>CP139505.1:363265746-363710652 GCA_021014915.2 Artemisia tridentata subsp. tridentata
AAACATTATTTTAACTGAATTACAACTTATTCTACACCATTTATTGAAGATAGGGTATGCCTGCTCCATGCCTTGCCGTGCTCCTTTAGTTTCCTGAGATACATGCTTAAAAGTCAACATAATGTTGAGTGAAATCATGGAGTTTGTAGTTTAAATATCAGTTTAATCACAAGTAAGATTGTATTGGAGATACAATCAGTTTAAAATATTGATATTGCAGTTCATATATTGCCCTAAGTCTCATGACACGCAAACGTTAACAAAGTACCGCCTAAACGGAGGAGTCCACCAAATTAATGATGAAAATTTGCCCTCGGGTAATAGGTGATTTTGCCAATTCCTATTTCTCTCAAATATAATGCATCGCGACTAATACGACTAGCAAAAAGCATTCCGTCACAGTATTAGTGGGATAGGTCGTCAACCTCTAATAGATCTATTCATTATATTCGCGTTCACCGCAGTGATTAATGACTCATGATAAAGGGTCTTATGGCAATATGGAGTACTTAGGCATATATCAAGTCAGGTAGCATACAGAAAAATACTTGTGATTTAGTTATAGCATGCATCCCCCTCACGGAGTTTAAAAAATATAAAGAGTTAAAAAGTGAGGCCATGACTCACCTTATGCGTTCCTGGTGATGGTAATAATAATTCAGAGATGATTATAACAACTTCGATATAAAACCTGGTAAATATATAAATATCTGAGAATCTTACTAATTTCTAGTGTGTATGAGTATGAGTGGTGGATGATGATTGTTTAACGATCTAATGAAGATGTTATATGCTTATGATGCTCGTATTCTCGTAAGATCATAGTTTCAACAAGTAAATAAAATATTACTTTCCAATATTTCTATCGCTATTAGCTAATATGCAAATATAATGCAATGTGCATATAAAGTAAGGATAAGGTGCAAAAATGAAAAATAAGATAAGAATGACAAGTTATAATAGTTGTTCCTTGGTCTTTCCAGATTTTACATTTTCCACCCTAACCGTGGGTCGCGTTACGTCGTTAGTCCTTATTCAGTCCGTAGTTCGATAACAGTCCAATACTTGTCCAATAGTCCATATAAGGCTTGATGTTCAATAATATGTCAATTTCAGTCCTTTACAACTTGTTTTTACAGCTTCAGTCCCTTAGTTTCCAGGTTTGGCAGTTTTAGTCCTTTTCGGTTAAGTCGCGTTACATTTTTAGTCCTTTTCGCATATAAATGACGGGAAAAATATTCTGAAAATTTTTATAACTTTATTAAGTTTATTTTAACTTATTTCTATTTATTATTTCAGAAAATAATTTATTTTTACCTTAATGGGCCATGTAACGAATTGTAGCATAGCTCGTTAAGAGTTTTAGAGGCGAGGGCTTGAAAATAGTTTCGGGCTTGGATTCGGCTATTTTTAGGATTCCAAAAATATATCATATGGGCCTGATGGGCCTTGCTATCGAAAATACTTGTTGGGCTTGGTTATTGGCCCAAACCGAAGGCTATATTATTTTTATGAAAACAGTTGCTAATTCCTAGTGAATGTCGATCAACATGGATTATTTTAGGCGTGATGTCGAGCTTATGGGTTCTAACTTAGAACATGAAAAACATAGTTTGCTAGCTTGTCATTTAAGTGGTGCAAAAATTTATATATATTGTGTACAAGTTTTCGAAAATATAACGAGGGTTTTTGGGCTGGTCGAGTGAAGTAGTTTTGTGAATATTCTATGAAATTTTTCTAAGGGCTTGGGTCTAGTAGAGTGGCGTTAAAAGGAGTTAATTAAGGTGTCGAACTGGGGTTATGAGAGGGATCTCAAAACACGAAATATTTAGTTTACCATGTGAGCTATCGAGATGGATAAAAACATTTAGGTGTTGCATGAAAGGATTCGTTCTACATAATTCGGGAAATGTCTTGTTCGAGTGACTTTTCAACTAGTATTGTCTTGGTTATTTTTCTGTCTTCTCTTTATCCGGTTTAGCGAGGGGGGTTTATAGTTTAGGTTCAAGTCGAGTGAAAGTGATATTCAAGAGTGGGTCATATGTTAAGCGTGTCTTGGGTGGTTCGATTACTTAGGTTTCGACGTATTTCCTCTATATTTTGTTAGTCCGGTTGAGATTAAATGTTTTAATGTTCGAATAACATATGTATGCAACTAATGAAAGTGTTACTCTATGATAATGCATGGTGTGTTTTATATTTTAACATGTGAGATAAGCTTGTGACAGCGTGCTATATGATATAAAATGGAACGTTCGAATGGTGTAATAAATGAGCATGCATGGATACATGATAGGTATAATTAAAAGAGAATGTGAAGGCTTACTTCACCTTTTGGAAAGGTGGTAGAGACTTATGGCTTGTCGAGACAAAACACGAAACGAATAGCTACTTGCTTTGAACGTTCTACTCTCACCCGGTTAGGTTTACTGTCGAACAAGGGTGGTTTTTACATGAAGGTAATTTGATAGGGAATTTGGGTGTGAAGGATATGGTGGGGTTCGAATGAAGTATAATGAAAGGATAATGGGTTATAATCGTTCCTTTAAGACTTGGTCGGATTGGCTTTGCTCTCAATATAATCGACAGAAGGGTTCTTTGTGATGTTTAAGGAATATAGTGATGTTGATGAAAGGTGATGGTGATAGAAGATTGGTATTGAACGAGTAGGGTAGTTTATATAGAAAGAAAATATCTCACATGTATTGAATATGATTGAGGTTACTATTAGGGAAGGACACTTGTGTGATGATCTCTTCATTTGAGTGTGAGAGTGGCTAATACTTTGTATTTTAGTTCTTGTTTCTATAGTCCTCCTACGTGTATTGTTCCAATGTCCACAAATTATATTTCCATTTTACTTTTGCACTATGTACTGCCATATTGATAAGTTTGTTGTCGAAAGATTACAATTTGTTATTTCTAGTTGGTTTTTGATATCACAGTCGTGAGTTTAAGGGTTACATTTGGATGTGTATTACTAAATGAAAGTTGTGTTAGACGTAATTAATGGTGTCGAGTTCTTTTGACAAAGTAGGTAACAAGTAAAGCAAGAAAATAATGAAGGTGACTAATGAGCTAGTCTTGATGTCGTGGGGTTGATGGGTTGCGAGCTTGGAGTTGGGTTTTTATTGTCTAAATGTA
Organism: Artemisia tridentata subsp. tridentata; assembly: GCA_021014915.2. Lineage (NCBI taxonomy): Eukaryota > Viridiplantae > Streptophyta > Magnoliopsida > Asterales > Asteraceae > Artemisia > Artemisia tridentata. The sequence goes on from CP139505.1 coordinate 363,268,891, forward strand.
AAATGGTTGTGTTCAAGTCTTTAATTTGTGCATGGGTGTTTTTGATTTCTTTGTGGTACCGATCGGGTAAAAAGAAAAGGAGCAAAAGAATTTAAGATGTGCAACCATTTCACTAGCTAAGTTAAATGGATTGTGATGTTAACTGGTTTGGGCTCGCTCAATGGATTAGTGGAAGTTAGGGTTTAGTGATTGTTGGGTCTAACGAAGGTGGCCCAATTTGGGTTTATAGTATTAGTTTTAGGATTAAAGTTTGTGTCTTGTTTAAGTGAGGTTGTGTGGTATTTAATTTGGTTAAGTGCAATGAACTAATTAAATGATTAGGATTACTTGTCGTTGTTTATAGAAAAGTGATGTTGCGTCGTGAGATATAATTTCTATTGTTGGTGGGTTAAATATATATATGTGTATATAGAATGCATGGCTACTACTAATAGCAATAATAATAAAAAGTTTAAATTTTTAGCAAAAATAGGCATTAGGAAATAGTAACTCGAGATTATTATTAATCACTAAGATTAATTACAAGGGTTTTTTTCTCGGGGTCTTACAGTACTCCTCTCCTTATTCGAATTCCGTCCCGGAATTCAAGTCTAAAACGGCTACTAAGAGTGATTTACGGGAATAAGTGGGGATATTTCTCACGAATTTGATCTTCGCGTTCCCATGTGTACGTTGGTCCTCTTTTAGAGTCCCATTTTACTTTCACAATAGGGATACGACTTTGCTTGAGTTGCTTAACTTCTCTATCCATTATCTCTACGGGTTCCTCGGTGAATACAAGTTTGTCGTCCAATTTAATCTCTTTCAGTGGAATGACGAGCGTCTCGTCCGATAGACATTTCTTAAGCTGGGAGACGTGGAAAGTAGGGTGTATTCTACTGAGTTCTTCCGGGAGTTCTAACTTATAGGCAACTGGACCTATTCTTTCGAGGATTTTGAACGGTCCAATGTACCTTGGGTTGAGTTTTCCACGCTTTCCAAAGCGTATCATCCCTTTCCAGGGCGAAACTTTTAGCATCACTCTATCTCCGACTTCAAACTCCATGGGTTTCCTTCTCACGTCTGCATAACTCTTTTGTCTGTCACGAGCGGCTTGGAGACGATGTTTGATTTTGAATATTTTCTCGGTTGTGTCGTGGATTAATTCTGGTCCGGTAAGCTGCATATCACCAACTTCTGTCCAGCAGATAGGTGATCTGCACTTTCTTCCGTAAAGTGCTTCGAAAGGTGCAGCCTTCAGACTAGCTTGATAACTGTTGTTGTACGAGAATTCAACCAATGGTAGGTGTTTATCCCAACCTTTTCCGAAGTCAATCACACATGCTCTAAGCATATCTTCCAAGGTTTGGATTGTTCTTTCACTTTGTCCATCAGTTTGAGGATGATAGGCGGTGCTCATGTCCAATTGAGTACCGAGAGCTTTCTGTAAAGATTGCCAAAATCCTGAAGTGAATCGACTGTCTCTGTCAGAGATGATAGAGATCGGGACTCCATGTCGGATTATGATTTCCTTGAAGTATAACTGAGCGAGTGTGTCCAACTCGTCAGTTTCTTTGATAGGCAGAAAATGAGCTGATTTGGTTAAACGGTCGATGATAACCCAAATGGTGTCATATCCGGTCGACGTTCTTGGTAATTTGGTAATAAAATCCATGGTGATTCGTTCCCATTTCCAAACTGGTATCTCCGGTTGTACAAGTGGTCCAGAAGGTTTCTGATTTTCAGCTTTGACCCTTGAACAAGTCAAACACTTCCCAACATATGCTGCAATGTCGGCTTTCATGTTTGGCCACCAGTAGAGTTGTTTAAGATCTTGGTACATTTTGGTGGATCCGGGATGAATGGAATATTTAGACTTGTGAGATTCATGCATGATAAAATCACGAATACCTCCATAGAGAGGAATCCAACATCTTTTCTTGAAGCATAACATTCCATCAGATCTTCGTATGAGTCCGTTCTCCCTTTCTATCATGCCCTTAATGTTCTCTTGAGCTCGATTCTCTTCCTGAAGAGCTTCTGATTGGGCTATGAGTATTTGTGATGGGAGTGGTGAATGAATTGTCATTTCTAATGATCTAACTCTAAGAGGTTTAATTCTTTCTTTTCTGCTCAAGGCATCGGCCACGACATTTGCCTTCCCGGGGTGGTAGCAAATTTCACAGTCGTAGTCGTTGAGTAGTTCTATCCATCGGCGCTGTCTCATATTCAACTCCTTCTGATCCAGTATGTGTTGAAGACTTTTGTGATCGGTGTATACCGTACACTTTGTACCATATAGGTAATGTCTCCATATTTTAAGAGCAAATACTACTGCTCCTAGTTCTAGATCATGAGTGGTGTAGTTTTCCTCGTTTTTCTTGAGCTGTTGATGAACTCAAATAAGTACATTTTATTACTATCATTTATCCTATTAATTTGACTTGTTTTACCATATTATGTATGAGGATTGATACTTAATCGTTTACTTTTGTAATTCTCAGGTAAAAACAAGCATTTGGTGAAACTTGGCGATTTTGGACTAATAATGGAGCAAAACGTGCATAAAGTGAAGAGTCTACTGAAATGAAGAAGATCAAGACTAATCTGCTCCAGATGCGCCGCATCTCACTATCAACATGCGCCGCATCTCTATCAAGATGTCACCAAATACGATCCAAGATACAAGAGGACATGCGCCGCATCTAATAAAGAGTTACGCCGCATCTTCTGGCGGTGTACGAATATTCCTGAATATTATAATCTTGGACCCCACGCGAAGTTACGTAGATACGCCGCATCTACTTAAGTAGATGCGCCGCATCTTCCCTCAGACACAAACTATAAATACCCCGTAGACCAGACGAGTTACAGAGTTCAAAAAAGAGTTCGAAAACCTAAAGACCGAACAGAAGAGAAGGACGAATTCAGTCAAGAAGGCAGCACAAGACACACCCAAATCGAAGATACAAGAGCTGTAAGAAGGTGCTGCATGTATTTAATTCATTAAGTAGTTTTGTTTTATTGTTTTAGCAAACTTTAATTCATCAGGATTGGTGGCTTGTGTAATGTGACAACGGAAAGATTGCACTCCCTTTAATACTTGCTTTCCCATCAATTAAAGTTTATATGTTGATGTCTTTGGTTACTACTTATTAGTGCATTGACCACCTCTGTGTTTATTAGTGGCTTGCGGGCACCCGACTGCGGGACAAGGTGTGGCTCCCACGGTTGTTTCTAAATTGATCACTTAGGAATAACTTTTAGACATAAGTCGTCATTAAGGGTTTACTCGCCGATGAGAATAGGACCAACGAGAAAGGGTTAATTACATACACTTCATATAAAGCTATCAATAAAACAAGTGACAATCTACTTAATCATAAGGACAGCCCTCTTATTGTCTCAAGTATCTATCTGTGTACGTGTGTGCTACTTGCTGATTCGTGCCTATCTGTTTATTTTATTATTTAATTGCAAACAAAACTGTGCCAGTCTCTCAGGCTGAAACCCCCTTGCGTTAGGATATTAAAATACTGATTAGATTAACGAGATTATACGTTCCACTCTTAGTGATCGACACTCTACTTACCATTATCTTCATACTGACCGGGTACACTGCTCGTTAAGTGTGTGTGTTATTGATAAGTCGGCTAAATATAAATTTAAAACTTGAGTAGGCATTAAAACTGCTAAACCGCAACGACACATCACGCGCATCAAGTTTTTCAATAACACACAGACTTAACGAGCAGTGTACCCGGTCAGTATGAAGATAATGGTAAGTAGAGTGTCGATCACTAAGAGTGGAACGTATAATCTCGTTAATCTAATCAGTATTTTAATATCCTAACGCAAGGGGGTTTCAGCCTGAGAGACTGGCACAGTTTTGTTTGCAATTAAATAATAAAATAAACAGATAGGCACGAATCAGCAAGTAGCACACACGTACACAGATAGATACTTGAGACAATAAGAGGGCTGTCCTTATGATTAAGTAGATTGTCACTTGTTTTATTGATAGCTTTATATGAAGTGTATGTAATTAACCCTTTCTCGTTGGTCCTATTCTCATCGGCGAGTAAACCCTTAATGACGACTTATGTCTAAAAGTTATTCCTAAGTGATCAATTTAGAAACAACCGTGGGAGCCACACCTTGTCCCGCAGTCGGGTGCCCGCAAGCCACTAATAAACACAGAGGTGGTCAATGCACTAATAAGTAGTAACCAAAGACATCAACATATAAACTTTAATTGATGGGAAAGCAAGTATTAAAGGGAGTGCAATCTTTCCGTTGTCACATTACACAAGCCACCAATCCTGATGAATTAAAGTTTGCTAAAACAATAAAACAAAACTACTTAATGAATTAAATACATGCAGCACCTTCTTACAGCTCTTGTATCTTCGATTTGGGTGTGTCTTGTGCTGCCTTCTTGACTGAATTCGTCCTTCTCTTCTGTTCGGTCTTTTGGTTTTCGAACTTCCGAATCTCTCCCACTCTCAATGTGTCTGGTCTACGGGGTATTTATAGTTTGTGTCTGAGGGAAGATGCGGCGCATCTACTTAAGTAGATGCGGCGCATGTACTTAACTTCGCGTGGGGTCCAAGATTATAATATTCAGGAATATTCGTACACCGCCAGAAGATGCGGCGTAACTCTTTATTAGATGCGGCGCATGTCCTCTTGTATCTTGGATCGTATCTGGTGATATCTTGATAGAGATGCGGCGCATGTTGATAGTGAGATGCGGCGCATCTGGAGCAGAATTGACTTGATCTTGTCCATGTCAGTAGACTTCCACTTTATGTACGTTTTGCTCCATTATTAGTCCAAAATCGCCAAGTTTCACCAAATGCTTGTTTTTACCTGAGAATTACAAAAGTAAACGATTAAGTATCAATCCTCATACATAATATAGTAAAACAAGTCAAATTAATAGGATAAATGATAGTAATAAAATGTACTTATTTGAGTTCATCAAATATCCCCCCACTTGAACTTTACTTGTCCCCAAGTAAACCTTAGATTAAATCTCATGAAAATGTATCCTAAAAGAAGTTAGGATTTATTTTTATATTTAAGCATGTATTCGTTTATTTCGTAATCACACAACTAAACACTTAACGAATTAGAAGTAAAATAAAATAAGTCGATAAAAGCAAATCTAATCGTTTAACTGTCCAGTCGCGACGAATATTCTATCATAGGCTTGGCAAGTATACACATCTCCACCACTAAAGCTAAGGAATAACAAGTCTAAAGCGGTAAAAAGGGTTTTTAGGTTTAAGGGTTAATTATTCTTATTTACACTATCGATCTCAAATTCCAGAAAAGGCGACAAAATCACAAATACATGATCGAATCCACGAACACGATACTTGCAATTGCTCAAATCCTTAACTCGAATAGGCTAAAGATAGGTCCAAACTTTACCAATAATAATATATCAAAAAGGGCGACAAAATCATAAATACATAGCCGAATCCACGACTACGATACTTAAGATTGCTCAAATCCCTAATCTCAATAAATCAAAGGTTTGGTTGGATAAAGAACAATACAGGGTATGGATAACATTTAGGATATAAATTGGTGTAAAAATAAAAATAAACAAAACAAATAAATTAAAATCCTAAGTGTGGTTAATCACTATCCCAACCATCCCATGAATAAGACTCATATCATTGAATAACTCACGCTTTAACACTTGAAACACACGCTTTAGGTAGACACGAATTATACTCAACAAAATCTTAATCAAAGAATAATCCTTAATTGGCATTCCCATAACTGCCAATTCCCATTCAATCCATAGATATAATACAACAAATAGTGGTGATATCGACCACTTACATAACTTTACATCGTTGGCTTAAAATAAACATCCAACTCTTTTTTCTTTCTTTTTCTTTTCTCATTTTTTCGATTTTTTTTTTTTTTTTTTTTTTTTTTTTTTTTTTTTTTTTTTTTTTTTTTTTTTTTTTTTTTTTTTTTTTTAACTTGAAACATAAACATAGATGTGTAAAATTTCACCACATCACTATAACTTTCTTTCCGGATAATTTTTCCATACTTTTCATAACTTCAGAAATAATGGTAAATAGTGAAAGTAGTAAACACACGAAAAATAAACTCTAAAATATACAATATTTACTTTCACTTCAATTGCATTGTGCAATTTCCCGACCTAACCATATATAATGAATTACGCACGCGAACACAGGTAATGTAAGGAAACACACTCTGCCTATAGCAATTAACCAACCACGGATTCTAATCTACAGGGTAGGCTAAGGTTTAAGGTGTAACGAAACATTTTAAACATAGGTGTAAGAAACGAAAGGAATGGCTCTGAATGTTTTTCTAGGGGTATCTTACTCTAAAAGTGAGAGTAACAAAAGGTTTTATACGGGGGTTAACTAACCAGTGTAGTTAGCTAATAACACATAACATATAAAGGCTTTTTGGGTGTAATCCTAGAATTTTACCAAGTTAGACAAGTCATTCCAATTAAATAAATAATACTCATTATGGTGGTCTCGAATAGTATACAAGCCAAGTTCTAAAGTTTACAAGTCACCGGCACACTCATAGATTTGTGAATTTTGGAAAATCACAATTTTTGAAAATAATGTCATGTGTGCAGTTATGCAACTTAGATCTTAAACAAAAACATGCTAAAAATTTTTAAGTTTGATATATTAAGCACATTTTAAGCATAATTTTTGAAAAAGTTTAGGACAAGTAATTGTTAAGTGTTCTAATTCTCCTATCCCCCCACTTAAGTTAAACAACGTCCTCGTTGTTTGTATAAAAGGTTAAAAACTGGAAATAAAAGAATTAGAACGGAAAAACTCCCCTGAGATTTGCTCGGTATGATCCTCCATTAGTATATGAGCAAAAATCATCTTTCTTGTGGATTAGAACGTTAAAGCTTCATACTTGATGTATCCACATGAAATTCAGGAAACTATAATACCACCAACACTTTAAAACACACCTAAGATAAGAAAGGTTCAACTTGCATAATACATTAGTAGTTAGGTAAAAATAAAACTTAAAAATTAAAACTGAAAATCATCAGGTCAGTCGATGCGCCGTATCCTATTGAAGAAGATACGCCGTATCGAGCCTGGAATAAATACGGATCAGAATAAAGATGCGCCGCATCCTTAACCAGGGATGCGCCGCATTAAAATAACTGATAAAAAGTTTTAAAGTCGAAAATAAAAATGCAGAAAAATAAAATAAGATATGACCATTGCAGGAGATGCGTCGCATCTCAGGACTGAGATGCGCCGTATCTTCGTGCGGCCTGGACTGACTCGACACAGAAAACAGAATAATAAAAGATAAATCCGGGTTGTCTCCCGGTCAGCACTTGTCTTTATTCCAGAGTCTTCAAGTTAGACTCACGTTCAGCTCTTTAGTATCGATCATTGATTCCTACATGGCCACGTAGGATCCATTTAGCAACCGAATCGTCTCGTATATATTCAGGTCCCAAATTCAAAACTCCTTTGTAGAATCCTTCCTTCAATTGATATGGGTACTCAATCCCTCTCTTATTGTCATCATCACTAACAAAAAGGAATGGAGAAAATTTGTAGCAAATCCTACTAGTAGCATATTTAAATCCAGGGTGAGTACGGGGCATCATATAAGTGATAATGTCACTTCCACATTGGAAGGTGATCTTTCCTTCAAATCGTTTTGCATTAATAGTGATCTCTCTACAAAATGGTTTTCCAACAATTACTTCACCCATATCGCTGTCACAATAGGCATTCATGTCCTCAATAACTACGAATTCAGTAACAATAGTGAAGCGTCCAACGAAGATCGGGACATTAATGAAGGCTCCAACTACATTCTTTCCTTTATACTCCTTTTTATTTCTCATAATAGAGTTGTAAAAGCTTCTTGACATGACATTGATTGATAAAATAGGAAAGAAATTGGCGTCAATACACTTGAACCCAATCATGCATGGGAATTGTAGATTGTAAGCACAATTGGTGTTGATCCTTTCACCGTAATCCCAAGAACCATCATATCCCTCAAATTCATCGTAGTTTCTAGTAGTAATAACGTTGACTCTTGGATTATCCACAATTTCTCCTTCTTCTATCTCAGATTCCGCATCATCCATGAATAGGTCATTAGATTCTAATGGTCTATTAAGGTCATCAAGTTCAATGTAGTCCCCATTGTAAGGTTCTGGTGATTTTCCATGTACTAATACATCGTTCATAAAATTGTCTTCGAAGTCGAAGTCAATTAGCTCTCCGTATCCTTCCATTATCCTTCTGAAACAATCACGAAAAGCATCAGTAGGGTATGCTCGAGAAAGTAATATATCAGATAATTAATAACGAAAGCGGAATACGAAAAAGTTAAAGTTACTGATATCTGCAGATGATGCGCCGTATCCGAAAAGTTGGATACGCCGTATCTTATGATCGTTAAAATTAAATCAGACTTTATTCCGAAAATAGATACGCCGCTTAGAATTTATGAATGCGCCGTATCGAATTAGTTAATCAAAAATCAGTTTATCTAATTAAAATTAAATGCGTCGTATTAACGAAAGTTAATGCGCCGTATTTTCGTTACGTTTAAAAATAAAAGATTTTTGATTCAGTAAGATGCGCCGTATCGATGGAAATCGATACGCCGTATTTGTTTAATAATTCGCAAACTGTTTTTAATTAAAATAATAGATACGCCGTATCTTCAAAAGAAGATGCGTCGTATGGCGTTAACGTTTTAGAAAAGTTTTTATCAAAAACAGATACGCCGTATCTACAAAAGCAGATGCGTCGTATTACTTTATCGCTTAGAAAAATTTTCTTGTTAAAAACAGATACGCCGTATCTTGGGGAAAAGATGCGTCGTATCGAATTAATTAAACGCGTTGTATTAAAAAAATTAAACGCAATACGCCGTATCTGAGAGATCAGATGCGCCGTATCGTTTGATTTAGCACAGTACAACGATAGCAGAACAGAAAAATACGAAAAATAAAAATAAAAATTAAACACACAAACAAAAATAAAACACACAAAAATAAAAACAAAAGCAAACAAATAACACACAATACAACAAATATGCAAAATAGTACAATGATGCAATTAATCTAATAAAAAGAAAAACCTAATTAAAATACTAATCAAATTAACAGAAAATAACAATTCACTCCCCGGCAGCGGCGCCAAAAACTTGATGCGCGTGATGTGTCGTTGCGGTTTAGCAGTTTTAATGCCTACTCAAGTTTTAAATTTATATTTAGCCGACTTATCAATAACACACACACTTAACGAGCAGTGTACCCGGTCAGTATGAAGATAATGGTAAGTAGAGTGTCGATCACTAAGAGTGGAACGTATAATCTCGTTAATCTAATCAGTATTTTAATATCCTAACGCAAGGGGGTTTCAGCCTGAGAGACTGGCACAGTTTTGTTTGCAATTAAATAATAAAATAAACAGATAGGCACGAATCAGCAAGTAGCACACACGTACACAGATAGATACTTGAGACAATAAGAGGGCTGTCCTTATGATTAAGTAGATTGTCACTTGTTTTATTGATAGCTTTATATGAAGTGTATGTAATTAACCCTTTCTCGTTGGTCCTATTCTCATCGGCGAGTAAACCCTTAATGACGACTTATGTCTAAAAGTTATTCCTAAGTGATCAATTTAGAAACAACCGTGGGAGCCACACCTTGTCCCGCAGTCGGGTGCCCGCAAGCCACTAATAAACACAGAGGTGGTCAATGCACTAATAAGTAGTAACCAAAGACATCAACATATAAACTTTAATTGATGGGAAAGCAAGTATTAAAGGGAGTGCAATCTTTCCGTTGTCACATTACACAAGCCACCAATCCTGATGAATTAAAGTTTGCTAAAACAATAAAACAAAACTACTTAATGAATTAAATACATGCAGCACCTTCTTACAGCTCTTGTATCTTCGATTTGGGTGTGTCTTGTGCTGCCTTCTTGACTGAATTCGTCCTTCTCTTCTGTTCGGTCTTTTGGTTTTCGAACTTCCGAATCTCTCCCACTCTCAATGTGTCTGGTCTACGGGGTATTTATAGTTTGTGTCTGAGGGAAGATGCGGCGCATCTACTTAAGTAGATGCGGCGCATGTACTTAACTTCGCGTGGGGTCCAAGATTATAATATTCAGGAATATTCGTACACCGCCAGAAGATGCGGCGTAACTCTTTATTAGATGCGGCGCATGTCCTCTTGTATCTTGGATCGTATCTGGTGATATCTTGATAGAGATGCGGCGCATGTTGATAGTGAGATGCGGCGCATCTGGAGCAGAATTGACTTGATCTTGTCCATGTCAGTAGACTTCCACTTTATGTACGTTTTGCTCCATTATTAGTCCAAAATCGCCAAGTTTCACCAAATGCTTGTTTTTACCTGAGAATTACAAAAGTAAACGATTAAGTATCAATCCTCATACATAATATAGTAAAACAAGTCAAATTAAGTATCAATCCTCATTCCTTTCGTTGATAAGTTTTTGGCGCCGCTGCCGGGGAGTGAATTGTTATTTTCTGTTAATTTGATTAGTATTTTAATTAGGTTATTTTTCTTTTTATTAGATTAATTGCATCATTGTACTATTTTGCATATTTGTTGTATTGTGTGTTATTTGTTTGCTTTTGTTTTTATTTTTGTGTGTTTTATTTTTTTTGTTTTGTGTGTTTTATTTTTATTTTTATTTTTCGTATTTTTCTGTTCTGCTATCGTTGTACTGTGCTAAATCAAACGATACGGCGCATCTGATCTCTCAGATACGGCGTATTGCGTTTAATTTTTATATATACAACGCGTTTAATTAATTCGATACGACGCATCTTTTCCCCAAGATACGGCGTATCTGTTTTTAACAAGAAAATTTTTCTAAGCGATAAAGTAATACGACGCATCTGCTTTTGTAGATACGGCGTATCTGTTTTTGATAAAAATTTTTTTCTAAACGTTAACGCCATACGACGCATCTGCTTTCGCAGATACGGCGTATCTATTATTTTAATTAAAAACAGTTTGCGAATTATTAAACAAATACGGCGTATCGATTTCCATCGATACGGCGCATCTTACTGAATCAAAAATCTTTTATTTTTAAACGTAACGAAAATACGGCGCATTAACTTTTGTTGATACGACGCATTTAATTTTAATTAGATAAACTGATTTTTGATTAATTAATTCGATACGGCGCATTCATAAATTCTAAGCGGCGTATCTATTTTCTGAATAAAGTCTGATTAAATTTTAACGTATTAAGATACGGCGTATCCAACTCTTTGGATACGGCGCATCGTCTGCAGATATCAGCTATTTTTATTCTTATATCCGTTTCTATATTCATTAATTTCTCTTCTAGCGAACAAATCCTACTGATGATTTTACCTTGGATGACAGATTTTGCTATGGAAGACATGCCAGTTAACGGATATCTTGCTAAGGAATGCTTGTTTTCAGATTCATTCAATGTACTCATGATCGATGCAGACTTATTCTCTTGGGAGACTCCTCTTGAAGCAGTTTTTAAGGAATTTATGCGTTTATGCAACATTGACAAAGAGGTATTCTCTTATGATGTATTTGTGAGGTACACCGGAGAAGAATTGTCGCTCTTATGGCCTAAGATTGAAGCAGAAGGATTGAACTGGACTACTATCGAAGAAGATGATGGGAAATTCTCTCTTGCATACACGGACTCAAGCAACAACAACTGTAGTGGAGACAATACCCAAAACTCTTACATGCCTTATTTCGAGTGGTACAAGGGATTAGATGAGAACTATCAGGATAATGACATGAATTATGCTTTGGCGGAATTACTATTTCATGGCAGAATAGTAAGATTGATAGACCTCTCCCTCAATGATTGGTTAGAACTCAAATATGGTAGTCCGGAATTTGCCCCTGCAAACGAAGTCAAGGAGATTATGACTTCATGGTTGACTCGGAGTTTTAAGAAGCAATTTAACGAGTTCATGGAGATAAAAAAGAATATGATTGGAAAGGTTTGCTTTGACGTTAACCATGACCCTAACGATGTTGATTTTTCAGAATGGTTAGCTAGTAAGTTTAATAACCATAAGAGCATGGATCGAGCTACTAAGGATGCATTATGGGTATATTGGATGAGAGGAGAAGACGAAGAAGTAGAAAGCGATTATGGGTTGTCACATCATGATTCAACAATCAATGAGGGCATTGAAGAACTTTTCAGAATTGACATTGATTTGTTAGAGTATGAGACACCCTTGTGCAAGCAATTCAAGGAATTTAACTACCTTCTTCGAGTCGATGATGATGTGCTTACTGGGGATCTACCAGGATTTAAGACTTATGACGATTTCAAAAACACCTGGTACTATGAATGGAATGACCAAGTACCATGGGTTTGGGATAAACCATGGGAATTTAAGCACATTAATCATACCTGTACACCCTTCGTTTTCAAAGACGGGAGTAGTGTTTGGCCAACCTGTGATTATAAAAGTGACGGAACCTGTAATGGGGGAAGTATAATTGGGATGAAAAGAGTTGGAAAGGATGTAACCTTTGAAGATTATGAGTGGTACGATAATGTTGAAGACTGCCCACGAAAATCGGAGGCTTTACAAGAAAAGGGCAGGATTGAACGCTTGAAAGGACTTAAGGGGACATCGGATACTACTTTCTGGGAATGGGTGCATAAACAGTTTGATGATTTCACAAAGCTTAGTCGACGGTTACAATATGATTTGGAAAGAGAATGGGAGGCGATTCAAGATGATAATAATAATGAGTCGTTGATTGAGGAACTAGATGACTATTTGATTAAGGATCCTTATTTTAAGTTTGTTGACAAGGACGAAGAAGAGTTCACCAAAAGAAAGTGTCAACTACTTGGGATTCCATACAATGAGCCACCCATGATTATTTCTGAAAAATTTAAAATCATCAAATATTCTTTGGGTCCTGATGAAGAATATACTGCGGTGAAAACAAAGAATTATACTAGACTAAGTCGAACGGAAGAAAACGTCGCAGAGATATACGGGAAAATCTTTCGGATGAAGGAAGAAGGATGGACCGTGACAAGGACCAACTAAAGAGCTGAACGTGAGTCTAACTTGAAGACTCTGGAATAAAGACAAGTGCTGACCGGGAGACAACCCGGATTTATCATTTATTATTCTGTTTTCTGAGTCGAGTCAGTCCAGGCCGCACGAAGATACGGCGCATCTCAGTCCTGAGATGCGACGCATCCTCTGCAATGGTCATATCTTATTTTATTTTTCTGCATTTTTATTTTCGACTTTAAAACTTTTATCAGTTTATTTTAATGCGGCGCATCCCTGGTTAAGGATGCGGCGCATCTTTATTCTGATCCGTATTTATTCCAGGCTCGATACGGCGTATCTTCTTCAATAAGATACGGCGCATCGACTGACCTGATGATTTCCAGTTTTAATTTTTTAGTTTTATTTTTCCTAACTACTAATGTATTATGCAAGTTGAACCTTTCTTATCTTAGGTGTGTTTTAAAGTGTTGGTGGTATTATAGTTTTCTGAATTTCCTGTGGATACATCAAGCATGAAGCTTTAACGTTCTAATCCACAAGAAAGATGATTTTTGCTCTTGCACTAATGGAGGATCATATCGAGCAAATCTCAGGGGAGTTTTTCTGTTCTAATTCTTTTTATTTTCCAGTTTTTAACCTTTTATACAAACAACGAGGACGTTGTTTAACTTAAGTGGGGGGATAGGAGAATTAGAACACTTAACACTTACTTGTCCTAAACTTTTTCAAAAATTATGCTTAAACTGTGCTTAATATATCAAACTTAAAAATTTTTAGCATGTTTTTGTTTAAGATCTAAGTTACATAACTGCACACATGACGTTATTTTCAAAAATTGTGATTTTTCCAAAATTCACAAATCTATGAGTGTGCCGGTGACTTGTAAACTTTAGAACTTGGCTTGTATACTATTCGAGACCACCATAATGAGTATTATTTATTTAATTGGAATGACTTGTCTAACTTGGTAAAATTCTAGGATTACACCCAAATAGCCTTTATATGTTATGTGTTATTAGCTAACTACACTGGTTAGTTAACCCCCGTATAAACCCTTTTGTTACTCTCACTTTTAGAGTAAGATACCCCTAGAAAAACACTCAGAGCCATTCCTTTCGTTTCTTACACCTATGTTTAAAATGTTTCGTTACACCTTACACCTTAGCCTACCCTGTAGATTAAGATCCGTGGTTGGTTAATTGCTATAGGCAGAGTGTATTTCCTTACATTACCTGTGTTCGCGTGCGTAATTCATTATCTATGGTTAGGTCGGGAAATTGCACAATGCAATTGGAGTGAAAGTAAATATTGTATATTTTAGAGTTTATTTTTCGTGTGTTTACTACTTTCACTATTACCATTATTTCTGAAGTTATGAAAAGTATGAAAAAATTATCCGGAAAGAAAGTTGTAGTGATGTGGTGAAATTTTACACATCTATCTTTATGTTTCAAAAAAAAAAAAAAAAAAAAAAAAAAAAAAAAAAAAAAAAAAAAAAAAATAAAAATGAGAAAAGAAAAAGAAAGAAAAAAGAGTTGGATGTTTATTTTAAGCCAACAATGTAAAGTTATGTAAGTGGTTCATATGGCCACTATTTGTTGTATTATATCTATGGATTGAATGGGAATTGGCAGTTATGGGAATGCCAATTAAGGTTTATTCTTTGATTAAGATTTTGTTGAGTATAATTCGTGTCTACCTAAAGCGTGTGTTTCAAGTGTTAAAGCGTGAGTTATTCAATGATATGAGTCTTATTCATGGGATGGTTGGGATAGTGATTAACCACACTTAGGATTTTAATTTATTTGTTTTGTTTATTTTTATTTTTACACCAATTTATATCCCAAATATTATCCATACCCTGTATTGTTCTTTATCCAACCAAACCTTTGATTTATTGAGATTAGGGATTTGAGCAATCTTAAGTATCGTAGTCGTGGATTCGGCTATGTATTTATGATTTTGTCGCCCTTTTTGATATATTATTATTGGTGAAGTTTGGACCTATCTTTAGCCTATTCGAGTTAAGGATTTGAGCAATTGCAAGTATCATGTTCGTGGATTCGATCATGTATTTGTGATTTTGTCGCCTTTTCTGGAATTTGAGATCGATAGTGAAATAAGAATAATTAACCCTTAAGCCTAAAAACCCTTTTTACCGCTTTAGACTTGTTATTCCTTAGCTTTAGTGGTGGAGATGTGTATACTTGCCAAGCTTATGATAGAATATTCGTCGCGACTGGACAGTTAAACGATTAGATTTGCTTTTATCGACTTATTTTATTTTACTTCTAATTCGTTAAGTGTTTAGTTGTGTGATTACGAAATGAACGAATACATGCTTAACTATAAAAATAAATCCTAACTTCTTTTAGGATACATTTTCATGAGATTTAATCTAAGGTTTACTTGGGGACAAGTAAAGTTCAAGTGGGGGGATATTTGATGAACTCAAATAAGTACATTTTATTACTATCATTTATCCTATTAATTTGACTTGTTTTACCATATTATGTATGAGGATTGATACTTAATCGTTTACTTTTGTAATTCTCAGGTAAAAACAAGCATTTGGTGAAACTTGGCGATTTTGGACTAATAATGGAGCAAAACGTGCATAAAGTGAAGAGTCTACTGAAATGAAGAAGATCAAGACTAATCTGCTCCAGATGCGCCGCATCTCACTATCAACATGCGCCGCATCTCTATCAAGATATCACCAAATACGATCCAAGATACAAGAGGACATGCGCCGCATCTAATAAAGAGTTACGCCGCATCTTCTGGCGGTGTACGAATATTCCTGAATATTATAATCTTGGACCCCACGCGAAGTTACGTAGATACGCCGCATCTACTTAAGTAGATGCGCCGCATCTTCCCTCAGACACAAACTATAAATACCCCGTAGACCAGACGAGTTACAGAGTTCAAAAAAGAGTTCGAAAACCTAAAGACCGAACAGAAGAGAAGGACGAATTCAGTCAAGAAGGCAGCACAAGACACACCCAAATCGAAGATACAAGAGCTGTAAGAAGGTGCTGCATGTATTTAATTCATTAAGTAGTTTTGTTTTATTGTTTTAGCAAACTTTAATTCATCAGGATTGGTGGCTTGTGTAATGTGACAACGGAAAGATTGCACTCCCTTTAATACTTGCTTTCCCATCAATTAAAGTTTATATGTTGATGTCTTTGGTTACTACTTATTAGTGCATTGACCACCTCTGTGTTTATTAGTGGCTTGCGGGCACCCGACTGCGGGACAAGGTGTGGCTCCCACGGTTGTTTCTAAATTGATCACTTAGGAATAACTTTTAGACATAAGTCGTCATTAAGGGTTTACTCGCCGATGAGAATAGGACCAACGAGAAAGGGTTAATTACATACACTTCATATAAAGCTATCAATAAAACAAGTGACAATCTACTTAATCATAAGGACAGCCCTCTTATTGTCTCAAGTATCTATCTGTGTACGTGTGTGCTACTTGCTGATTCGTGCCTATCTGTTTATTTTATTATTTAATTGCAAACAAAACTGTGCCAGTCTCTCAGGCTGAAACCCCCTTGCGTTAGGATATTAAAATACTGATTAGATTAACGAGATTATACGTTCCACTCTTAGTGATCGACACTCTACTTACCATTATCTTCATACTGACCGGGTACACTGCTCGTTAAGTGTGTGTGTTATTGATAAGTCGGCTAAATATAAATTTAAAACTTGAGTAGGCATTAAAACTGCTAAACCGCAACGACACATCACGCGCATCATTCTTGAGCTGTCGAGAAGCATATGCTATGACTTTGTTTCTTTGCATTAGCACCGCACCTAAACCATGATGCGATGCGTCACAATATACTACAAAGTCTTCGCTTCCGTCGGGTAACGCTAGAATTGGTGCTTCACAGAGTTTTTGTTTTAAGAGTTGAAATGCTGATTCTTGTTTCTCTTCCCAGATATACTTCTTGTTTTTCTGAGTGAGTTCTGTCAAAGGTTTTGCGATTTTGGAAAAAACCTTCTATAAACCTTCGATAGTAACCAGCGAGTCCTAAAAATTGTCGAATTTCAGTGGGAGTGGTGGGCGAAGCCCAACCTTTAATTGCTTCGATCTTGGCGGGATCAACGTGAATTCCTTGACTGTTGATGATGTGACCTAAGAATTGAACGGTGGAGATCCAAAAATCACATTTGGAGAATTTTGCATACAGTTTTTCTTGTTTGAGTACACCCAAAATGGTTCTCAAATGTTCCGCATGCTCGTTTTTGTTACGCGAGTAGATCAAAATGTCGTCGATGAACACAATTACGAACTTGTCCAGATATGGTTTACACACGCGGTTCATTAGATCCATGAACACTGCAGGTGCGTTGGTAAGACCAAATGGCATTACGCGGAATTCGTAATGTCCGTATCGCGTTCGGAAGGCTGTTTTGGGAACGTCTTCTTCTCTAACTCGTAGTTGATGGTATCCTGATCTTAGATCAATTTTTGAGTAAACACTCGATCCTTGCAATTGGTCAAATAGATCGTCTATTCTTGGTAATGGGTATCGATTTTTCACTGTGAGTTTGTTCAACTCTCTATAATCGATGCACATTCGGAATGTTCCATCTTTCTTTTTGACGAACAGGACTGGTGCTCCCCAAGGTGATGAGCTAGGTTGGATGAATCCTTTATCTGACAGCTCTTTCAACTGCTCAGATAATTCTTTCATTTCGGAAGGGGCTAATCGATATGGTGCTTTTGCAACAGGTGCTGCTCCTGGCACTAAATCGATTCGAAACTCTACTTGCCGGATGGGTGGAATACCTGGCAAGTCTTCAGGGAACACTTCTGCAAACTCATTTACAACTGGCACTTCTTCTAGTCGCTTTTCTTTCTCTTTTGATTTATTTTCCGTTACTTGGACCAAAAATGCGTGACATCCTTTGTTTATGTATTTCACTGTTTTGATGTACGAGATGATATTGAGTTGGGTTTTGAAGTGATCACAACGAACGATGAGCGTTTCATTGTTTACGGGGATTTGGACAACTTTTTCATCACAGATGATTCGGGCACGATGTTTGGATAACCAATCCATACCCACAATCGCGTCAAAGCTTCCAAGTTGGATAGGCATGAGATCAATCGGAAATGATTTGTTTTGGAGGGTTAAGGTGCAGTTTTTGAGTATGGTGTTGGTGTTTAACAATTTCCCGTCGGCTATCTCAATTTCATACGAGGTGTCTAATTCTACAGGCGTTATCTTAAGCAATAAAGCAAATGAAGTAGATACAAAACTTCTATCGGCTCCAGAATCAAATAATATTTTAGCACTATTTTGATTCAGTAAGAAAGTACCCGTAGTGACGTTGGGGTCTGGTGACACGTTTCCATCTCCGAGTACATAAGCTCTTCCTCGGGCAACTTGATTGACATTCTTGGGGCAGTGGCTTTTATAATGACCTGTTTCACCACAACCGTGGCACTTCACTGCTATTGGGTACGCGTTTGCTCCCGTGGCCCTACAGTCCTTGGCTACATGGCCTATTTTCCTACAGTTACCGCAGATGGCGGTACAAGGTCCTGTATGATGCAGCTTGCACTTGTTACACTGGGGTTTTGTTCCAGCATACACTTTTCCTTCAGCAGGTGTGGCCACATAAGTTCTAGCAGCTTCTTGTCTGCGGTTTTGTTGTTGATGTTTGTCATTCCTGCTTTGCTGATAGTTCCTACTGCGGTTGCTTCGATCATTGCTGCGGTAGTTCCTGCTGTGATGGTAATAACTGTTGCTGTTCCGGTTGTTGTCGTCACGGTTATCATAGTTTCTCTTTTGTCCACTGATCGTGGAGTTAGAACCTCGTTTAATCACTCGGCTCATCATTCGCTGAGCAAATACGAATGCAGCTTCAAGAGTTTGTGGGTGTGATGCGGTGACATCTCCTTCAATGCTTGAAGGTAATCCTTCCACGTATTTCTCCAATGTCTTTTCCAGATCAGGTACCATGTGTGGGCACAAAAGAGCTAACTCTTGAAATCTCCGGTTGTATGCACCGATATCATTGTTTTTCACTTCTAACTGGTAAAATTCATCTTCGAGCTTTCTGACTTCAGTCCGGGGACAGTACTTCTTCAGCATTTTATTTTTCAGTTCAGTCCATGAGATCTGAAATGCTGCTTCAGTGCCCATTATCTTGACCGTAGCATTCCACCAGGATAATGCATTTCCTCTTAAAGTTCCGGTGGCGAAGGTGACCTTATTGATTTCTGCACAGTTGCTTCTCATGAATACCGTCTCCATACACTCAAACCACTGTGCTAGTTCCGTTACTCCTTCTACTCCTCGGTAGGTAGTTGGTTGGCAACTTAAGAATTCTTTGTAAGTGCATTTACGTGGAGTAGATGCCTCACTTTCATTTGTTGCTCCCATAGTATCGCTTGAGCGGTTTGCTGCATCGGCCTCGCGTGCTGCGGTGATGCCTTCATCAATCATTCTTCGAACCTCCTCATGTGTTAGTGTTACAGTTGCGTTGATGGTTTCGTTGTCGCTATGTGCCATTTTCTATTAATGTCACAAGAATACAAATTTAGAATTCGGACCGAATAGCTGAGTATATGCACAATGTAATCATGGTGTGAAATAATAATTAAATTGAATATTTGCCCATATTTATGATATCTCTGTAGTTTATCAATTTACAGATGTGGGATTATTAAGGAACAATCAATTTAATTATGCAAACTGGATTTCATGCCACCATATTTATGTGTTCCGGTTCTGCAATATTAACACAATTAGAGAATCACAATAATAACAGGTAACATCACGACATGTCTGGATACAGTTACATACGAACAACCATAATACATAAGTTAACAGATATATAGTACATCACTACCAGCATTACAACATTAATAACTTGATCAGTTGAGTTTTACAACAAAACGATACAAGAGTCTTTATTAATTGCCACATGCGGCAGACTACAATGTCTCAAACTATACAATCATGCTAACTATGTCTACTGCTCAGGTCTATCCGTACGCCTCGTGAGCTCTGAGATCTAGTCTCTGAGTCTCTGTATCTCTGCCTGATGCTCCATCTGTATGTCTCCCATGAGTCTCTCTAATGTGTCTGCTCTACGCTGTGATAAGTGAGCCTCCCAAGCTAAGTCCTGGCCCTCTCTACGTAAAGATATCGCGTGGGATCGGGTATCTGCCAAGTCTGTCTGCATCTGTCTCAGGCACTGCTGTATCACTGCTCTGTTAGAAGCCAACCTATGCAGAATATCGCTGATAGTCCCTGGAGAATCCAGTGGCACATGGTCGGTCATCCGAAGAAGTGACTCGATCTGCTCTCCGTGACCTTCGAGTCTCGTCACTACTGTGGATGGGATAAGGGTGTGGGTGACTACCGGTCTAAATCCTTCCCAAGCATCATAGGTCTGATCTGGAGGAGTAAAACCAGGAGGGTAAGGTAGTGATGGTGAGGATGGGTGTGTCTGGTCTGTGATGCGACGTCTACTCGATGAAGGAATATCCTCTGCAGGAATCGGATCCCGCTGTCGAGGTGGTAGTGGATATGTCTGGGTATGTATGTCAAGTACATGGTCAGGTAGTGGTGGTGGTGCAACATGATGGGGCTCGGGTAAATCATCAGCAGGGAGCCATTGCTGACTCTCATAGTACAAGTCGTCAGGAGGTGGTATATAGAAAGGAGAGTAGGTGTCGTAAACAAAATGTGGTGGTAGCGTAGGTGCTGGCAAAGCTGGCACATGTATGTCATCTAATAACGGTTATAGCGGCGGCTCCACCCTCTACAAAGGGCTCAATCGCGTCAGGTACAATCTCTGGTACTACAGCATCGAGGAGTACGGGGGACGTAATGATGCTGGTGATCCCTCGGAGTCCGGCTCCGATGATATACTAAAGTGGGTGATAAACGACATAATACTGTAATAATCCATATATCGTAGAATAAGTAACTTACTAACATCAAGTGGTGTATTATAATCATAAGATGATCTAGCTGTGCACAGTAACTATCAAGTATGCAGGGCTTATATATGACAATTTAACGAATAACATACCGAGCACGGCAGCAAGCAGGCATGGAGAATTTAAGGTAACATGGTGTATAATTCATTTGTTTGAAAAATGTAGTTATAGTCCAACGTTTAAAAACATTTGGTTCTCTATAACCGAAGCTCTGATACCAAACTGTAACACCCCCAAATTTGATTTGTGGCAGCGGAAGATTTATTTGGGTGTTACTGTGAGGATCGATTGTGAAATTATAGAAAAACAGCCTAAAATGGCATTTTTAATTTACATAGGTCCATAATACAAATTCAGTTATAAAACATTACATCAGAGTACTAAGGTTTCTTCAAAGAAACATTATTTTAACTGAATTACAACTTATTCTACACCATTTATTGAAGATAGGGTATGCCTGCTCCATGCCTTGCCGTGCTCCTTTAGTTTCCTGAGATACATGCTTAAAAGTCAACATAATGTTGAGTGAAATCATGGAGTTTGTAGTTTAAATATCAGTTTAATCACAAGTAAGATTGTATTGGAGATACAATCAGTTTAAAATATTGATATTGCAGTTCATATATTGCCCTAAGTCTCATGACACGCAAACGTTAACAAAGTACCGCCTAAACGGAGGAGTCCACCAAATTAATGATGAAAATTTGCCCTCGGGTAATAGGTGATTTTGCCAATTCCTATTTCTCTCAAATATAATGCATCGCGACTAATACGACTAGCAAAAAGCATTCCGTCACAGTATTAGTGGGATAGGTCGTCAACCTCTAATAGATCTATTCATTATATTCGCGTTCACCGCAGTGATTAATGACTCATGATAAAGGGTCTTATGGCAATATGGAGTACTTAGGCATATATCAAGTCAGGTAGCATACAGAAAAATACTTGTGATTTAGTTATAGCATGCATCCCCCTCACGGAGTTTAAAAAATATAAAGAGTTAAAAAGTGAGGCCATGACTCACCTTATGCGTTCCTGGTGATGGTAATAATAATTCAGAGATGATTATAACAACTTCGATATAAAACCTGGTAAATATATAAATATCTGAGAATCTTACTAATTTCTAGTGTGTATGAGTATGAGTGGTGGATGATGATTGTTTAACGATCTAATGAAGATGTTATATGCTTATGATGCTCGTATTCTCGTAAGATCATAGTTTCAACAAGTAAATAAAATATTACTTTCCAATATTTCTATCGCTATTAGCTAATATGCAAATATAATGCAATGTGCATATAAAGTAAGGATAAGGTGCAAAAATGAAAAATAAGATAAGAATGACAAGTTATAATAGTTGTTCCTTGGTCTTTCCAGATTTTACATTTTCCACCCTAACCGTGGGTCGCGTTACGTCGTTAGTCCTTATTCAGTCCGTAGTTCGATAACAGTCCAATACTTGTCCAATAGTCCATATAAGGCTTGATGTTCAATAATATGTCAATTTCAGTCCTTTACAACTTGTTTTTACAGCTTCAGTCCCTTAGTTTCCAGGTTTGGCAGTTTTAGTCCTTTTCGGTTAAGTCGCGTTACATTTTTAGTCCTTTTCGCATATAAATGACGGGAAAAATATTCTGAAAATTTTTATAACTTTATTAAGTTTATTTTAACTTATTTCTATTTATTATTTCAGAAAATAATTTATTTTTACCTTAATGGGCCATGTAACGAATTGTAGCATAGCTCGTTAAGAGTTTTAGAGGCGAGGGCTTGAAAATAGTTTCGGGCTTGGATTCGGCTATTTTTAGGATTCCAAAAATATATCATATGGGCCTGATGGGCCTTGCTATCGAAAATACTTGTTGGGCTTGGTTATTGGCCCAAACCGAAGGCTATATTATTTTTATGAAAACAGTTGCTAATTCCTAGTGAATGTCGATCAACATGGATTATTTTAGGCGTGATGTCGAGCTTATGGGTTCTAACTTAGAACATGAAAAACATAGTTTGCTAGCTTGTCATTTAAGTGGTGCAAAAATTTATATATATTGTGTACAAGTTTTCGAAAATATAACGAGGGTTTTTGGGCTGGTCGAGTGAAGTAGTTTTGTGAATATTCTATGAAATTTTTCTAAGGGCTTGGGTCTAGTAGAGTGGCGTTAAAAGGAGTTAATTAAGGTGTCGAACTGGGGTTATGAGAGGGATCTCAAAACACGAAATATTTAGTTTACCATGTGAGCTATCGAGATGGATAAAAACATTTAGGTGTTGCATGAAAGGATTCGTTCTACATAATTCGGGAAATGTCTTGTTCGAGTGACTTTTCAACTAGTATTGTCTTGGTTATTTTTCTGTCTTCTCTTTATCCGGTTTAGCGAGGGGGGTTTATAGTTTAGGTTCAAGTCGAGTGAAAGTGATATTCAAGAGTGGGTCATATGTTAAGCGTGTCTTGGGTGGTTCGATTACTTAGGTTTCGACGTATTTCCTCTATATTTTGTTAGTCCGGTTGAGATTAAATGTTTTAATGTTCGAATAACATATGTATGCAACTAATGAAAGTGTTACTCTATGATAATGCATGGTGTGTTTTATATTTTAACATGTGAGATAAGCTTGTGACAGCGTGCTATATGATATAAAATGGAACGTTCGAATGGTGTAATAAATGAGCATGCATGGATACATGATAGGTATAATTAAAAGAGAATGTGAAGGCTTACTTCACCTTTTGGAAAGGTGGTAGAGACTTATGGCTTGTCGAGACAAAACACGAAACGAATAGCTACTTGCTTTGAACGTTCTACTCTCACCCGGTTAGGTTTACTGTCGAACAAGGGTGGTTTTTACATGAAGGTAATTTGATAGGGAATTTGGGTGTGAAGGATATGGTGGGGTTCGAATGAAGTATAATGAAAGGATAATGGGTTATAATCGTTCCTTTAAGACTTGGTCGGATTGGCTTTGCTCTCAATATAATCGACAGAAGGGTTCTTTGTGATGTTTAAGGAATATAGTGATGTTGATGAAAGGTGATGGTGATAGAAGATTGGTATTGAACGAGTAGGGTAGTTTATATAGAAAGAAAATATCTCACATGTATTGAATATGATTGAGGTTACTATTAGGGAAGGACACTTGTGTGATGATCTCTTCATTTGAGTGTAAGAGTGGCTAATACTTTGTATTTTAGTTCTTGTTTCTATAGTCCTCCTACGTGTATTGTTCCAATGTCCACAAATTATATTTCCATTTTACTTTTGCACTATGTACTGCCATATTGATAAGTTTGTTGTCGAAAGATTACAATTTGTTATTTCTAGTTGGTTTTTGATATCACAGTCGTGAGTTTAAGGGTTACATTTGGATGTGTATTACTAAATGAAAGTTGTGTTAGACGTAATTAATGGTGTCGAGTTCTTTTGACAAAGTAGGTAACAAGTAAAGCAAGAAAATAATGAAGGTGACTAATGAGCTAGTCTTGATGTCGTGGGGTTGATGGGTTGCGAGCTTGGAGTTGGGTTTTTATTGTCTAAATGTAAAATGGTTGTGTTCAAGTCTTTAATTTGTGCATGGGTGTTTTTGATTTCTTTGTGGTACCGATCGGGTAAAAAGAAAAGGAGCAAAAGAATTTAAGATGTGCAACCATTTCACTAGCTAAGTTAAATGGATTGTGATGTTAACTGGTTTGGGCTCGCTCAATGGATTAGTGGAAGTTAGGGTTTAGTGATTGTTGGGTCTAACGAAGGTGGCCCAATTTGGGTTTATAGTATTAGTTTTAGGATTAAAGTTTGTGTCTTGTTTAAGTGAGGTTGTGTGGTATTTAATTTGGTTAAGTGCAATGAACTAATTAAATGATTAGGATTACTTGTCGTTGTTTATAGAAAAGTGATGTTGCGTCGTGAGATATAATTTCTATTGTTGGTGGGTTAAATATATATATGTGTATATAGAATGCATGGCTACTACTAATAGCAATAATAATAAAAAGTTTAAATTTTTAGCAAAAATAGGCATTAGGAAATAGTAACTCGAGATTATTATTAATCACTAAGATTAATTACAAGGGTTTTTTTCTCGGGGTCTTACAGTACTCCTCTCCTTATTCGAATTCCGTCCCGGAATTCAAGTCTAAAACGGCTACTAAGAGTGATTTACGGGAATAAGTGGGGATATTTCTCACGAATTTGATCTTCGCGTTCCCATGTGTACGTTGGTCCTCTTTTAGAGTCCCATTTTACTTTCACAATAGGGATACGACTTTGCTTGAGTTGCTTAACTTCTCTATCCATTATCTCTACGGGTTCCTCGGTGAATACAAGTTTGTCGTCCAATTTAATCTCTTTCAGTGGAATGACGAGCGTCTCGTCCGATAGACATTTCTTAAGCTGGGAGACGTGGAAAGTAGGGTGTATTCTACTGAGTTCTTCCGGGAGTTCTAACTTATAGGCAACTGGACCTATTCTTTCGAGGATTTTGAACGGTCCAATGTACCTTGGGTTGAGTTTTCCACGCTTTCCAAAGCGTATCATCCCTTTCCAGGGCGAAACTTTTAGCATCACTCTATCTCCGACTTCAAACTCCATGGGTTTCCTTCTCACGTCTGCATAACTCTTTTGTCTGTCACGAGCGGCTTGGAGACGATGTTTGATTTTGAATATTTTCTCGGTTGTGTCGTGGATTAATTCTGGTCCGGTAAGCTGCATATCACCAACTTCTGTCCAGCAGATAGGTGATCTGCACTTTCTTCCGTAAAGTGCTTCGAAAGGTGCAGCCTTCAGACTAGCTTGATAACTGTTGTTGTACGAGAATTCAACCAATGGTAGGTGTTTATCCCAACCTTTTCCGAAGTCAATCACACATGCTCTAAGCATATCTTCCAAGGTTTGGATTGTTCTTTCACTTTGTCCATCAGTTTGAGGATGATAGGCGGTGCTCATGTCCAATTGAGTACCGAGAGCTTTCTGTAAAGATTGCCAAAATCCTGAAGTGAATCGACTGTCTCTGTCAGAGATGATAGAGATCGGGACTCCATGTCGGATTATGATTTCCTTGAAGTATAACTGAGCGAGTGTGTCCAACTCGTCAGTTTCTTTGATAGGCAGAAAATGAGCTGATTTGGTTAAACGGTCGATGATAACCCAAATGGTGTCATATCCGGTCGACGTTCTTGGTAATTTGGTAATAAAATCCATGGTGATTCGTTCCCATTTCCAAACTGGTATCTCCGGTTGTACAAGTGGTCCAGAAGGTTTCTGATTTTCAGCTTTGACCCTTGAACAAGTCAAACACTTCCCAACATATGCTGCAATGTCGGCTTTCATGTTTGGCCACCAGTAGAGTTGTTTAAGATCTTGGTACATTTTGGTGGATCCGGGATGAATGGAATATTTAGACTTGTGAGATTCATGCATGATAAAATCACGAATACCTCCATAGAGAGGAATCCAACATCTTTTCTTGAAGCATAACATTCCATCGGATCTTCGTATGAGTCCGTTCTCCCTTTCTATCATGCCCTTAATGTTCTCTTGAGCTCGATTCTCTTCCTGAAGAGCTTCTGATTGGGCTATGAGTATTTGTGATGGGAGTGGTGAATGAATTGTCATTTCTAATGATCTAACTCTAAGAGGTTTAATTCTTTCTTTTCTGCTCAAGGCATCGGCCACGACATTTGCCTTCCCGGGGTGGTAGCAAATTTCACAGTCGTAGTCGTTGAGTAGTTCTATCCATCGGCGCTGTCTCATATTCAACTCCTTCTGATCCAGTATGTGTTGAAGACTTTTGTGATCGGTGTATACCGTACACTTTGTACCATATAGGTAATGTCTCCATATTTTAAGAGCAAATACTACTGCTCCTAGTTCTAGATCATGAGTGGTGTAGTTTTCCTCGTTTTTCTTGAGCTGTCGAGAAGCATATGCTATGACTTTGTTTCTTTGCATTAGCACCGCACCTAAACCATGATGTGATGCGTCACAATATACTACAAAGTCTTCGCTTCCGTCGGGTAACGCTAGAATTGGTGCTTCACAGAGTTTTTGTTTTAAGAGTTGAAATGCTGATTCTTGTTTCTCTTCCCAGATATACTTCTTGTTTTTCTGAGTGAGTTCTGTCAAAGGTTTTGCGATTTTGGAAAAACCTTCTATAAACCTTCGATAGTAACCAGCGAGTCCTAAAAATTGTCGAATTTCAGTGGGAGTGGTGGGCGAAGCCCAACCTTTAATTGCTTCGATCTTGGCGGGATCAACGTGAATTCCTTGACTGTTGATGATGTGACCTAAGAATTGAACGGTGGAGATCCAAAAATCACATTTGGAGAATTTTGCATACAGTTTTTCTTGTTTGAGTACACCCAAAATGGTTCTCAAATGTTCCGCATGCTCGTTTTTGTTACGCGAGTAGATCAAAATGTCGTCGATGAACACAATTACGAACTTGTCCAGATATGGTTTACAC
This sequence comes from Artemisia tridentata subsp. tridentata, assembly GCA_021014915.2. Lineage (NCBI taxonomy): Eukaryota > Viridiplantae > Streptophyta > Magnoliopsida > Asterales > Asteraceae > Artemisia > Artemisia tridentata. Next base: position 363,296,434 of record CP139505.1, read on the forward strand.
ACGCGGTTCATTAGATCCATGAACACTGCAGGTGCGTTGGTAAGACCAAATGGCATTACGCGGAATTCGTAATGTCCGTATCGCGTTCGGAAGGCTGTTTTGGGAACGTCTTCTTCTCTAACTCGTAGTTGATGGTATCCTGATCTTAGATCAATTTTTGAGTAAACACTCGATCCTTGCAATTGGTCAAATAGATCGTCTATTCTTGGTAATGGGTATCGATTTTTCACTGTGAGTTTGTTCAACTCTCTATAATCGATGCACATTCGGAATGTTCCATCTTTCTTTTTGACGAACAGGACTGGTGCTCCCCAAGGTGATGAGCTAGGTTGGATGAATCCTTTATCTGACAGCTCTTTCAACTGCTCAGATAATTCTTTCATTTCGGAAGGGGCTAATCGATATGGTGCTTTTGCAACAGGTGCTGCTCCTGGCACTAAATCGATTCGAAACTCTACTTGCCGGATGGGTGGAATACCTGGCAAGTCTTCAGGGAACACTTCTGCAAACTCATTTACAACTGGCACTTCTTCTAGTCGCTTTTCTTTCTCTTTTGATTTATTTTCCGTTACTTGGACCAAAAATGCGTGACATCCTTTGTTTATGTATTTCACTGTTTTGATGTACGAGATGATATTGAGTTGGGTTTTGAAGTGATCACAACGAACGATGAGCGTTTCATTGTTTACGGGGATTTGGACAACTTTTTCATCACAGATGATTCGGGCACGATGTTTGGATAACCAATCCATACCCACAATCGCGTCAAAGCTTCCAAGTTGGATAGGCATGAGATCAATCGGAAATGATTTGTTTTGGAGGGTTAAGGTGCAGTTTTTGAGTATGGTGTTGGTGTTTAACAATTTCCCGTCGGCTATCTCAATTTCATACGAGGTGTCTAATTCTACAGGCGTTATCTTAAGCAATAAAGCAAATGAAGTAGATACAAAACTTCTATCGGCTCCAGAATCAAATAATATTTTAGCACTATTTTGATTCAGTAAGAAAGTACCCGTAGTGACGTTGGGGTCTGGTGACACGTTTCCATCTCCGAGTACATAAGCTCTTCCTCGGGCAACTTGATTGACATTCTTGGGGCAGTGGCTTTTATAATGACCTGTTTCACCACAACCGTGGCACTTCACTGCTATTGGGTACGCGTTTGCTCCCGTGGCCCTACAGTCCTTGGCTACATGGCCTATTTTCCTACAGTTACCGCAGATGGCGGTACAAGGTCCTGTATGATGCAGCTTGCACTTGTTACACTGGGGTTTTGTTCCAGCATACACTTTTCCTTCAGCAGGTGTGGCCACATAAGTTCTAGCAGCTTCTTGTCTGCGGTTTTGTTGTTGATGTTTGTCATTCCTGCTTTGCTGATAGTTCCTACTGCGGTTGCTTCGATCATTGCTGCGGTAGTTCCTGCTGTGATGGTAATAACTGTTGCTGTTCCGGTTGTTGTCGTCACGGTTATCATAGTTTCTCTTTTGTCCACTGATCGTGGAGTTAGAACCTCGTTTAATCACTCGGCTCATCATTCGCTGAGCAAATACGAATGCAGCTTCAAGAGTTTGTGGGTGTGATGCGGTGACATCTCCTTCAATGCTTGAAGGTAATCCTTCCACGTATTTCTCCAATGTCTTTTCCAGATCAGGTACCATGTGTGGGCACAAAAGAGCTAACTCTTGAAATCTCCGGTTGTATGCACCGATATCATTGTTTTTCACTTCTAACTGGTAAAATTCATCTTCGAGCTTTCTGACTTCAGTCCGGGGACAGTACTTCTTCAGCATTTTATTTTTCAGTTCAGTCCATGAGATCTGAAATGCTGCTTCAGTGCCCATTATCTTGACCGTAGCATTCCACCAGGATAATGCATTTCCTCTTAAAGTTCCGGTGGCGAAGGTGACCTTATTGATTTCTGCACAGTTGCTTCTCATGAATACCGTCTCCATACACTCAAACCACTGTGCTAGTTCCGTTACTCCTTCTACTCCTCGGTAGGTAGTTGGTTGGCAACTTAAGAATTCTTTGTAAGTGCATTTACGTGGAGTAGATGCCTCACTTTCATTTGTTGCTCCCATAGTATCGCTTGAGCGGTTTGCTGCATCGGCCTCGCGTGCTGCGGTGATGCCTTCATCAATCATTCTTCGAACCTCCTCATGTGTTAGTGTTACAGTTGCGTTGATGGTTTCGTTGTCGCTATGTGCCATTTTCTATTAATGTCACAAGAATACAAATTTAGAATTCGGACCGAATAGCTGAGTATATGCACAATGTAATCATGGTGTGAAATAATAATTAAATTGAATATTTGCCCATATTTATGATATCTCTGTAGTTTATCAATTTACAGATGTGGGATTATTAAGGAACAATCAATTTAATTATGCAAACTGGATTTCATGCCACCATATTTATGTGTTCCGGTTCTGCAATATTAACACAATTAGAGAATCACAATAATAACAGGTAACATCACGACATGTCTGGATACAGTTACATACGAACAACCATAATACATAAGTTAACAGATATATAGTACATCACTACCAGCATTACAACATTAATAACTTGATCAGTTGAGTTTTACAACAAAACGATACAAGAGTCTTTATTAATTGCCACATGCGGCAGACTACAATGTCTCAAACTATACAATCATGCTAACTATGTCTACTGCTCAGGTCTATCCGTACGCCTCGTGAGCTCTGAGATCTAGTCTCTGAGTCTCTGTATCTCTGCCTGATGCTCCATCTGTATGTCTCCCATGAGTCTCTCTAATGTGTCTGCTCTACGCTGTGATAAGTGAGCCTCCCAAGCTAAGTCCTGGCCCTCTCTACGTAAAGATATCGCGTGGGATCGGGTATCTGCCAAGTCTGTCTGCATCTGTCTCAGGCACTGCTGTATCACTGCTCTGTTAGAAGCCAACCTATGCAGAATATCGCTGATAGTCCCTGGAGAATCCAGTGGCACATGGTCGGTCATCCGAAGAAGTGACTCGATCTGCTCTCCGTGACCTTCGAGTCTCGTCACTACTGTGGATGGGATAAGGGTGTGGGTGACTACCGGTCTAAATCCTTCCCAAGCATCATAGGTCTGATCTGGAGGAGTAAAACCAGGAGGGTAAGGTAGTGATGGTGAGGATGGGTGTGTCTGGTCTGTGATGCGACGTCTACTCGATGAAGGAATATCCTCTGCAGGAATCGGATCCCGCTGTCGAGGTGGTAGTGGATATGTCTGGGTATGTATGTCAAGTACATGGTCAGGTAGTGGTGGTGGTGCAACATGATGGGGCTCGGGTAAATCATCAGCAGGGAGCCATTGCTGACTCTCATAGTACAAGTCGTCAGGAGGTGGTATATAGAAAGGAGAGTAGGTGTCGTAAACAAAATGTGGTGGTAGCGTAGGTGCTGGCAAAGCTGGCACATGTATGTCATCTAATAACGGTATAGCGGCGGCTCCACCCTCTACAAAGGGCTCAATCGCGTCAGGTACAATCTCTGGTACTACAGCATCGAGGAGTACGGGGGACGTAACTGATGCTGGTGATCCCTCGGAGTCCGGCTCCGATGATATACTAAAGTGGGTGATAAACGACATAGTACTGTAATAATCCATATATCGTAGAATAAGTAACTTACTAACATCAAGTGGTGTATTATAATCATAAGATGATCTAGCTGTGCACAGTAACTATCAAGTATGCAGGGCTTATATATGACAATTTAACGAATAACATACCGAGCACGGCAACAAGCAGGCATGGAGAATTTAAGGTAACATGGTGTATAATTAATTTGTTTGAAAAATGTAGTTATAGTCCAACGTTTAAAAACATTTGGTTCTCTATAACCGAAGCTCTGATACCAAACTGTAACACCCCCAAATTTGATTTGTGGCAGCGGAAGATTTATTTGGGTGTTACTGTGAGGATCGATTGTGAAATTATAGAAAAACAGCCTAAAATGGCATTTTTAATTTACATAGGTCCATAATACAAATTCAGTTATAAAACATTACATCAGAGTACTAAGGTTTCTTCAAAGAAACATTATTTTAACTGAATTACAACTTATTCTACACCATTTATTGAAGATAGGGTATGCCTGCTCCATGCCTTGCCGTGCTCCTTTAGTTTCCTGAGATACATGCTTAAAAGTCAACATAATGTTGAGTGAAATCATGGAGTTTGTAGTTTAAATATCAGTTTAATCACAAGTAAGATTGTATTGGAGATACAATCAGTTTAAAATATTGATATTGCAGTTCATATATTGCCCTAAGTCTCATGACACGCAAACGTTAACAAAGTACCGCCTAAACGGAGGAGTCCACCAAATTAATGATGAAAATTTGCCCTCGGGTAATAGGTGATTTTGCCAATTCCTATTTCTCTCAAATATAATGCATCGCGACTAATACGACTAGCAAAAAGCATTCCGTCACAGTATTAGTGGGATAGGTCGTCAACCTCTAATAGATCTATTCATTATATTCGCGTTCACCGCAGTGATTAATGACTCATGATAAAGGGTCTTATGGCAATATGGAGTACTTAGGCATATATCAAGTCAGGTAGCATACAGAAAAATACTTGTGATTTAGTTATAGCATGCATCCCCCTCACGGAGTTTAAAAAATATAAAGAGTTAAAAAGTGAGGCCATGACTCACCTTATGCGTTCCTGGTGATGGTAATAATAATTCAGAGATGATTATAACAACTTCGATATAAAACCTGGTAAATATATAAATATCTGAGAATCTTACTAATTTCTAGTGTGTATGAGTATGAGTGGTGGATGATGATTGTTTAACGATCTAATGAAGATGTTATATGCTTATGATGCTCGTATTCTCGTAAGATCATAGTTTCAACAAGTAAATAAAATATTACTTTCCAATATTTCTATCGCTATTAGCTAATATGCAAATATAATGCAATGTGCATATAAAGTAAGGATAAGGTGCAAAAATGAAAAATAAGATAAGAATGACAAGTTATAATAGTTGTTCCTTGGTCTTTCCAGATTTTACATTTTCCACCCTAACCGTGGGTCGCGTTACGTCGTTAGTCCTTATTCAGTCCGTAGTTCGATAACAGTCCAATACTTGTCCAATAGTCCATATAAGGCTTGATGTTCAATAATATGTCAATTTCAGTCCTTTACAACTTGTTTTTACAGCTTCAGTCCCTTAGTTTCCAGGTTTGGCAGTTTTAGTCCTTTTCGGTTAAGTCGCGTTACATTTTTAGTCCTTTTCGCATATAAATGACGGGAAAAATATTCTGAAAATTTTTATAACTTTATTAAGTTTATTTTAACTTATTTCTATTTATTATTTCAGAAAATAATTTATTTTTACCTTAATGGGCCATGTAACGAATTGTAGCATAGCTCGTTAAGAGTTTTAGAGGCGAGGGCTTGAAAATAGTTTCGGGCTTGGATTCGGCTATTTTTAGGATTCCAAAAATATATCATATGGGCCTGATGGGCCTTGCTATCGAAAATACTTGTTGGGCTTGGTTATTGGCCCAAACCGAAGGCTATATTATTTTTATGAAAACAGTTGCTAATTCCTAGTGAATGTCGATCAACATGGATTATTTTAGGCGTGATGTCGAGCTTATGGGTTCTAACTTAGAACATGAAAAACATAGTTTGCTAGCTTGTCATTTAAGTGGTGCAAAAATTTATATATATTGTGTACAAGTTTTCGAAAATATAACGAGGGTTTTTGGGCTGGTCGAGTGAAGTAGTTTTGTGAATATTCTATGAAATTTTTCTAAGGGCTTGGGTCTAGTAGAGTGGCGTTAAAAGGAGTTAATTAAGGTGTCGAACTGGGGTTATGAGAGGGATCTCAAAACACGAAATATTTAGTTTACCATGTGAGCTATCGAGATGGATAAAAACATTTAGGTGTTGCATGAAAGGATTCGTTCTACATAATTCGGGAAATGTCTTGTTCGAGTGACTTTTCAACTAGTATTGTCTTGGTTATTTTTCTGTCTTCTCTTTATCCGGTTTAGCGAGGGGGGTTTATAGTTTAGGTTCAAGTCGAGTGAAAGTGATATTCAAGAGTGGGTCATATGTTAAGCGTGTCTTGGGTGGTTCGATTACTTAGGTTTCGACGTATTTCCTCTATATTTTGTTAGTCCGGTTGAGATTAAATGTTTTAATGTTCGAATAACATATGTATGCAACTAATGAAAGTGTTACTCTATGATAATGCATGGTGTGTTTTATATTTTAACATGTGAGATAAGCTTGTGACAGCGTGCTATATGATATAAAATGGAACGTTCGAATGGTGTAATAAATGAGCATGCATGGATACATGATAGGTATAATTAAAAGAGAATGTGAAGGCTTACTTCACCTTTTGGAAAGGTGGTAGAGACTTATGGCTTGTCGAGACAAAACACGAAACGAATAGCTACTTGCTTTGAACGTTCTACTCTCACCCGGTTAGGTTTACTGTCGAACAAGGGTGGTTTTTACATGAAGGTAATTTGATAGGGAATTTGGGTGTGAAGGATATGGTGGGGTTCGAATGAAGTATAATGAAAGGATAATGGGTTATAATCGTTCCTTTAAGACTTGGTCGGATTGGCTTTGCTCTCAATATAATCGACAGAAGGGTTCTTTGTGATGTTTAAGGAATATAGTGATGTTGATGAAAGGTGATGGTGATAGAAGATTGGTATTGAACGAGTAGGGTAGTTTATATAGAAAGAAAATATCTCACATGTATTGAATATGATTGAGGTTACTATTAGGGAAGGACACTTGTGTGATGATCTCTTCATTTGAGTGTGAGAGTGGCTAATACTTTGTATTTTAGTTCTTGTTTCTATAGTCCTCCTACGTGTATTGTTCCAATGTCCACAAATTATATTTCCATTTTACTTTTGCACTATGTACTGCCATATTGATAAGTTTGTTGTCGAAAGATTACAATTTGTTATTTCTAGTTGGTTTTTGATATCACAGTCGTGAGTTTAAGGGTTACATTTGGATGTGTATTACTAAATGAAAGTTGTGTTAGACGTAATTAATGGTGTCGAGTTCTTTTGACAAAGTAGGTAACAAGTAAAGCAAGAAAATAATGAAGGTGACTAATGAGCTAGTCTTGATGTCGTGGGGTTGATGGGTTGCGAGCTTGGAGTTGGGTTTTTATTGTCTAAATGTAAAATGGTTGTGTTCAAGTCTTTAATTTGTGCATGGGTGTTTTTGATTTCTTTGTGGTACCGATCGGGTAAAAAGAAAAGGAGCAAAAGAATTTAAGATGTGCAACCATTTCACTAGCTAAGTTAAATGGATTGTGATGTTAACTGGTTTGGGCTCGCTCAATGGATTAGTGGAAGTTAGGGTTTAGTGATTGTTGGGTCTAACGAAGGTGGCCCAATTTGGGTTTATAGTATTAGTTTTAGGATTAAAGTTTGTGTCTTGTTTAAGTGAGGTTGTGTGGTATTTAATTTGGTTAAGTGCAATGAACTAATTAAATGATTAGGATTACTTGTCGTTGTTTATAGAAAAGTGATGTTGCGTCGTGAGATATAATTTCTAGTGTTGGTGGGTTAAATATATATATGTGTATATAGAATGCATGGCTACTACTAATAGCAATAATAATAAAAAGTTTAAATTTTTAGCAAAAATAGGCATTAGGAAATAGTAACTCGAGATTATTATTAATCACTAAGATTAATTACAAGGGTTTTTTTTCTCGGGGTCTTACAAATGGGTTTTCTATTAGCAGGCAAAGTGGTTATAATCTAAGATTTATTTTCATTTAAAGCCTCAATTTCAGCATTCATAGCATCAATCCAATTAGGGTCAAGAATAGCTTCCTCATAACAAGTAGGTTCTACACTTTTATTCAGATTGGAAGCAAAGCAAAAACTGTCAGAGTCTAGATTAGAATAATTTACAACCTTTTCTATGCCATATTTCACTTTTCCTTCAACAATAAAGTCATTAAGACTTTTTGGCATTCTAGTGGGTCAGGTTGACCTCCTTGTAGTGATGGCTGGCAAGCCTCCTTGTTGAGGATTGGACTCATCAGAGTCAGGGTCAGAGTTGACATCAGTGTTGATGTTTATGGAATCTGTTTCAGGAGAAACAGTGCCCTCAGGGTGTGTATTTTCTTCTATAGAAGTTGCAACAGAGTTACCATCCTCATTAAGAGGATTCAACTCTGTGCCATCATCATTAGAAGACACTCTCCCTTCATCATCGGGTCTTTTAGGGTTGTCAACATCAAAAAAGTTTTTGTGGTTTAAGTCTTTTGACACACCAGTTTCAAACACCTGTTTTTGAAGATTGTTTTTCATTTTGAAGGGAAAAACTGTTTCATAGAACTTGACATCTCTTGAGTAAAAGACATTTTTGTTTCCAAACTTAAGAGTTTATAACCTTTTTTCTTATTAGAATAACCAATGAAGACACACTTTTCAGACCTGCTATCAAACTTATTAGAATTGTTAAGTATTGTAGCATAACATAAGCAACCAAAAACCCTAATATGAGAGAGTGAAGGGTCATGCCCATACACAAAGAAGAGAGGAGATTCGCCAGACAACACAGAAGAAGGTAACCTGTTGATAATGTAAACAGCAGTTAGAACACATTCAGGCCACAAGTAAAGAGGTAATTCCCCCTGAAACATAAGGGATCTAGCGACGTTAAGAAGATGCCTATGTTTCCTTTCTGCTATTCCAGTTTGTTGGGGTGTGTAGACACAAGAGGTTTGGTGTAATATCCTTTTTTTATGAAAAAACTGTTGAAGTCTATTGTTGACAAATTCAGTTCCGTTGTCACTTCTAAAATTTTTGACATTACTTTCAAATTGATTTGACAGCATTTGAGAAAAATTGACAATGGAATCATAGACCTCATCTTTGCCTTTAAGCATATAAACCCAGACTGACCTTGAGTAATCATCAACTATAGTTAAAAAAATATTTGTAACCATCTTTGCTAGTGATTTTATAAGGGCCCCAAACATCTAGGTGGACAACTTGACCAATTTTAGTAGATTTATGTTCACTTAGAGGGAATGGTTCGCTGGTCTGTTTGGCTTTATTGCAAGTATCATAGAGATGATCAAAGTCAGTTGGATTATCAAGTTTAAGGCTGGGCTTAAGGACATGTAAGACTTGGTCAGAGGGATGACCAAGTCTTTGATGCCAAAGGGTTCTAGAAACAAAACATGAGGAAATGCAGTTATTAGAAACAATCTTACAGGCAGAGTCTACATCAAACAAGTACAGGCCATTGCATTGATTACCAATCCCCACATTCCTTTTTGTTGCAGAATCCTGAATATAGCATTTAGATTCATCAAACCCAACAAATAACTTGCTGTCTCTAGCAAGTTTATGAACAGATAGCAGACTGACAGTGTAATCAGGCACAACTAAAACATCATGTAAAGTAATGCAGTTATTGATTTTTAAATCACCAATTTTAGTGATTAATGCCTGGGTACCATTTGGATGTCCAACAGTAAGGCCAAGATTAGAAACATCAACCACATTAACCAAGAAATTTGAAGATACAGTCATGTGTTGGTTTGCTCCAGAGTCAACAATCCAGCCCAGACTGATTTTTCCTTGTAAACAATTTGTGTTTGCAATAAAGTATTTTTCAAAATTCAAATTGAATTTTACACTTCCATTAAAAAAGGTTCCTGAAAAACATTTACCTGCCATGTTGGCATTGACAGAACTTTCATTGAGAAGACTCATAAGTCTGGCCATCTGTTCATTGGACAAAGAGACAGGAGAATTGCTGGTTCTATTTTCTAAGTTAACTTCAGCAGAGGCATTGTTACTAGTGGCAGGTTTAGCATTGAAGTTCTTTTTATGACAAGCAGGGTAACCAACAAGTTCATAGCATCTATCAACAGTGTGACCAATCTTGTTGCAGTTAGTGCATTTTAGGTTGGGATTGGGTCCTCAATTGTTAGAATTATTACCAGAAGAAGAGTTAGAACCTTTGTAATTGTTGTTGTTATTGAACTTTTTCTTATTATAAAAAAATTTTGATGCAAAGGCAGAAGCATTAGGTTTAGTTAATCCTGTCCCAAAGGAGTAATTCCTGTGGGATTCTTCCCCTGAGACAACAGAAAAAGCTGTTTTGACAGATGGCAAAGGGTCTCTGGTTAAAATGTTGCTTCTGATGGGCACATAAGTGTCATCAAGCCCCATTAAAAACTGCATTAGTTTGATTAGCTGGTTATGTTTTTCAAAATGTTTTGCAGTATCACAAGTACATGCAGGAAGACTGATCATTGAGTCTTAGAATATATAACACCAGCAAACAATTCATTCCACATCTCATAGGCAGTCTTAGAATACATAGCACCAGCAAACAATTCAGGACTTAAGGAATTTAGGATCCAAGTAAGCACAACAGAGTCACAAGTATCCCATTGATTAGCAAGACTAGCATTAGATAAATCCTTTTTACAGGTTCCATCAATAAAGCCAAGTTTGTTGTGATTTCTTAAGGCAAATGTCATAGCTATACTCCATATTTTATAGTTTTCAGAACCAGTTAGTTTCACAGACACAATAGGAGTACCACTAGTATCATTAGGATGCAAGTAAAGAGAATCACCAAAGGGAAGTTTAAAATCAGAAGAGGAACTCACATTAATCACATATTCTTTATTATTAATGGGTTCAATGAAATCACCATCAGCCATAGTGAACACACAGACAGAAAAACAGATAAGTAATCAATCAGACAATTCTAATGAAACAGTAGACAAAGAACAGGCAAGAACCAAGAACACCAAACACACAGACAAAACAACAGATAAGAAATCAATCAGACAATTATTTAGGCAAACAGCAGACTAAGAACAGGCAAGAACCAAGAACACCAAACTCCACCAATCCCAATCAAACTTCAACTATCCTAGCCTATCCTCCTTCAAACTAGATAGATAAATAAAATTGAAAAATAAAGAGCAGTATGTAAACTCACACCCAAGACTCAATAAGTAACAAGCCTGTGGACTGGGGTAAGCCAGAGCAGGTATTCGTACCACTCAAATGGTGGCAGATCAAGATGTTAACTTACCCGTTTGCACCCATACAACTCGATTAATATTGATCTTAAATAAGAAGGGAGGAGACTTACAATGCTTTAGGCAGCGGAAAGAACAAGAACCAACCACAAACACCCTAGATTCACTTAGTCTAGGGCTGTTTATGGTTTAATTATACCAGAGATTGCAACAAGAAGAAAAACCCCAAATCAGAGAAAATTAGGGTTCTAGGAGCAAATCCTAATTTTTTCAATTGAGCCTCAATAAAACCAGAGCCACCAAATCAACCACCACAGATGTCCCATAACACAATCAATAACCACCGGAGAGATCAAGATCCAAAAAAATCCCAATTTCCAGTGAAGAACCAGAAATTCGAATTGAGTATAATCAAAAGCCTAATTCTCTGATACCATGTGTGATGGTATCGAAGAGATAGATAGAGCAACTCCAAAGTAACTTTTATTCAATAATGAAGATCAATAGTCGACACAGATTATAATCAATCAGTACCGAACGATTACAAGTAGCAAACAAGATCAAATGATCTTAATACATGAACCGAATATAGAAAATGAGAGAGCAGCTATGACATAAGGTTGCGTATTATTGACTGATTCTAACCCTAGGAGAGGGATGAAATATATCGGCAAAAAAAAACACTAGCCCCCTTCATCTTTTATTCTTTGACAAAAACGTCCCTGAACTTTATAAGCAAGAATAGATTGTCCGTCTTTAACCCTTCAACTATATCCTGCACACTAGATACACACATGAGAGAAAAAGGGGACAACATGTTTGAGAGACAGATTATATTGGTGTTTTGGAACAGGAACACTACTAGAAAAAAGGCCTTTAATGACGTGCATTGCGTGTCATAAAAGGGGTCAGATGACGCGCTTTTTGGTGTCATTGATCGACCCGTCATAAAGGAATATGACACGCCTTTGGAGCGTCATGAATTTATGACACGCATTTATGACTCCCTTTTACGACAAACATTCTATGACCCTCTTTTACGACAGCTCCTTTTACGGCAAACATGACCCCTGTTTTGCGTGTCAAGTTCAAAATTAAAAAAAAATATATATTTTTTATAAAATTATTAATATCCAGATATTAAATAAAAGTAATGTCATAACACAAAAAAATACACAAATAGCAAAAAAAACGCATTTCATATATATCAAAACAATGCGTTTCATACAACTACAATTCTAAAATTGTCATAAACCGCTAAATCATCCAAATCTAAAATTAACCATAAGTTAATTACATTCATAAACCGCTAAATTACATAGTTATCAAGCCCGGAAAATGAAGTTTGCCACATAATTTTCCCATTCTTCGCTTGTTGAAGTGCACCAGTATCCCTGGCAGCCTATAAATGTTAAGAAAAAAATAGTTAGAAACCATGGTTTCTGCAGCAATGAAAACTAAATGTATTCAGCCTCTAATGTACGGGTTGTGCAATCAGTAAATAAAATTCTCTGGACATTTTGCTTCGAAAGGTAGATAACAACATTCGGCCAATAGGCCTTGCAGAATAGCTTTATAAATGAACCTACGCAGATGAACTGTATAAACTTAACTACGAAAAATTCCAGATCAGGTTTTATATAAGCTATAAGCTAGAAAAATAAGCTAAGGTTTGAAGGGAAAAGCTAAAAGGGACTGAATTGACTATGAATAAGCTAATGTTTTAAGAAAAAGCTAGGTCTAAGAGCTGAAAAGCTCAAAATAAGCCAAAGCTTAATTGAGTCTGCTGATATTGCAGGCACAGGGCAAATCAGCCCTTTTTGCAGGGCTGATTTAGCAGCTTAAAAAAAATTATAAAAATAAAATAAAAATACTAGCTTGTATGTGAGCTGGGTGAGCTTGTTTTTGCAGGGTCCTAATAAGCTTATAGCTTTTTGCAAAAGCCAAACAGTACAAATGCCACATACCTCAAGCTTTTTGCTCCATGAAAAATCTCTCTTGCTCCATTTCTTGTCATCTGAACCTTCCATATAATTAACTTCAACATACTTTCGAACATAATCCCTCTCCACAGGACTACAGGAGCTGAAAATTCACCAAAATTACCCACAGACGAACATAATCCCTCTCACAATGTCTAGATAATTTTGCCAAAGACAAACAAATGCAAGATAAATTCCAATTTTAGATCAAATCTAAAAACTACATCAGAGCATTATCAGGCAAAACCCACAACCACTTTTGAATGATATTTTGTTTTTAGAAGTTGCAAAGTGCAAGTGAAACTTAAAAACGCACAACAGATGTAATACCTGCAGCATCCTAGTAATACCTCTAGCAATAACTCTGTCCTTTATTTGTGTTGCTCCTATTGGGTCCAAAGGGAAGGCATTTAACAGTACCTCCACACCCTGTTACCAAATCAAACACCCCAACCACCATCATCCATAGTTACAGACTTACGGTTGCAGTCTTACAGCTTATAAGAGAATGTTATTACGAGAGTTATTTTAGTTTAAGCAACGAAGAACATAAAGGTTTTTATAATTTAATATTATTTGTGATACAATTCAAAAGTGCACAAAAGAGTGAATATACATAGACTAAAAAGTGCAAACCTTTAACGGTTTGAATGAATCTTCCCATAAGGTATAATGAACCTTGTCTAGTTTCTTTGTCTTAGAAAGATCATCCACAAATTCCTTAGCTCGGATAGCCTAACAGAAATGAAAATATAAAAAAAGAGATTACATATCCTAAGTGAACAGGAGACAGTGAACTTACATTATCAGATAGAACATTACCTCTGGGTTATCTGCATACACTCGCTTTAATTGGTAATCCAACTACAACACCCGCCACAGATAGGTCTTTTATCTGCACAAGGAGAAAAGGAATGAAAATTCGTTCACTATCAAATGCTTCCAAATCATCAAAAAAGTTGTTGTCTTGTTGATCAGCGTTTACAATGCCAAAACTTTACAATTGAATTAGAGCAATTCGAGTAACTAGAAAAAACTATAAATTGGCAAACTAACCAGCTGTTGAAATTTAAAAGCCATGATATCGCTTTCCCTCCTTTCCATAACACTGCAGCATATAAAAAAGGGCATAATTATGTAGCGCATATTGCAATCAATTCTCATATACAACAAAATCAAAAGATAGAGTGACAGAGCAAAAGAAAGGGGCCAATAATCCCGATATATGAGACATTTGTGCACTTGTATGATTATATCTCAAAACAATCCACTAACAAACATATATGAGTAACGAACTTTGACTTTATGGTAATATCATATGCTATACTGATAAGATAATTGTGAAGTTGCAACCAGTTCATACCAACAAGCGGAAGCAGGTCCACATTCAACATCTGAAATCGCGACACCGACTCGCTTAGCCCCAACATACAGACCAAGCAACCCATACCAACCGAAACTAATTAAATTGTATCTTTCTATTGATTCATACCAAAGTTCACATATCTTTCTATTGATTCATACACTTTTTTGCTCCATTTAAGCTCGAGTAAGAGATCATAACCGATGCAATGCCTTTGACTACCGAATCATAGTATGCTGGCATATGAATTCTGAATAGTTCTTGTTGGCTTACGACTGTGTTGTTCTCATCTATACCTTTCGTGATGAGCTCAGGGTCCCTACATTGTTTCAAAACATAAAATCATATGATTAGCATTAACATTACCATCAATTTGTCTAACATAAAAAAGGCCAAATAGGTAAATGCAACCAGAAAAACTTTACAAAAGTATAAATTTTGCAGTTTCCATGAGAAGCAGACTTGCCTAGTTACTCCAAGGCCGACATTGTGAGGAAAGATAGTGGCTTTATAGACATTGTTGTTGCCATGAACAGCATCAATTCCGTAAATCATCGGTATGCCTAGACGAGTCGCTAATGACCCTCTTTGGAACTCATTTACCATATTAATCCACATCTCAGGGGATGCATCTTTAGCTGGAACACTCCCTCCACCGCTTAATATACTCCCTGCGCATAATCCAAAACTCTTACAAACAACACAAAGACTTCTTAAACATTAATTCATGTACCAAACCAAAAACACAAGTAAGTTTGCTGAGTTACCAATGAAGTATTTCTGCATTACATCAGCAGAAGCAACAGCTCGGTCAATCTGTGTCATTTGGCCGATCTTCTCCTCTAAAGTCATTTGATCCATCAAGTCCTTTATACGAACATTCAGTGGTTGATTTGGGTCTTTGTATTTCATGGTTTCGGTGGCAGCTATGTTAGCCCAACAGCAACACATCACAAGCATCACCAAAGCACATGGTGAAAATTTAACCATTTTTCCGTCTATATACTTTTAAATAAGTTGTACCGTGCAAATACTCAAAACTGATTATCTGCTTCAAGAAAAAAGGAAAATCAATAAGCGATTAAATACTAGTAATAAGCTATTCAAACACGTCATTAAAGAAAAACCTTCACCACTTACGTGTGATATATTATCCAAGAAATAAGCCAAAATTAGCGACATTACAATAAGAAAATCCAATTACAATAAGCAAAACCTTCACCACTTACTGATTTCACTATACCACAAGGACGAACAAAATAGAAATCATACTTATAACTAACAAATTAATAAACCCTAATTAATTATATAAAACAAAAAAATGAATAAATTAAATTACCTGCTATACTTATCTTCAATAAAAACAGAGGAGTGTGGCAGTGAAAGGGTGGTGGTGGTCGGCATCTTCAAGAAAGAGAGAAGAGGCGAGGGGTTGTGATGGTGAGAGGTTGATGGTGTTTAATGACGGCTGTGATGAGGTCGCCGGAGATGGTGGAGATGCCGGAGAAATATGGCCGGAAAAATGTGGTGAAGGTGGGCGGCTGGATTGGGAGAGAAGAACCCTAGTAAACTTATAACTGGGTTTTTTTTTTGGGATTTTGAAAGGACTTAGGTTTTTTTATGGGGCGGGAAACAAAAATAATAAGTGGACACTTTTTTGATGACTCTAATAATTGCGTGTCATAAGTCCTTCAAATTGTACAAGTTATGACAGTTTTTTTATGACACACGCTTTTGCTTGTCAATAAAATGCGTGTGTCATAATTTCGGTGTCATTAAAGGCCTTTTTTCTAGTAGTGGATTTGCTCTTCAAATCTTCCCAGGAAAGAAATAAAAAAAATTACCCGGTGCGTTGAATGACGGGTTGTAGGTACCCGTGCTCATCGCCAACGGTTGCATCTCTCATGACATCTCTAATTCTGATTGGTCGTTCAGTTTCAATTTTTTAATTGCTTCTTCAAAATGATTTTATATATCCAAAGTTATACACACATTCAATAGCCCAAAGAAATCCATTCTCACATGTGTAGTTAGCTAACTTATAAGCCAAAATTTTTTATTGAACATCCCATACCTATATTCATGAATGACTCGATTACATTTCTAGCCTCTTTTAAATCTTCGTTGGTTACAATTTTTTTAAGGCAAATATCATACACTTATAGGTTACGATTACCATCTCACAATGTTTCGACCGAGACTTAAACCCACAAGTTCTTGGTTAGCATGCCTCTCACATGACATAAGATGCTTCTTAAATAGTGAAGAGCGCACATTTTTCTTCGATGTCATTGATATTCTTTCGGATCTCTAAAATTAAGTTATTATTATTACGATACAATTTCTATTCTTAAAATGTGACATATTTCAGTTACAAAAAAGTTGCTAGGTCACAATAAAAAATAAACAGATAAATAAAAAATCCCAAAAATTACTTAGGCCATGTTCTAAAACCAAAGTTACATGACAATTATTTGCAAGATGAAATTATATTAAGTGATTAGAAAATATTCAAGCAAAAGAATATACAACATATTTCTCATGAGGCATAGCAAAAAGAAAAAAGAAATTAAATAAACGGTAACATTCTTTTTCCTTTACTTACAATCCTTTATCATATATAATTACTCTTTTATCAAATGAGAATTCTTTAGGAACTCCTATCGTAACCTCATGTTATGCCTACCGATTTTTGAGACACGAAACTAGCCAAGCAAGCACTACCTATACTAGCCATAAATTCTGTAAAAAGACAACATGCAAATCAAAATTTAAACATAAATTCTGCAAAAAGACAACATGCAAAAAAAATTTTAAACAACAAGCATAACCAAGTATTCCACCCATTACCCCAACCAAAGCCCTTAAAATAATTTCTAACTTAAATATAAAACCGAAAAAACTAAAATGCAAAATCAAAGCACCCAGCTTAGCTGGGTACCAAAAGTTGTTGTTTTCTAGTTTCATGTAATACTGGTTTTTGTACCACTCAATGTATCGCTTAATATCATTTGAAAGTAAGCTTTTGGTACTGGTATGTTTTTACAAAAGTAGTTGTGGTTTTATCAAAATATATCAATGTATTAGAGAAGGTAGGCCAAAAGTTATTGCAAACCACAGTGACAAAAAGGCATGAACAATGTAACTGAAAAGCTAGTCAATTCATTCATAAAACCCTATTTCATTTCAGAAGAAACCAAATCCTCCATAAAGTTAAAAAAAAAAAAAAAAACAAAACAAAACTATAAGAACCAAAGACGACGTACCCCCCACCCTCTCTCTCTTTCACTAAAATCAAACATCTAGCTAATTGTGTGCCCTAAATGCAAAGATGTCCGATCTTGAAAATAATATAGTATATCAAGGTGATGGTGACTTATAGCTTTGAAGAGGGTCACCCTCTATGTCAATATCATCAAATTTGGGCCACTCATTTATGCTAACGACATTCTCAGCCACAGTCGTTTCCCGAGCTTTTGGGATCAAGTTATTGGTGTTGGCACTGCTACTGGCCATGTTTTGAGTTGTCCATGCAGTAGGTTGTGGAGATGGTATTAGTTGGTGTTGTGGTGGTTGAAGAAAAGGAATGCCCGACTCACAAGAACCACCTACTAGGGAAAGGTGATGCAAGAGCGGACTTGGTGGAACTAGTTGCGGAGGAGCTCCACCAACAAAGCGTGCATTAACTGCACCAAATGCATTGTTTACATCACTTAACTCAACATCTGGGATAAATACGAAAGTTGTTTGATTACAAAAACCACAACCAGTGAAAAATAGATTAGTTTCGTTGATTGGTAGCCTAAATGTACCACCACCAATGCTTGAGCCAGTACCCCCTCCTGCAGGGTTGTTAGGCGATCCCGTGCTCCAGGATTTTGGTGCTAGTGCTGGATACAGGAGTCCTGAGTGTTGTGACAACAAGAACTGAGAAGTGCTTGAGCCTGCAGGGACATCACGAGATCCCATGCTCCTAGCTGTAGGCAATGCTGATTGTGAAGACGAAGATGCAGAAGTTACCCTACCTCGCTTGTGATTGACTCCATTGTTAGGAAGGTTCCTAATGGCTCCACCATGGGTCCAGTAACGCCGGCAATCCTTGCAGAAATAGCGTGGTTGTGAGACACTGTAGTTGTTGTAGTAACAAAACTTGGTCTTACTAGAGGAACACCTTGGACAACTTGGAGGAGGGAATGGAGGCGGATCACAGGGAGTATTCAGCAACTGCTGGGGTCGCTTTCCGGATTGCTTATCACTCATTTTGTGAACTATCTTTTGATTTTCTGTGAGCATTTCTTCATCTCACTTTAGGCCTATTTATACCATGTTCTAGAGTTTGACCATGTTAAGACCAGTTTCATGACTAAGTGTAAAAACAATCCAAGATTCTTCCTTGATTTCAAAATTTTCATTTAATTCTTTTAAGCCACTTGCATCATCTCATATGTGTAAGGAAAATCAGTTGGTTAGCAAGAAGAATTTCCTTGCTGAATGTTGACTCATATAGATACAGGTCAAAGGGACAAACTCATTAATGATGAATTTTAATATATTTCTATGTAGGGTTGTATATAAGCTTTCTATAAATACATAATTAACATTTAATGAACACTTAAATAACACTAAACATTCCATAGTTAACATCACTTATCTCTTTTATAATGATTAAAAGTATATATTTATGGAATATATGAGTTCATTAATTATCATTTTCATAAATTTGGAATGCTTACACACTACCCATAGGGTTGTGTTTAACAAAACCCTTCTATGTATAGTGTTTTTGTATACAATCTCTTATAAGTTAACTATCTAGTTTATAACTTTATGGATAGTATTTTGGTATTAAGATCGATTTAATTTAAAACTCGTTTCCTATTTTGACATTTATAACTCTATACCTCATATGATGTTTTTGGACATGGGTTGTAAAATCAGATATCCTTACTTATACTTCAAAGATGAAGACAATGGATATTTACCATAAGTCGTTGTATTATAAACTCATGTGCACATGACTTTTCAGTACTACATAAAATAATAATAATAAAGGTTGCTCTCATAGACCCGTGAAAATTACACGGCGGCACGAGGTTTTGGTGTAAAATCAATTCAAAACTCATGTTTTCATTTTCATATTTATAACCCAAATATATATACGACTTTTATATCAAAGATTAATTTAATAAAAAAGATAGGCTGTTAGTTTTAATATTTTCAGGTTTATAGGGAAATTTGTAAAAAATTTAAACTTATATAAAATATTGAAAACCGGTGATTTTACACTTAAATCAATAAACTCAAATTAAAAGATGGTTTTTTTTTTTTAAATTTGGATTTAATTGTTGCTTGTATTAACCAATCAAAATATAACGTCATTTTATATTATTTTTTTCGAATAGCAATTTGATTAAAAAGCTAGCAATGAGCTAAAAAAGCATGATTACAAAGTGGAGAATAGATTGTTACAAGGATTGCAAAACCACTCTATCCAATTAAGGGAACATTTCTTAGATCTGCTAGAAATCCTAGTGTAAGAGTAGTAGTGTTTGATGTCATTGAGGATTAAATACTTATACCAACACTTGTAAGCAAAAGACTAACTCATTTCTTGCACAACAAAGGAACCAAAGGGTTGTGTGAATCACTGCATTAAAACAACCTATCTAGTTGCATGTGAGATAAATATGGTCAACAAGGGAGTACAATTTCATTGATGGTTGAAAAGCTAGCATTGGAGATTGTTAATGCAAATATTATGATATTTAAAGAGTAGTCGAGTTGTCGAATAAGTTATGTGATCCCTAGCTACATTATGTGACCCGAGGCCGAAGCTCCGGGAACCACCCTCCGACGGTCAAGTCAGTACCTCCATGTCAAGGGTTTAGTATGAGTGATCCGGTTATGATCCGGTTATGTATGTGTTGATATATAGATATGTGTGAGATAATAGGTAAAGAGAGAATATGTGTAATATGATGAGATCAAATAATAATAGTGAGAGATAAAGGAGTAGTATATATAGAGAGAGAAAAGGGGTAGGTACCAAATGGTACCTCGATACCTGTGCTGCTTCGGAAAGCGTAGTGTCAGACCATGTGCTAGGTGTCAGACCACGTGCTAGGTGTCAGACCACGTGGGAGACACAATCCCGCAATATCCGGGATGTCAGCGGTTGATGGGACTGGTCACTGTAGATGGCGGCGGTCCGCTCAGTGGGTGTGTCCGGAGATGAGATGCTAGTCCGGAAGAAATATGACGTCCGGATACGTGGTCATGGTCAACAGGGGGGGGGGGGGGGTATTTACAGTTTCTCTGTGGCGATTCCCCTTAGGTAACTTACATTATATATGTAGTTTTACGCCACCTTTCCTTAGTCGGAGCCGAGTGACTTTGTTTGCGAGAAATATAAGTTGGTTGGGATATCTTTCGTGTATTCATGCTCATGTTTTTATGACAATACGAAAGAGATTAATTAGAAGAAGTGAAGTGTAGTAGGTTGTGTCTTCATTGCCTCAAATGCGTCCTATTTACAGGAGTTAACTATTAAGGCTCCGTTTGGTTCGCGGAATCCTTAGGATTCTGATGGAATTGGAATCTAATTCTATTCCATAAGGTGTTTGGTTGGCAAAATCAAGGAATTCAGAATCTGAATTCCATTCCTTAACGTGTTTGGTTGGCAAATGGAATGAAATGAAATCCTTCAAAATCTCAATTCTGTGGAATTCAACATTCCATAGCAAAATGTGAGGAATGTTTACAATTCCATGGAATTCATTATATTTATCATCAAAAATCATTTATTATTATTATTATTATTATTATTATTATTATTATTATTATTATTATTATTATTATTTTAAATTATTTTTATTTAAATATTATTATTATTATTATTATTATTATTATTATTATTATTCAATTTATCTTTTTAATTTAAAATAAAATTTTAAATACTTTAATATAATTTGTTTTTTCCTATTTCATTTTCTTCCAACCAAACACGCGTTAATTTTGCAAATTCCAATTCCTTCAGATTCCAAATCCTTAACATTCCAATTCCTTCACATTCTATTTCCATAAGCAGATTCCAATTCCATCATAAACATTCCACGAACCAAACGGGGTTAACCCTTAAGGTATGACATCCACTTGAGAGGGAATCAAATATTTCCAAATCTAAATGGAATCAAATCAAATATTTCTTTTGCAACTTGAGATATTATGTATCCAATTAAATATCCCTACACAGGTATATTCCTTCTTCTAGAACATAGAGCATCATATTGTGTTATCAAGTATTTTGTTGGGTATATTCTATTAAGTCCCTATGACTATGTATAATTTGATAAAATCAAATAGAATACATGGTCTTTTTGACAATTAGAATGGTATGTCGATTACTGACTGTTAGCCCACGGTTACTTTAATGTGCCACAAAAGAAGTGCAGCTCAATGGTTTTTTCAAAAACCATATACTATCAACTAGACTTTTCACCTTTAACGTTTAAAACTTGGTTCATAAGACACCAGTTTTCATTTTTATGCCAAAATTCCATTTAACTATTGATAAATTTATTTATTATTATTTATTTTGGTATTAATGCAATTAGTAATTAATAATGCCCGCGCACGCGCGGAGTTTTTTCTAATCATTTAAATAAATTATTATTTTTAATTTCGGGTTTTAATTATTATAACAGGACCTTCAAAACCATTGTACTTTGATTGAGGTATTGAATTAGGGTTATTTACGAATGTTGTGAGTTTTAATATTAATTAGATTTGGAGGAGATGTTCTTATGTCAATGATTGTGCGTGAATGAATGATAAGAGATCAAGTTTGATTGATGGAGGAGGGGTTTGGGAATGTTGGGACTTCAAATATTTAGTGGGAATGATATTGAATTTTAAGTTTCAGCCCAAATCTTTGAAAAACTTGCTCCACCGTTTTCAAGTTTTAATTTTTTATATTTTGACACATATATTTTTGTAAGTTTTTATTGAATGATTACAAATCACATTCCTTTTTTTGTACAATATGGATAAATTTAGAAGTATTTAGGCTTTTCTTATTTAATATTTAAGAAAATAATAATAATAATAATTTGATTATTACTTAATAAGGTATGATTTGATTTTTTTGAAATGTAAAAGTCCCAACTAGGGGTTTTGTTTTATTATATAAAAGCAATTAGTAATACATAATTAGCCCATAGTTGACTAAATTTGTGCATATTTACCAATATGTCGTAGCTTGTTCACCTACTAATTAAGTTATATTTTTAAAACTTTGAAAAACATGTATGAAAGTGTCACATTTAACAAACCTACGGGTTTACCTGTGGGCAATGGGTACCCGCGGCATGGGCATGGTCAACAAATTGTACCCGCAGACGGGTGGAAGGCAAGAAAAAAAATCGGCGGGTGCAAGTGACAGGTTAGAGGTACTCGTGCCTATTGCCCACGGTTTCATCTATCATAACATCTCTAAATCTGATTGGTCGTTCAGTTTCAATTTTTTTTAAAGGATAATTATTACACTACCCCAGTTGCCCAATGCATTTGTGTTAATACAAATATTGTCCTAAAAACGTTATTTATATTTTACGATCTTTGCTTAGTTTTGTTAATGACAATTACAAAGTTTATCTTTAAGCAAAGCATAAATAAGATTAAGTCTTTTACATTTATAGTGATAAGCATTTTACAAACACATTTTCACATCACAAAGTTTTCTAGAAATGACATATACAAGTTTACATGTTTATTTCTTGAAATGGAAACATTATTAGTTAAATATTAGGATGACATCATGGCATGCATCATGTACACAATCTTGGTAAGATTTTATGATATTTTGTTTAGATCTTCAAGCCAAAGAGTTGACATTTGAAGATATGACAAGATTTGGAAAGATTTGAAGATCTCTTAGCTGGCCTGACACGGCGGATCCAAAGTGGTACACGGACGGATCCAATTTTGGGGATCCGCCGGATCCACCGCCTGTTGATCAGCTTTGCCTATAAATAGCAAGCTGATCATTTGGCCATTTTATCACTTACATAGCCTAAATTAGATATCCTTTCATTTACATATTACTAACTCTTAGAATACTAACATTTCACAGATCTTTCCTTTTGTAGCAAAGAAGATCTCAACATATAAGGATCAACATACTGTTGTCATCCTGTAGTATAGAGTCTGTGTGATCTTGCATCAGTTCACACATCATAGTTGCATCTTTTATTAAGTAGAAACCGGTTAGTGTTTTAGTCCTCAAAACACATAGAGTGTCGGGAGTGGTTGTACCCTTGTAAAAAACCAAACGGGAGTGGTTGTACCCTTGTAAAGAACTCGACATCTAGCTTAGTGTCGGTAATCATTTAGGCGACGTCAGGTTGGTTCTTCCTTAAACAAGAACCCGGTATTTAGCTTTGTACCAGAAAAAGGTGTAAGCAACGTGTATTAAGGTTTTCTCTGCCGAGAAGGGAGTTTGTTTCTTAGTGAAGAATAACTCTCGAGTTAGAGGCTCGAGGAGTGGAGTAGGGCAAGGATAAGAGTCCTTGTAGCTGAACCACTATAAACATCCGTGTTGTGTGGTTAGATCTTTCCTCTCTTTACTTATTTACTTACATTACTTGTTTGTGAGCTTGATTGTTTACTTAACTTTGAAATCACGATAAGTAACAAAGCGAATTAATTTTAAACGGTAAAACTATTCAACCCCCCCTTCTAGTTTTCCACAATTGGTACCAGAGCAGTGTTACTCAAGATTTTCAAAATATATTATATTTTAAAAACTTGAAACGATCATGGATTTTGAAAACTTTAAAGAAGGGCAATCTATGCAAAGACCAACACTATTTGAACCAAATTGTTTCATATATTGGAAAAATCGCTTTGAGACATATGTGAAATCAAAGGACATAGATCTGTGGTATATTATTGTAGAGGGTGATTACGAACCCATAAGTAGTGATATTTCAGGTGGTCGGGATATAGGTAACTCTTTTATTCGTCACAGTGATGAACAAAAGAGGTTGATTGCCAAAAATAATGAAGCCAAAATGATGTTTTACAATGCCTTACCTAAAAAGGAATATGAAAGAGTTTTCATGTGTAAAACAGCTAAAGATATTTGGCAATCACTAATCATCACTCATCAAGGGAACTCACAAGTCAAAGATAACAAAATTGATCTTCTTGTTCAACAATATGAACAATTTGTTATCTCTGAAGATGAGACCATTGATAGTGCATTTGCTAGGTTTAATACTATTATTACATCACTTAAAGCACTTGATGAATCTTTTTCTAGTAAGAATTTTGTCAGGAAATTTCTAAGAGCACTCCACCCGAAGTGGAGAGCAAAGGTGACAGCCATTGAAGAATCTAAGGATCTTTCAAAGATGACACTGGACGAGCTCATAGGAAATCTCAAAGTTCATGAGATGGTTATGAAAAAAAAAGATTCAGAAATAGTCAAAGGCAAAAAGGAGAAGTTCATTGCCTTGAAAGCTAGGGTAGAATCAAGTAGTGATGCAGAATCTAGTGCTAGTAGTGAAGATGAAAAGTATGCCATGGCCGTAAGAGATTTCAAGAAATTCTTTAGAAGACGAGGAAAGTTCGGTAGACCTCCTCATAAAGAAAAGAAATCCTTCCGGAAAGACCATGATGATAGGAAAGGAAAGGTAGATGGAAAGTGTTTTAGATGTGGGGATTCTAGTCACTTTATAGGAGAATGTCCAAAGCCTCCAAAGAACAAGTCTCAAAGAGCCTTTGTCAGTGGAGCTTGGAGTGATAGTGAAGGAGATGACGACGAGCCTAAGAACGATGAAGTTGCTCTAATGGCTCATGACACAGAAGAGGTACATTCTGACTCGTCATACTCTTTTATTAATGATGACACATTAGATATAGAATATAACAAACTATGTGAAATCACTCTAAAAATCATAAGTAAAAATAAGTTATTAAAGACCAAAAAGGAATTTTTAGAAAACAAAATTCATCAGTTAAAAGAGAAAGCTATAAGGTTAGAAAGAGGGAGAGAAACATGTGTTTTATGTCAAAGACTAAAACTTGAAATAGATACATTAAAATCCACACAAGAGGTTCTTGTCAGACAAAACTCCAAATTCAAAAGGTTTGATAAACACTTAAGTTGTACTGATGATATAATGAAAATGCAAAGAATACCTCATGGTAGTTTCAAACAAGATTTTATGAGAAATGGAAACTTAAGTGATTTTCAGGAACAAACAGTAAAAGAAAAAGAGACTGTTCCAACTGCTTCTGATAACTACGGATCTGGCGGATCCAAAATTTTGGTTCCGCCGGTTGTATCCAAAGGATCCGCGGGAACAGAAGACGAACAGAAGGGTAGTAAATTAGATCATACAAATCTCGTTAACGTCACTAGAAAACCTAACACTAGTACAACTATTAACAAACAAAAACCATCAGTCTCTTTAGAAAAAGATCAAAGCAAGTATAGAATCAAAACAACTGTAGATGAAGGAACCATGCTTAGGAAACAATTTGTAGCAATTCCCTTCGATTACATGCTAGATATCAGTGAACCATGGTAATGTTGTGTCTAACCCAAACGGACCCATGAGATATTGGGAACCAAATGTTTGAGCTTTTCTTGAACTAAGGTATGCTCAAAAGTCAAGTTAGAATCAGATAAGTGGATTAAAGATAGTAAGTGTTCAAGATACATGATGAGAAACAAAAGCCTTTTTCTCAACCTACCAAGTGTACGACGAAGGTATTATCACATTCGGTAGCAAGCTTGATAGTTAAATCATTGGAAAAGGTACAATTTCTCATGACTCTCTCACTATTGATGATGTTGCTCATGTAAATATCTTAGGATTTAACTTGCTTAGTATTAGTCAATTATGTCGCAAAAAGTATAACGTCCTTTTTGTGAAAATGGAAGTAAAATACTTAATGATGGCATAACCTTAGGAAAATGTGTTTTGAATAACGTTTATGTTATCAAATTAGATAAAACACCCAAAGACAAACGTTGTCTCACTTCTTTGGACGATATCTCAAATCTATGGCATCAACGCTTAGGTCATGTCATTATGAGGTTAATTCTATCCTTATCATCTAAGGAACTCGTTAGGACCCTATGGGATGCTTTTGACCTGTCTCTATAAAGCCCTCAAACCCATTCCTAGAAATGCCTTAGGTTCTGTTCCCGGCTTTGCTAATTTTGAAAAACCAAACCATGTTTACTCAAGAATTATATGAACTTAAGCAAGTACCAAAAGATTGGTTAATTGACTTAAGACTTTCTTAGTAGACGATACTCTCTACACCAAGAAAAAAGGATCACATGTTATCATAGTCCAGATAGATGTGAATGACATTATGTTCGGTTCAACTTGTCAAGAGCTATGCACTGATTTCTCACAAATCATGCATGACAAGTTTGAAATAAATATGATGAGGGAACTAAACTTTTTCTTAGGTCTCCTAATTAGAAGATGTGATATTCCTCAACCAATCTAAGTATATCAAGGGTATGCTTAAGAAATTTGGTCTTGAAGATTCTAAACCCATGAAAAACTCCAACGTATTCCAAACTCACCAAGGATGACGAAAGTAAATCCATAGGTAGCACTAAATATAGAGGGATGATTGGTAGTTTACTCTACCTAACGACTAGTAGACCGGACATTATGTTTAGTGTTTTTCTATGTGCACGCTTTCAAGAAGATCCTAAAACATCCCATCTTGAAGCCGTTAGACGAATATTTAGGTACATTAAAGGCACTACACATTTAGGAGTATGGTATCCCAAAGGGACAGGTGTAGAAACCATAGTATATACTAATTTAGACCATCCCGGTAATTATGTTGATAAGGGGAGTATAAGCAGTGTAAGACACTGTTACACTTCATGATTTACTAAGAAACAAACAGTCTTCGCAACTTCAAAGCGTGTCAACGAGGAGTATGGATGAAGCAGGCTCTCAACGACTATGGAGTTGTACTCAACGAAATTCTCACTCTTTGTGACAACAAAGGAGCTATCAATCTTAGCAAAAACCCAGTCAAACACGCAAGAACCAAACACAAAGAGTTACGTCATCTCTTCCTTCGTGACAATGTTCAGAAGAGAAACATCTTAATTGAGAAGTTTCCTCAGAGGACAACATTGCCGATACCCTCACAAAGCCTCTCAAGAGAAAATCTTTCAACTATCTTAGAATTAGTTTAGGATTAATGGAACCTAGTATAATAAACGTTAGCTCAAACCTTAGATTAACCAAACTCGGCAAAAACCCAACCTATGTTCTGATCCTGCGGATCCAAACGACAAAAAGTGCGGAACCCTTGTTTGGGATCCGCCGGATCCGTGGGTTACTGAGACAGTTTTTAACTTATTAAAACAAACATCCTTTACTGTACACCATATCCCCCAAAACACTCATCTCACCGAACTCGACCCATAACTCACCAAACTCAATAATTAGGTCATTCTCAACAACCAATTTGTGTTTAATTCATCACTGTAAGTATCCTAATCCTATCTAATCTCTAATCTGAGTCTAGGATTCCTATTTATTGCACAAAATCAAAACTTGGGGTTTATTCATTTTTCTTGTAAAATCATGAGGCATGCTAAAACAACATAACAAATCATTTTCTTTGTAATTAGGAATTAGATATCATAGTTAGGAATTGCATCTTTTAGTACATTGTCATTATTCATCAAAAACCCCATTTTTGCTAAAATCTTCTCACGACTAGGAAAAATGGTTTTTGGACATTGTTCATACAAATACAAAAAAGTTATGTTTTGAGCATCATTTGCATAAAGTCTCTTGAATGCTAAAGGGAATACATAATTAATATGTATTTTCGGGTACATTCAATCGTAGCTACATTGAAGCAGGAGCGTTTGGGTTATCTCTCGTTTTATCATAAAACTTGCATAAACATAATTTTCATGCATCAAAAGGAGTCGAGATAACCGCACCTCCACATTGTCCCCATGTAGGCACACACTAGACATATATATATATACTTTTGATAATTTCAACTAAACTATATATTTTTCGTGTCTAGGATAACTATGCCTCCCGCAACCAATTACGATCACAAACACACCAAAAAATACCTACCTCAACACCACAAAACCAAAGGTCTCATCGAAGCTCAAGTTAATGTCTTCAAAACCTTAGAAAAACGGTATGTTCATGAAGGTAGAACCGTAGACTCATCATTTTTAGAAGAAACCAATATCCGTGAACAATTTGCATCCATCCAACTTGATTGTCTCCTCGACATAGATGAACCTATCATTCCTAGGTTTATTCTTGAATTTTATGCCTCCGTAAAACTTAGATCTGACGACTTTGGAGCTTTAAGCATCCATTTCAAAGTAAACCAAAGTCAAATAAGCTTTTCTTTAAATCAATTCGGAGAAGTTTTAGGTATTCCAAATCAAGGAACTTGTTTTTATTCAGACAAGTGGCCTTTGTCCATTCTAGAATGCAACCTTGGTCGTTCACATCCATACGATGCACCTCTCACTTCCAAAGAAATCATTCGAGACCATCTTTTCAATCCTAGAACCAACCTAACTAAGAAAATCCGAGGTAAACAAATAAATCGAGATCCATTTGCCATGGAGCTTAATGAACTCAAACCCGAATTTAAGAAACTAGAGGAGATTCTTCGAGCCAATGTCATTAGTACTGTTGGTAATAGGGATCACATGAACGCAAGCTTATGCTACATGCTCTACTGTGTATCTACCCACCAACAATTCAACTTAGCCTACTATATCGCCAAAAGAATGGCCGATATACCTGTCTTAGGCTCAACCGCCATGCCATACGGAATGCTTCTTACCCGCCTGTTTAGAGCTTCTATACCTATTCCTCGAAATGAGGTGGTTTCCTTCCTCTTTACACCGAAATCCCACACACCTTTGTTCCTCTTAGCGATTTTAGAGTAACCATAGCAAGAGGAAAACGTGCTCATTCTCCATCCTTATCCTCATCATCATCGGCTAGTGACGAAGACGGTTTGCCAAACTCTAAGATTCCTCCACCCGAATACTTGAATCAACTTTCTTCCATTAACAATGAATCCGAGGAGCTTCGACAAACAAAGGGAATGATAAAGAATCTAGGTCGATGGATCATGAAACTTCAGAAGGGTCAGAAGAAAATAATCAAGATGTTGAACAACAAGTTACATCCAAGGAGTGTTTGGTTTTAGATTTTTTTAGACTTTTTCTTTATGAGATATTGAACTTGTGTGGTTCTTGAGATATTATGTTTGCACTTATCTCCTACGTGAACTAACTTGTAGTTGCAGGTCGATAACACATATTTTTATCAATTTTCTGAGATTAAGACTTCGTTTGGATTAACTCCTTTTTATGGTAAGATGTTATAATCGGATTAATCTATGTGTATCCGTGTGTTAGAATCTATATGTTTAGAATATTTGTGTCACATATTAGCTATTACATAGGTTTTAGAAGATTCTTCGGGTTTTGACCAAGAAACGCGAAATTTGACTTTCATTCTGTTAAGAAACTGAAAATCCATTTGGCGGATCTGACGGATCCCAGAATTTGGATCCGCCTAGTGTATCGCTCGGTTCCGCCAGTCCAGAACCCACGGATTCCACGACTCCCAAACTTTGGCTCCGCCTTTGTTGTCGATTGGATCCGTGGGTACCAACAGCAATATTTTCAAAACTTTCCCAATTAATCAACTTTTAGATTCTTCATTTTAGGAGCATTTTACTGATCATTAGGACGATTAGGAACCATTAGAACAATTAGAAAACAATAGAATCAACTTTCCCACAAAAATTTGAATATTAAAATTTTTGCCTAGGTTACCCTTTTCTAACACATCAGGATTCCTTAGCTAGGTTCCTTGGAATCCGTGAATCAATCACATTTCATTCTTTTGAGTCATCCTCTGCATTTCTTCATATCAACTCCATTTCTATGGATTGACCTTCACATATAGGACAAACCACTTTATCTTGTTCCAAGTTCTTTGGAAATCAACACCTCTTCAAACATCAATCCAAACACCAGTTTCCATGCACTTTAGAATAGTATAAATTAGAAGCCTTAGGATGATTTCAACTCACATTCTCATAATCATACCTGCACAACTTCACAATGCACAAAACCAACAACTCACACATGTCCAGACCACACAGAAGGACTGCCAGAATTAGTGTTAGACCATACTGGATTGTAAATCCAATCTCTAATGTGAACTTTCCCACCATATCCACTACTACTTCAACACCCATCATCACTCCTGTGATTAACATATCATCACCCGTTTCAACTCAACCATCAAGATCACCTTCACCTATCATAATTCCACTAACTACCACACCATCACCACCATTAGCTTCCTCACCAATACCCACATCATCTTCACAATCACCCAACTTGCAACCCCATGATTTACTTACCACACTCCAAAACATTGATGAGTCAATGTGGCTCAATCAACCAAACATTCAAGGCAATGAGGAACTTGATTCAAACCCACATGATACTAAGAACTTAGAATCCATTTGGCTTGCTTCCATCACATCTTCATCAAACCCAACCAATCCTTCTCAATAGATGTTCTTAGGATTCATCCTAGTATTTTCTTTGTAGGATTTATTTTCTTCTTGTAACATCATGTTTAGTGACTTATGTCATAAACAAATTTTCAATGAATGGATGTTATATGTTTATGCTTGTAAGTGATCAATATCAAGCATATTATCTCATTTTAGGATACTAACATCATAGTATGGTTGTTTTAACTCCACATATTTCATTGACCAATTGTACATTAGGTACAAAAATTTGATCAGACACTTCATTTTGACTCTTTAAAAGTCAAATGGGTTGACCTTTCTTGGTTGACTATTGCATATGCATGTTGCTTCTTGATTGAAGTATATCATTACTAACCTTTATTTTGTAGCTTTTCTCAACCTTGAATCCTATACGTTGGTACCCTAGCAACGGGGAGTATAGATCGAGGGGGAGTTTATCATATACTAACTCATCATATTGCATTTTTCACCCTTAAAATGTATACGTTGGTACTCTAGCAATGAGGAGTATACATCCAGGGGGAGCATATCATAGTCTAACCATTTGTTTTGTAGGATCATTCATCATATCATACTCTTGAAATGTATACGTCGATACTCTAGTAATGGGGAGTATACATCAAAGAGGAGCATAGCATATTCTAAAAATTTATTTTGTAGGATCATACATCATATCATACTCTTGAAATGTATACGTTGGTACTCTAGCAATGGAGAGTATACATCAAAGAGGAGCATAGCATATTCTAACAATTTATTTTGTAGGTTCATACATCTTAACCTTGTTACTCCACTTAGGGGGAGTATAAATCAAGGGGGAGCTTTAAAGTTCTCAAAATCGCATTCCGCTACGCATATCTTCTTTTTGTTTCGACAAAAAGGGGGAGATAGGATTAAGTTTCCATCAACTGTGAAACATCACAGTACATACATTTTAGCTTAAAATAAATTTTAAAACTTGCACAAACTAACTTAATCTATATTTTTAAAAGACTCATCCTTTATTTAAGCTCTCTACTTAAAAATACACTTTATGTTTTGTCATCAACAAAAAGGGGGAGATTGTTAATACAAATATCGTCCTAAAAACGTTATTTATATTTTACGATCTTTGCTTAGTTTTGTTAATGACAATTACAAAGTTTATCTTTAAGCAAAGCATAAATAAGATTAAGTCTTTTACATTTATAGTGATAAGCATTTTACAAACACATTTTCACATCACAAAGTTTTCTAGAAATGACATATACAAGTTTACATGTTTATTTCTTAAAATGGAAACTTTATTAGTTAAATATTAGGATGACATCATGGCATGCATCATGTACACAATCTTGGTAAGATTTTGTGATATTTTGTTTAGATCTTCAAGCCAAAGAGTTGACACTTGAAGATATGGAAAGATATGGCAAGATTTGGAAAGATTTGAAGATCTCTTAGCTGGCCTGACACGGCGGATCCAATTTTGGGGATCCGCCGGATCCGCCGCCTGTTGATCAGCTTTGCCTATAAATAGCAAGCTGATCATTTGGCCATTTTATCACTTACATAGCCTAAATTAGATATCCTTTCATTTACATATTACTAACCCTTAGCATACTAACATTTCATAGATCTTTCCTTTTGTAGCAAAGAAGATCTCAACATATAAGGATCAACATACTGTTGTCATCCTGTAGTATAGAGTCTGTGTGATCTTGCATCAGTTCACATGTAACACCCCAACCCGACAAGGGTAGAAGTATCACACTAATGGTTTTATATCAGATTAAACAAAGCATACAATCAATAGTAATACAAAGATTCTCAAAGGTTACAACTGAAATCTTGAAATACACCAGGTTACAAAGGGAAATCAAAAGCTAACACTAAGTATACAAGTACAATCTTTCTAATGGCTTCTACTCAAAGTCTTCTATGTCCAAAGTCTCTTCACTCTTACCCAGCTTCCAACTAAGACCTGCCGCAGGAAAAGAAACGCGGCTGAGCTACAAGAGCTCAGTGAACAGATATAACGTAACAAGCAGTAACATAATGAATAATACATGAGTAAATGAGAGTGGAAGCATGAATACATGGTAAGAATACATGGTAAGAATACATGGTAAGAATACATGGTAAGAATACATGGTATCATAAGGGAAAGGACAAAGGTGCATGGTAAAGAAAGGTCAGTAATCCACTACGAGCCCATAACATGAAATCATAACCATAATCATAATCATAAACATATAGAGGGGAGACCTCTTAGTATCCTGTAAATATGAGGGGTGTCCTCATCATGGGTTGGAGTAGCTAGCTCCCGGAGTGTGAAAGACGTGTATCGCACACACCATCAGTCACCATGTATAACATAACATAACATGTACATGAACAAATCTAGGATGCATCCATACGCCCCCGGTGGCCATAATCTGCCTCTACATAAACATGAATCATAAACATAAACGTGCAGGGACGGGACAGGTCATCACTCTCCTGCCCTAGAGTCATGCCATCGGTGCATCGACTGACATGGACATGAAACCCTCATGCCTAGTGAGTGGCTCGTAGTATCAAACTGAGGGTAAAGGTCAAGTATCATGAATCATGTTTTTAGTTTACTTGCATAGGTCAATATCTTGTTTCATAAGTTCATAATCATGGTTCATAAGCAAGGTTCATAAGCAAGGTTCATAAGCAAAGGTTCATGAATGAAAGGTTCATAAGCAAAGGTTCATGAATGAAAGGTTCATAATCACAACAGGTTCAATATCATGATGGTTCAATAATCGGAGTTCATGAATGAAGGGAACATAGCAATGGTATAGGGAACCCTAATATGAATCATAATAAGAGAATGAAGGCCTCTTAATAAAGAAGCAGAATATCTGTACCTTAACAAAATACGCAAGCAAGAAATGAAAATCAAATCAAGTAGGAGATCACTCCCTCTTCACCCGATCTACAAATAAGCACAAGTTCTCTTATAAGTTCATAGGACCGTAAGGTTTCGTTCTTGTTCTCATTCCATATTAGGTGACTTTATGTTATATCATTCCCGTATGCTAATTCAAAGTATTATAGATGATCATATTCATAGTTCAAGATTCTTAATGTCTTTTACAAAGTTTTAGTGTTCATATAGTAGTTTTCATAATTTAGGGTTCATTAGGTAATTAGCATAAGTTTAGGGTATAATATGAAAATATCATCAAGTTACAGATTTTACAAGTCATGACCTTTGGTTTTAGCCAAACATCCATTTACACCCTTTAGGTTACACAATAAACACATCACACCCTTTAGTTTACAATTTTACCCTTTTATAACTTCTCACAGTTTTATATACGAAATTGTTAGGTTTTCTATAAATCATAAACCATACAAGAACTCAGTAATAAAATACCCAAAAATTCCCAGAGATGCCCACATGTCTTAAGTATTTTATCAAATTTTTCCAGATTTTATTATGTAGTATAGGTACGTATTAAAAATCCATTTCCTCAACATGTTCCAGAATCGTATCTAATGGAACACTCGACAATTTTATACCTCTTTACCCATTCAAATAAATTCAAAAAAAATCTATAAAAATTCCAGGAAGTATTATACATCTTATAGATTACCCAGTTCAAAGGAAACCTTCTAACTCGACACGGTTTGAAAATAAAAATTCAAAAACCCGGACTGATTTTCCAGACTTATAAATACGACCAGACACATAATTTTCTAAAAATCAAAAAGTAACCTTCCAGGCCCCTAAAAATTACAAACTAAATTTCTCCAGGTAGATATTTCAATGAACTTAGTTTTAGGCTCTTAAAACACCAAAATATACGTTACCATTATTTTTATATAGTCGTTCAAATTCGCATATAGTTCCAGACCAGTAGCAGTTTTTATGTTTCATGCATATACTTATAGTTTAATCATTCCAATCATCAATTATTGACATAAAACGTTTTTAGATGAGTTTATAACATGTCTATGTTGATTTATACATGGTCTTAACATAATCACAACGAATTATTTCACACAAAACTCAGCCGATTCATACATATCAACTTTTAGGGTTTTGTTAATTTTATGATTTCGTGTGATTAGTTTTGTGATTATTTCGGCTAGAATCAAAAGAAACACAAGAAACAAAGATCGAATAGATTAGGGGATACAATACCCTCGTAGACCACGAAGAACACGAACACGACGATAATCACAACACCACACGAAGCTCTCTTTTCCTCTCTTCTTCTTGATCGACAGAAACAGCCCAAAAGGAAGAAAACATGGTTGTTTTGATTAGTTTTTGATGCATAAAATTCGAATGGATCATCGTTGATGTTAGAGACTTACCTTGTGATGATAAAACACGAATTAGGAACAAGATTTGAAGCCTTCTTGGGTGGTTTTTGGGGCGTAGCAGCAGCAGAACAAAAGACAGCAGCAGAACTTTTATTTAGGGTTTTATTTTGAGTGATATGTGATGATCGGTTATAAGGAAAAGGAACAAAAGAGTATGGGCTGGTTTTGGGTGGTTGGGTCGTGGGTTTGGATGAGGGGGAGAGGGCTTGGGTCGGCCTATAAGCCCAACACACCACATCTATGTCCAAGTTTCATTATTTCCCTCGTTTCTTAAGTACGACTTACACGTAACTATTTTTTGAACAAAAATAAATATGAACTTGTTGGGTTTTTGGTTCAAGTGACTAAGT
Source organism: Artemisia tridentata subsp. tridentata (assembly GCA_021014915.2). Taxonomy (NCBI): domain Eukaryota; kingdom Viridiplantae; phylum Streptophyta; class Magnoliopsida; order Asterales; family Asteraceae; genus Artemisia; species Artemisia tridentata. Next base: position 363,332,138 of record CP139505.1, read on the forward strand.
AATGTGTTACAAATATTATTGGTAGCTCGTATACTTATATTATGGTGCCTCGTAATCATCTCATGTCGCATTTGTTTCGTTGTCATACGTTTTGTGATTTATTTGTAAGTTATATGTGTTTTAATTAATTTTCAAAGTATGAGGGCATTTTGGTCTTTTAATATGTTTTAGATTTTCGGGTTTTACAACTCTTCCCCTCTAAAAAAAAATTTTTGTCCTCGAAAATTGGAATGAAACGAAACAGAAAACACAATAGACAGTGAACGGAAATGTAATAGACTTGTTTCTCATGACTCGTTATTATTGTCAGAGTAGCTTCGGATTTGTCAGAAGGACATATTATACTGAATTTAGATCAAAGGAATAGTGTACCAATCGGAACGGATGATAATCGTATTCTCTAGGGAGCGGTACAGAAAATACATAGGATTTACATCGAATTGATTAGGCGAATCAGATGAGGATACATCGAATTGTAGCAACATTAGGGTGATATAAGCGTTCAACTTTTCAGCTTCTCAAATAGTCTCGGCTTCAATATAACCTTCCAAAGGTATTCTCATAGGTAAACAAACCTTGTTTTCTCAGAATCCAAAATCTCATATCTTAACTCATAGCAGATCACAATGAACAGATTTAACGAATGCGAAACGTATATATAGCAGAACATAGGTGTATTCCCGTATGATAACAGATCGAATCCGTACGGACAGAAAGCATATCGTTAGATGTCATCCAATAGCAGAAATCTCTATAATAGAACCTAAGATTCTTATCGGCAATGCAGAGGTCGGCAAAACGCGCGTCTAGAATCCAAATGTATCAAATCGTATATCAAAGATAGCGGATCAATCATATAGGTAGAATGAATCTAAAGTCTCACTAAACGCGGATGATCTCAAACAGATATCAGAAATTCTAAGGCTTCTAAGGCACTTCTCGAAATATCCTATGCCCACAAAGAGTGCACGTTATATGATGTAAGTATTATCACGCTGGCCAGACGTCATAATACTTGCATCATATAAATATGCCCTCACGATGGTCATACTTTATCTCAAGTCGTGATTAACACAACTTATCTAAATCCACCTAGTCCACCTACCGTCTCAGAGGTCACTAAAATCAAACATCATAACTAAGAGAACGAAATTACTCGAAGAGTAACGGAAATCCGAAAATGTCCATCAGAATTCAGGTACGTCGTTAATAGCGTCAATACTTCATAACTTACCGAAATCAACTCAGCCAATATCAGTGGTTACTTCAACATCCGTCCTTTCTGAAACATAAATCACAAAGTCCCTTCCATAATTCGTCAAAATTCCACATAACTCGTTACTCAACAAATGCAGAGTGACATAGGACGAAATTACTAACAGAGAAACCCAAATTATTCAAAGGACTTCATTATCAGGTAACGGAATTTAAGTAGGTTGAGGGAAAAACGAATTACGTCATTGATAGCTTCATCATTCACAGAATCACCTCGTTCTAACGCAAATGTCCACTTCAAAATTCGTCAATTCAAATACTAAATTTCAAAATTTCTTCCAAGTTGGAGTGGTTCATCTATGTTTGTCCATCTTATCCCATGGTGAAAAGGAATTACAAACTTGAGTCTGATTCCTCAAGCCTTCAGCAACTCTTCTTGATATGGTGATGTCGTAGCGGCAGTCTCTGACACGATCATCGTGCATCCCTCCATCCGCAAGTCTGCTTCTACTCTCAATTCATCTTAGTACAACTAAAATGAATAGAGAAGCAAGACTGCGCATCTTCGACAGGTCTTCCATCATAGCTCCAGGTATGTGTTGAACGATTCGCCTCATACGATCTAGTTGTCTTGATGCCCGAGTTGCAATCTTCACGTGTTGCATGATGTGTAGTCGAGTACTATCCAGTTCCTCTCTTCTTCTTAGGTGCTTCTTCTAAGGTACACTTGTCGCAACCATCTTCTACTATTCTCCCACCAGGTTTCTAACGCTGATAATTGTCTTCGATCTTGATCCTTTCTGTGTGAAACTCTGTCTTCACATTATATAGGGTAGTGTTGCCTACTAAGAGCTCTGAACGTCAACCGAATTTCTCTTCTAGAACAAAGGCTCATCCTGCCAATAATCTCTATGTTCTTCTTTCGTTCTCTGAACATAACACAATGTCATACTATGACAATTTGTCCAAAACACACGAAGACATGATCATTTTTGCCAATACTATTGGCATCACTCAAACTCATAAGGTTATATAACGAGCGCGAGGACCGTCTCTGAAATCATTTAGGGGAAAAACTTTCACATACACCTCATGTCGCCTTCCTTCTTCTTCAAAGTAAGACTGAACTACTTCACAAAGGTTACTCTCGGTTAGTTAACCCCCTTCTTAGAAGTTCTTGTGGTTGCTGCTTCAGCCCTTCAAATTTAGCACGATGCAACGAGATACGAAGTTTCAAAAGAAAGACCAAATCAATCATTGATGTGCGAAAACGGATAACGATTACTGATAATGGTACGGTTAGGTGCACAATAGTTGATACGTCGTCACATACTTCATCTTCATAGACCAACAAGAGTACTTCAAGAGAATCACTGAGGTGAGCAAAATTCATATTACACCTGAAATACCGGAAAATCTTCGTACAACGGAATATTTCTAATGGCGGAACTTTCCAAGGGTGAATAGTAATGGTTGTCAGGAAAATTGATAATCATATGAGTTCAGGGTTGGTGCTTCCATAGTGGCAAAACTTTAGCAGATTCAGGTGTAGAGATTCATCATAACGAAATAGGGTAAGATAAATTGTTAAGATCACATTTCAGATACGGTAGTCTATGGTAGCTTTACAAATAGTCATCCAGTGCATACATAAGAGACCACACAATAAGACATGTCAAGATCAAAAGATTCATAGAATGAATACAGTCATCGAATCAGACGGATAGTTCATATATCGAAATCCAGCACATGTTTCAATAAAAGTGTTGAGATGGATAAACGAATGATTCAAGTGTGGGGATTTGTTCAGCTTCTTAGCATAAGCAGTAAGTAGGATGTGTATTATCAGCAATACGAACATCGTATATTTGTCAAAAGTGAGATGTACAGAATATCCGTTATTAGCATCATCATGCTCAGTTAACAAATCCATACAGAGGTAACATAGCATCATATCCTTCCAAAGGAAATGGTTGGCAGAACAAGATTCGTCATTCAAAGAAAAGGAACATAACTTCCTATATCTATGGTTAATAATTACCAGAATTCTCATAGGAGTAGTAACGGATTTATGCAAAGTTAAGTAGTATCGGACGATACATTCACATTCAGCATAAGCAATGAATTCACAAAATGTGTCGAACACATTATGGTTGAATGGCTTACGACATGGTCGGAAAGGTGTTAAACAGCTTATCAAACAAATCGGAGGTGGATGTCAAAATCTGAAAATGAAACTTACATGGTGTAAGGTATCCAGGTGGGTTTTTCGAGGTATTTCAAACTTACTTGGTTACTAAGCTTAAGTTGCAAAACTTCTAACTCCTGAAAAGTTTCTGATGAGGTTTAACTAAGGGCAAAGGCACGAATCAGAGTGATGCGGAAGCAAATGATACTCACATATATGTCTTAGTCTACCCATTCCTCACTGGTCAAATTTAGGTTCCTATAGGGAGATCCTAAAGCAAATCTTACAGGTTATCTTATGAGCGCTTACAGGGAAACTTAGTGGTCCTACTTACACAGGCCAAGGGTAAATGTATTACGAATCGCAGCCTGTCTCTCTGATACCATAATTGTAACACCCCAACCCGGCAAGGGTAGAAGTATCACACTAATGGTTTCATATCAGATTAAACAAAGCATACAATCAATAGTAATACAAAGATTCTCAAAGGTTACAACTGAAATCTTGAAATACACCAGGTTACAAAGGGAAATCAAAAGCTAACACTAAGTATACAAGTACAATCTTTCTAATGGCTTCTACTCAAAGTCTTCTATGTCCAAAGTCTCTTCACTCTTACCCAGCTTCCAACTAAGACCTGCCGCAGGAAAAGAAACGCGGCTGAGCTACAAGAGCTCAGTGAACAGATATAACGTAACAAGCAGTAACATAATGAATAATACATGAGTAAATGAGAGTGGAAGCATGAATACATGGTAAGAATACATGGTAAGAATACATGGTAAGAATACATGGTAAGAATACATGGTATCATAAGGGAAAGGACAAAGGTGCATGGTAAAGAAAGGTCAGTAATCCACTACGAGCCCATAACATGAAATCATAACCATAATCATAATCATAAACATATAGAGGGGAGACCTCTTAGTATCCTGTAAATATGAGGGGTGTCCTCATCATGGGTTGGAGTAGCTAGCTCCCGGAGTGTGAAAGACGTGTATCGCACACACCATCAGTCACCATGTATAACATAACATAACATGTACATGAACAAATCTAGGATGCATCCATACGCCCCCGGTGGCCATAATCTGCCTCTACATAAACATGAATCATAAACATAAACGTGCAGGGACGGGACAGGTCATCACTCTCCTGCCCTAGAGTCATGCCATCGGTGCATCGACTGACATGGACATGAAACCCTCATGCCTAGTGAGTGGCTCGTAGTATCAAACTGAGGGTAAAGGTCAAGTATCATGAATCATGTTTTTAGTTTACTTGCATAGGTCAATATCTTGTTTCATAAGTTCATAATCATGGTTCATAAGCAAGGTTCATAAGCAAGGTTCATAAGCAAAGGTTCATGAATGAAAGGTTCATAAGCAAAGGTTCATGAATGAAAGGTTCATAATCACAACAGGTTCAATATCATGATGGTTCAATAATCGGAGTTCATGAATGAAGGGAACATAGCAATGGTATAGGGAACCCTAATATGAATCGTAATAAGAGAATGAAGGCCTCTTAATAAAGAAGCAGAATATCTGTACCTTAACGAAATACGCAAGCAAGAAATGAAAATCAAATCAAGTAGGAGATCACTCCCTCTTCACCCGATCTACAAATAAGCACAAGTTCTCTTATAAGTTCATAGGACCGTAAGGTTTCATTCTTGTTCTCATTCCATATTAGGTGACTTTATGTTATATCATTCCCGTATGCTAATTCAAAGTATTATAGATGATCATATTCATAGTTCAAGATTCTTAATGTCTTTTACAAAGTTTTAGTGTTCATATAGTAGTTTTCATAATTTAGGGTTCATTAGGTAATTAGCATAAGTTTAGGGTATAATATGAAAATATCATCAAGTTACAGATTTTACAAGTCATGACCTTTGGTTTTAGCCAAACATCCATTTACACCCTTTAGGTTACACAATAAACACATCACACCCTTTAGTTTACAATTTTACCCTTTTATAACTTCTCACAGTTTTATATACGAAATTGTTAGGTTTTTCTATAAATCATAAACCATACAAGAACTCAGTAATAAAATACCCAAAAATTCCCAGAGATGCCCACATGTCTTAAGTATTTTATCAAATTTTTCCAGATTTTATTATGTAGTATAGGTACGTATTAAAAATCCATTTCCTCAACATGTTCCAGAATCGTATCTAATGGAACACTCGACAATTTTATACCTCTTTACCCATTCAAATAAATTCAAAAAAAATCTATAAAAATTCCAGGAAGTATTATACATCTTATAGATTACCCAGTTCAAAGGAAACCTTCTAACTCGACACGGTTTGAAAATAAAAATTCAAAAACCCGGACTGATTTTCCAGACTTATAAATACGACCAGAAACATAATTTTATAAAAATCAAAAAGTAACCTTCCAGGCCCCTAAAAATTACAAACTAAATTTCTCCAGGTAGATATTTCAATGAACTTAGTTTTAGGCTCTTAAAACACCAAAATATACGTTACCATTATTTTTATATAGTCGTTCAAATTCGCATATAGTTCCAGACCAGTAGCAGTTTTTATGTTTCATGCATATACTTATAGTTTAATCATTCCAATCATCAATTATTGACATAAAACGTTTTTAGATGAGTTTATAACATGTCTATGTTGATTTATACATGGTCTTAACATAATCACAACGAATTATTTCACACAAAACTCAGCCGATTCATACATATCAACTTTTAGGGTTTTGTTAATTTTATGATTTCGTGTGATTAGTTTTGTGATTATTTCGGCTAGAATCAAAAGAAACACAAGAAACAAAGATCGAATAGATTAGGGGATACAATACCCTCGTAGACCACGAAGAACACGAACACGACGATAATCACAACACCACACGAAGCTCTCTTTTCCTCTCTTCTTCTTGATCGACAGAAACCACCCAAAAGGAAGAAAACATGGTTGTTTTGATTAGTTTTTGATGCATAAAATTCGAATGGATCATCGTTGATGTTAGAGACTTACCTTGTGATGATAAAACACGAATTAGGAACAAGATTTGAAGCCTTCTTGGGTGGTTTTTGGGCGTAGCAGCAGCAGAACAAAAGACAGCAGCAGAACTTTTATTTAGGGTTTTATTTTGAGTGATATGTGATGATCGGTTATAAGGAAAAGGAACAAAAGAGTATGGGCTGGTTTTGGGTGGTTGGGTCGTGGGTTTGGATGAGGGGGAGAGGGCTTGGGTCGGCCTATAAGCCCAACACACCACATCTATGTCCAAGTTTCATTATTTCCCTCGTTTCTTAAGTACGACTTACACGTAACTATTTTTTGAACAAAAATAAATATGAACTTGTTGGGTTTTTGGTTCAAGTGACTAAGTAATGTGTTACAAATATTATTGGTAGCTCGTATACTTATATTATGGTGCCTCGTAATCATCTCATGTCGCATTTGTTTCGTTGTCATACGTTTTGTGATTTATTTGTAAGTTATATGTGTTTTAATTAATTTTCAAAGTATGAGGGCATTTTGGTCTTTTAATATGTTTTAGATTTTCGGGTTTTACATCACACATCATAGTTGCATCTTTATTCAGTAGAAACTAGTTAGTGTTTTAGTCCTCAAAACACGTAGAGTGTCGGGAGTGGTTGTACCCTTGTAAAGAACCAAACGGGAGTGGTTGTACCCTTGTAAAGAACTCGACATCTAGCTTAGTGTCGGTAATCATTTAGGCGACGTCAGGTTGGTTCTTCCTTAAATAAGAACCCGGTATTTAGCTTTGTACCGGAAAAAGGTGTAAGCAACGTGTATTAAGGTTTTCTCCGCCGAGAAGGGAGTTTGTTTCTTAGTGAAGAATAACTCTCGAATTAGAGGCTCGAGGAGTGGAGTAAGGCAAGGATAAGAGTCCTTGTAGCCGAACCACTATAAACATCCGTGTTGTGTGGTTTGATCTTTCCTCTCTTTACTTATTTACTTACATTACTTGTTTGTGAGCTTGATTGTTTACTTAACTTTGAAATCACGATAAGTAAAAAGCGAATTAATTTTAAACGGTAAAACTATTCAACCCCCCCCCCTTCTAGTTTTCCACAGTTTGCTTATCCGACCCGATCTCACAAAATTCTGCATTTAGACCAGGGCAACTTGTCCGACCAACTACGGGATACCACGTGTCCGACCAAAGTACGTAGTGTTTTTTAGGTAACTATTAGTTGTTGGGCAACCGTATATTGTGCAACTGGTTTTTTGGTCATTTTACATATTATTCACTGTTTATCTATACCTCTCTATATCTTTATAACACAAATACACAAACACATTTCATCTAACACTACCATCACCAATTCAATCTGACACCACCACTACAACTCCCTCCCCACCAGAATCCCTCCATAGCCGAAACCCCATCACCACCGAATCCCCACCATCGTCGTAACCCTCCACCGCCGTAACCCTTCACCGCCGTAACCCTTCACCACAGAACCCTACCACCGAGACTAACCATCACCAAGATGTATGGCGTATGTGAAAAGCTTTTGTAAGTTTGGAAGTATGTTGTGTTATCAGAAGATATAGAGTACTTTACGCTATTTATTTATTTGTTTGCATATCCTTTAACTAAGACGTGTGTTTGGAAGTGGGAGTTGTTTTGCCTGATGGGTTAATGTTTTTAAAAAGATGATGAAGAGTATGAACCTAGTGGATCAGATGATGATGATAATGAATATTGTGATAAGGTAGTTTTCTTTTTAAAAAAGTTTGATAATGATGAATGTATGCATTTAAGGTCTTACAAATAGTTTGCCTTTTTTTTTAGTAGATTTTAGGAGCTTGTACTTTATGGAAACTTTAATCCTTTATCATATATGTACGTAGTGATAGGGTTGTGTTTATGTGTGGTTTCGTAGTGAAAGGCATTAGAGAAATAAATTTACAGTTATCTCGATAGCAGTTTCCGTCATTTACTTGTTAGAGCTTGGATAATGAGTAATTCAGAATTGTAATAAGCTTTTGCCAATCACTCTAAATTTGGTTCGTATTGAGAAATGTTTGTATCGGTGGACACTAGTATGTTGGATAGTATATTTTTATTGCATTTAAGAAGAAAAAAAAGTAAGATTCTATGTGAAAAATGAAAATGATGTCAAGTGTCTTACGAATTGTTTGTTTTTATGTTGGTAGTCATGATTAGCTTGTAGTTTATGGGATCTTTATGATATATGTGGTAATGTTAGGGTGTGTTTATGTCGTGTTTCTGTGGTGATTATTATTACTTGAAAGACCAAAGTCAGATAATTAGGCAATGAAAGGAACTAGAGAGTAATTCTACGTTTCTCTTAAGTTTTCGAGATCTGCTTCTTAGAGCTCAGTAAGCACATACAAACAGGTCTATAAAGACACTGCAATAGTACTTTCAGTTTTATTGTATGTAGTTTCTTTTGATGTTGTAGCAAACGATAAGAGTGGAAACGTAAATCAGAGGGAAATGGGAGGGGAGTTTAGCTAAGATTTCTTAGGCCACTCACAACAGTTAACTCAGCCTTAAATTTTAAGGCATGTCACGTCAGCTTTTTCACACCTTAACTTAACTCAGCTTTAACCCACACAACAATAACTCAGCTTTAACACACCTTAACTCAACTTTACACATAAATTTTCAAATTCAACCCCTAAACTTATAATCATACTTCATTTATTAAAAACATTATAGTTGGGTATTTTTTATCACCCCTACCAAATTGCCCTTGCTAAGCAACCGGACAATTTTTCCACTCCCAATGCATGCAATCAATGCTACCAAGCATTCCAGGAAAACCATGGGCCGACTCATGTCTTTCGTAAATACTTTGAATGTCGGTCCATGTTGGTTTTCTTAAATACTCCGGCATAAACCAAATCAATAACGCACTTGTTAAAATTATCAAGACACTTCAATGATGTAGTCGCACCCATTTGCAAATACTCATCAAACGCATCGGGTGACGTGCCGTACGCCAATTGGCGTACAACAGATGTACACTTTAAAAGAATACTTATACTTTTTCTACCAGTATAATCTTCTGCTTCCGTAAAATACTTAAAATGATCAGGAGCAAAACCAGAGGTATAAGATTGAATACCTTCGACTATTTGTAGAAATAGTCACCGGCTCATACGAAATCTTCTTCGAAAAACCCGTTCCGGATACTTACAGTATTCATCGAAATAGTCGGCACGCAAACGTTGATCAACAAGCTCACGTTCACGAAAGATATGCCCACGTGCAATCGAAGGTCCAGCGGCTTCTTGTTGTTCCATAAGCACAACTTGTTCGTACACGGATGCCATCCACTGAATGTCTTCTTCGTCACTTGAAAAATCGATAGCTTCATTCGGATCCATTGTGAATCAAAAGCGTTTTTTTTTTAAGTGGAAGGTTGAAGAAGATAGTGTAAGATGTAGTGTATTGATTTGTGGAAGTGTGAAAAAAAATATGATGTGAAATGGGTATTTATAGGAGAGTGAAAATGGTTTTAATTTTATATATATATATATATATATATATATATATATATATATATATATATATATATATATATATATATATATATATATATATATATATATATATATATATATATATATATATATATAGCCGTTAAACACAAGGACCAGATTTTCAATTTTCGAAACTTCTTCCATGCACTGAACTAGTCGTTTGGGGGGGCCAGAATGATTTTTTTTTTTTTTTTTTTTTTTTTTTTTTTTTTTTTTTTTTTTTTTTTTTTTACACTTCCTACCCTTAGCGCAGCGTTAAGGATATAACGCAGCCCTTAACGCTGCGTTAACGTGGATAGCTCACAAAGGGTAACGCACATTAACGTGCGTTAAAGGACCAAAAAATGCAACTTAACGCCCCTTTAACGTGCCCTGATGAAGCGAAAAGTGTACCGCTTTTAGGGGGTCATTTAAGCCCTAAATCGTATTTATTTGATCAAATATTGCCCTAAATCGTTCCTTTTGTCATTTTAGGTACTTTGGAGAAGAAATCTGGAAAAGGAAGCATTTTGGACGTTTTCGGAGCATAAAAGTGAAGAAAACGACAAAGTCTCAAAATCGGCTGGAAAAGTACCTTTGACGGCGTCAAGACTTGCTCTTGACGGCGTCACGGCTTGGCAAAAGAGTTAGATATGAAAAATACACATGATAAGCCAGGGAGTTTTGCAATGTAAAGTATGACGGCGTCACCCCTTGAAGTGATCAAGGTCGTCACGGTTTAAGTTAAAGAGGGACGGCGTCAAGCCCATATCTGACGGCGTCAAGCCTTGATAGGCCAGAGCGGATTTTGGAAGGCTACAAAGGGATGGCGTCAAGAAGGCCATCCGGGAACCCTAGACACGGCGAGGTGACGGCGTCAAGTCCTATAACGTGACGCCGTCAGCCCTTAAACTCTATATATAGTTTTGCAATTTTTTGTCATTGGTGTGCAACTTTGTGAGGAGAAACCCTAAGACGAATTTATGCCATTTTTAAGGGTTTTCATACCCTTGGATCTCCATTGTTTAATTGAAGATAAGTAATCATTTAATCAATCAATATGTCTATGTGTTGTTTGATTATATCTTGTTCTTGTCTTTTGATTAACATGCTAGGCTAGATTTATCTTGTGTTTGCTTAGATCTAATGAAACCTAGCTATTGATTATCGGTTATTAGTGTGTTATTAATTGTATTGAATGATCGTTTATCGATGTTAGGCTTAAGAAAACTGGCTAACCTCCTATACGGTAATTTGCTTGAACGTCTTAAGAAACATGAACCAATGCGTACTAGGTTTTTATGGTTGTATTTAATGCATGAGTGAATTCTAGTGATCCCATGTTAGGAGCTTCTTAGCCGGCTCGACATAGGAGTGAAGTAGGAGCTTGTAGAGTTGGGAAAGTACGTACGCCACCCCACGATTGGTATTAAGGAATACACCCGTCATCCTCGCAATTAATACACACTAATCAACCGGTAAAAGATAGTTAGGGAGTAAGGAAATCTAAGTAAACACATTTCTCTCCATATAAGTTTCACAACCTTTTCATTTTCAGTTATTTTATTTTATTTGCATTCGTAGTTATTTGGGTTAGTTGACTAGCAACTAATTCCGCCCACTCCTTCAAACCCGAGATTTTACTTGCTTTCATAAAAATATAAAAAATACAAAAAGAATCTTCCCTCACCCTTAGACCTAATTAGAGTAGTTTTTCATACCTAACGAACACTATTCCCTGTGGAGAACGATCAATCCCCCTTACTTACCACTACACTATACTACATCGGTCAGGTACACTGCCTGGTGGGGTTGTAAGCCTCTTGAGATCCCTCGAGAGGTAAAACCTGTTGTAAGGTCGCAAAACCACGCATCAAGTTTTTGGCGCCGCTGCCGGGGAATAGTTATTGTTTAGGTTGAATTTTTATTTTATTAGGTCTACTCACTAGATTCCTTTCTGGTGAGATTTTTATTTTATTTTTCTAGGTTTTCTTTAGTCTATCTTTTTTCTTCGTTCCTTTGTTCGTAACCATTACCATCCGACATCATGGAAGGTGGTAATATCCTCGATCCCAACAACCCACCACCACAACAACACCCACCTCCTAGAGCCCGTACCTTAGGAGACTACTCCCGTCCTAGCCACCATGGCTATCGAAACACCATTGAGCTCACTCAAGGAGCCAATGTCACTCCCTTGCGATCCGACACCATCCAGTTGGTGCAAAGCGGATGCGCATTCCATGGACTTCGTTCCGAAGATCCTAATCAACATCTCAAGGACTTTCTCAAAATCGTTGATTCCATAGACCTTGATGTTGCCACTCGAGAGACGACCCGACTGCGTCTCTTTCAATTTTCTCTGCGGGACCAAGCTAGCCAATGGCTAGAGCGTTTACCCGCAGGATCCATCACCTCTTGGGATGATCTCACCACTCGTTTCCTCGCTCAGGTTTTCCCTCCGGGAAGGACTACCAAGCTAAGGAATGATATCTTGATGTTCCAACAACGTCAAGGCGAAACCCTCTACGAGGCATGGACTCGATTCAAGGACTTACTCCAAAAAGTCCCTCACCATGGCATAGATCCTTGGCTACAAATCCAACGATTTTATGATGGCGTAAACCATCAAACTAGAAGAACCATAGATTACGCTGCCAATGGAAGGCTGAGCAGGCTCAGTGTCGATAAGTGCTGGGAAGTCATTGAGGACTTAGCACAGTACGAAGAAGAAGAAGGGGATGACTCAACGTTCTCGGAAGAAGGGACTTTAAATTGCATGAGTGCAACCCAAGAACAGCTGTTCGAAAACATAAAAAGGCAGGTTGAGAGATTAATGGAAGCTGAGACACCTACGGCTGATGAAAATCCCGATGAGTGTGTGAACACAATTGGTAAACATACGTTTCATCAATTCTCACGCCAAGATGAATTTGAAGGGATAATGCTAACTTTCGTGAACGACCAAGAGAGACGGATCCAGGAATTAGAGACTCAATTGAAAAACACCCAAGATATGTTCATGGAACTAGCAGAAAAGTTTATCGCGAGAATAAAGGAGAAAATTAGGGAAGAAGTTTCACACAAAAAGATCGAGAAGATCTTTGAACTCCCGGTCCCTAATGAACCATACAACGAATGGGATGATGAAACCCCTCTCCCCGAGCCTTCACCTTTAAAACCCTCTTATCCATTCGGATCCCCTCGCGAGAAAAAGAATTCTCAAGATCATAGCATTTTCGTGGGAAGCATGGTTGTCACGCTCCCTAACTTTCATGAAGCTAGGAAACGATCTTTTGGCTTTAAGCCAGGTGTGAGAAGAATTCAATTCAAGCGCACCCTCATTTCGAAAACCCCCTGGAAAAGTTTCCCTCACTCCCTGAATACCTGCCGTGTTGGAAATTGGAACCTGAATGAGACGTCAACCGACCCTTTCCAACATTTTACTACATCCCGTGACAGTAACAAAACATTTGACCCAGGAGGAACTTGTTAACGAGACTAGCTATCAGGATTATTGACCCTGACTAGCTGCTCACTTAAAGTACAAGGGGCTCATTTGTAAACTGGCACAAAGTGGTAAATTACGCTGGTCTGACGGCGTCAGACTATGAACGTGACGCCGTCACCCCGTCTGCACAACAATAATAACTTTACTTCCATCACTTTCATCACAAACCCCACAAACCATATCCACTCCAACCCCACCCACGAATTTTCAAGGTCAAATTCACCGACTTTCGTTACCAATCTCCACGTGGTAAGTAATTCTTATTCATTCTTTTCGCTTTAATTACTCATAGGATTCTTAAATTTCGAATACCCCCAACTCATGAAACCCTAGGATTGATTCATGCCTTGAACTCATAATGCCCTTTAATTAGTGTTATTTAGCAATGATTAAAGCATTTGATGATTGGCAATCAAATGGGTCTATTCACTAATTGGGTGGCCACGAATTTGAACCCTAACCTATGATCCAATCACCCATTTTTCTGTAAAAAGGGGCGTTTGGTTTATAAACTTGAAGTTTGGATATTGATTTTTCCCTCGTAATTTTGGATTTGAATTTGGTCGAACCTGACGGCGTCACCTAGCAAAGGGTGACGGCGTCAGACTTGTCTGATGCTTAACCGATTCTTTGATTCACAAATTAACCCTCTTTGTTCCTCCTTGCTTTGTTCCAGATAATGAGTAAGCGTCAACGACCTGGCAGAGGGAGTTCCTCTAGATCTCAACAAGAGAACTTTGGCGACACTGTCCTCAGTTGGGGTGTCTTCGATGACGATGCTGCCACAACTAAATACACCCAACTGCTACAACACAAAGTTGAGAATGAGGCCGTGATGGATTGGAGTTTTTTGAGGAGGGAAGGTCTTGAGCAAACCTTTCTCCAAAGCTTTCAGACGGATGAATTTACCGGCCCTCAGTGGGAAAACCTATTTAGAACTCAAGAGCCGGTCTATGACGAATTGGTACATGAATTCTTTGCCACCTTTCACTTTGACATGGCTGAGGCAAGGACCGATGTGGCTAGAACCACAATCTATTTTAGGCTGGGGGGTGAGCTTAGGACATGCTCGGTTACTGAGTTTGGATGGAGACTAGGGTTGTACAGTCAGCATGAAACCACTCAAGCAGGGTTCATGACTAGGTTGTTGCATGGAGAGACAATGATGAATGATTTTAGATGTTCCATGTTCTGGCCGACTATTGGGGATGAGGTGTACACCTCGACTACTGTGGCATCTCAAATCAGGGAACCTAGGGTTAGGTTGACCCATAGATGTCTCACCTACGGTTTGACAGGGCGCCACAGCTCTCACCACCGTGTCACTGCTTCAGACCTCTTCTATTTGTACACCATTTACTCTGATGAGGTTTACTGCAACATCCCATTTTAGGTAGCTAGCTTTTTGAATGGTGGAGTTGGGGAAAGGGAAGGAGATAGGATTTATGGTGGGATGTTTATCACCCGGCTGGCCCGATCCTATGGAGTCCTCAGGCCCGAGGTCATGAGGTATTTGAGTGGTGGTGATGCATGCAGGACAGTGAAGGTTAGGTCCCTGAAGCAGATGGAGGTTGTTATGGAGATGCATGATGGGACCTTTATGTGGTATAATCCAGACGGAGCTGAGAATGATGATGGTGGGGATGATGAGGAGGAGGAGCATCAGCAAAACCACACCTTTATCATGCCCGATGTGAGTGGTCTTAGAGGTGACCTTATGTGTTAAAGTTTGTGTTCTTGAACTACCAAAGTTTCAATATACTATTTTTTTGTCTCTCAAATCTGCAAGCTCTTATTAAGGCGAGTTTTTAGCATTCAGGACATTATGCTGGACTTTTTTTTTTTGCAAACAAACCATCTTTTTCTTAATTTCCCTTTGGAGCATCTTAAAGGGTCAATTTTGTATTTAAAGTTCATCTTTTGCTGTTGTTTTAAGAGCTATTCAAGTATGCGCGGCATGCTCTTTTTTAGAGCATCTTAAAGGGTCACTGGTAACGTGGGACTGATTGATGCTATATCACATGCCACATGTCTAAAAATAAAATGAAACCATAATCTTAGGCTTGTTGCTAAAATTTATGAAGTGTGTATCTTGGTTGCTATTTTGCACTTATAAAAAAAGTGTATGCTAAAATGAATGAAAAGTGCAAAGCTGGTAGCTATTTTGTGCAGTTTGCATTGGTTTAATAAGTTTACCACTCTTACTGTAATTATCACTTATATGAATCTTTTCCCAACCAAAGCCAAAAAAGTCAACACCTAATAAGAAAAATTCAAAGCTTTCAGATAATGCGGGTTATGTTGACGACGATGAAGCTTTAATGACGGTAAGTTCCAGTCATTCGCATGACTATGTAGTTCTTGAATTCCATAAAGAATTTCGGCTGAATAGTCAACCTTATGGATGCAGGCCATTGCTCTTTCTTTACAAGATTCGCCCGACTTTTTGGATGCAGCTAACAAAACACCTCCACAAAGCTCTGACACAAATGCATCGATTGCTGAAAAGACTGAAAGAAATTCGACTGTGCGAAAGGATGATTCTGGGAAACGAAAGAGGAAAAACATGGTACTTTATTTTGTTTTAGTTCCATGCTCATTTTCTTTGTGGTTACTTGTTGGTCCCATGAAATTTGCAACATTATACTTGGTATATAGTTTTTAAGTGAACAGCTGCTTTTTGTGTAATATTACAGACCCGATCAAATTTTTTGTATGAACAAAATGAATTAAGAGGTTTAATAATCTGAATACACTTTGGCCGACTTCGACCCATTTCAACCTTATCAATGTTCCAAAAATTTACCTTTTTAATCAATAACTCACATTGACCAATTGTTATGTAATGGGTCGAATTTACCACTTCTATTGTAGCACAGAAGAATTCAATGGCTTGAAGTCAGTGTTGTCCTTTCTTTTTTCAACCTAAAAAAAGGTCTTGAGCATCTGCATATGAAAAAAAAATGTCAACCTAAAATCTTATCAGAATAGGGAAAATGTTGTAGTAGTCCGTGGGGAAGTGAGGGTTATATTATATAATACTATTTATATCTTACACTGCATTTTGTTGGATTTTTGTATATTGATTATCGAAAGCAGGTCACAAGTCGAGTGCAAATGTCCGAGGATGAGTTGATATTGCACTTCTTTCAGTTCGAAGGTAGACTTCTTGGTCCTTGCCTTACACTGTCAAAGGAGGATGGAAGGCAAATCATATTGATCTAGCTTATTTTAGTGATGATGCCTAGTTCTGTGTTCTTTCCTATTTCCAGTCTTGTGAGGGGAGCTGCAAGGCTTGGTGTTGGTGATAGGTGGTTCCTGGTTTTGGGAAATGTAGTCACTATTATAGGCTAATAAATAGTGATGTATGGGTCATTCGCTTATGATGATGCCTGCTGTTTCCTTGCTATTGTTGATAGGTTGTGAGGTGGTTGCTGCAATCTATCTTCATAGTCATAAGTAGAATGATATGGTGAATTAAGGAATATAATATGGAGACTAAATGTAATATGCAGGCTGTGTTCCTGTAGTATGTAACATGCATTGTTTGTTATTTTTCTCTTTCTATTTCTAGCTGATTTTGGGTATGTCCAAATCACTAGTAGACAGTGTGGAAAACTAGAAGGGGGGGGGTTGAATAGTTTTACGTCTTTTTAATTTTTATTATGAAAACTTTATTTACTTTTAAAACTTAGATTCGAATTTATGTGAACTCAACTCTTGAACAATATTAACAAATATAAATATAAATAAGCAATGCAAGTAAGGTAATGAAATGAAATGAAAGATAAAGATGGAAAGATCGAACCGCGAGACAAGAGATTTATAGTGGTTCGGCTACAAGGACACCTTCCTTGCCCTACTCCACTCCCCGAGCACCTAACTCGAGAGTTTTCTTCACTATGTCAACAAGCTCCCTTATGGCGGAGAAAACCTTACACAACTTTAGCTTACACCGGCTTAACGACACAAAGCTAGATGTCGGGTTCTAATCGTAGCTAGAACCAATCTCACAACTTCAACACGACTTCTTCACAAATTATTCACGACTTCTTCACGACTTCTTCACAACTTGTGGAGATCGTTTGCTCGAGGTTTGTTAGACCTCATATCTAGGATAACAACAATAATAATGAATAACAATATAGTATGCACAGCGGAATAGATGAAATGGATCATTATTATTGCACAAGGTTTGTCGAATGATTACAAACCCTAACCCTAGGCGTCTACACTAAGACTTGGCGCCTAGGTTACACACACACACCTTTTTCTGGACTACATTGGGAAGACCTAATGAAACGTATTCCCTGTATCTCTTTATATAATAGAGATTACTAGGGTTACAAAGACAATTAAATAATACATAATAAGTCCCTTATCTTTGTCTTCAATAGTTTCCTCCATCTTTCATATTTTGTCAATATCAACTCAAATTATAATTCCTAACAATCTTCCCCTAGTTGATATGACAAAACCAACGATATGAAAGATGATCTTCAAGCTGCAAATAAACCTTCTTCCCCTTTTTATCATCATCAAATAGGGGTCTTCAATGCAACTTGAATCAAACGCTTCCCCTTAAACCAATAACCATCTCTTGAATCACGAACTCCATAGGCCTTATGAACTAATTACTGATGAAGAAAACCGAGTATAACAAACTTGTTGAAGAAGTTGAATTTCCCAAACTTGCGTCTTATATCTTGCACTATCCACGTGACTCCAAACTTATATGGTACAAGAAATATAAGTAGACCGAAATCTCTTGACAAATCCTCAATTATATGAGACACTGAGCACTACAATGTAACTCCTTTAAGTGATAGTTAACTAGGTCTTCGTCCATCCATCCCTTGACCTATGAAAACTAGATTTGACAAGTCATTGTCACCGCATTAACGCCCAAACAAGTTACCTCCTACCAAAAGGTATGATAAGAACGCGCACCTATGAAACTCAACTACAACATCAAATAAACCATATTCACTTTTCTTCTTCAAATAATCCGTGAAAAACATCTAAGTGCAATAACATCATCCTCTCTTATGTAACTGTTGCCTCAGCCGGCGATCTACTCGTATTCCTCATCTGTATCGTTGCCTCACTTCGGCGATCTACGAACACCAAGGATACACTTGTCACATAATTGATTAAAAAGCCATTGCACCAAATATCTCCACAACGAGCCATAAAAATAAATCTCTGTCCGCGATCCATCTTGAAAGAACTTGTCGAATAACTAACCACCATAGAAACAAATACCATGTAGTACTATAAAGATCACCAAATAGCTTTCAAAAAATGACTACAATAATATTTGAAACCAAGTAGTAGTAGAATGAAAAATAGTTCTTTAATCAAAAACCAAAACCTTCTGTGTGTGTGTGTTTCTTCCCTGTGTGTATGTGTGTTTTGGAATCACCAGTTCCAAATTAATAACCAATGCTTCCCCTCACTTTGAGAAGCCCATGCTCTAGCAGTACCAACCAGCAGTATAAACTGTTCGTCCTCCAAAGCTAGCAGTACAAACTGTTCAATGAACAGTACTAATTCCGAAGACCAAGCAGTACTAACTGGTGAAGCCAGCAGTACAAACTGCTACATATAAACCAATGAACAGTACTAACTGTTGTCGAGCAGTACTAACTGTTAGTCACAGCAGTACCAACTGCTAGTAGTAAGTATCATGAGCAGTGGAAACTGTAAAGCGAGCAGTTGGAACTGGCAGAAGTATAATATGTAAACCATCAGACCAATAACTAATGAATGACCGCACCACCAATCCAAATCAGTATATGTTCCCATTAAATGCTATAAAACAAATCCATTGACTAACCACATGCAACACAAAAATCAAGCAGCCGCACAAACCGTACGAGACGTCAACACCCATCATCATTCGATCAGTACCAATATTATTATAATCGACACACATGTAAACGTCAACACCAATTATCATCTTGAAATCTTTAACCAATATTATAATAATCGACCCACATGTAAATGAACGACAAATTAGCTTCATGAATCGAATAAAATAATACGAGGTCGGCGACATGAATACCCATCAATCGAATCATTAATTCCAAACAGTAAGCGACAAGTTGCAATATAATAATCCAAACCCAGTAATCGACAAGAAGATTACACCAATTTTCAATTTGCGTCGCAACTCCACACGTCTTCATAATTAATAAAGATTCGATACCAAAATAAAACGATTACCTCTGAATGTTTTGAAATCTGCTTTTGTCGACAGAAAACCTTGTAACATCCTAGATATCATGAGCAACCTGTCTCTGATACCACTTGTGGAGATCGTTTGCTCGAGGTTTGTTAGACCTCATATCTAGGATAACAACAATAAAAATGAATAACAATATAGTATGCACTGCGGAATAGATGAAACGAATCATTATTATTGCACAAGGTTTGTCGAATGATTACAAACCCTAACCCTAGGCATCTACACTAAGACTTGGCGCCTAGGTTACACACACACACCTTTTTCTGGACTACATTGGGAAGACCTAATGAAACGTATTCCCTGAATCTCTTTATAAACTAGAGATTACTAGGGTTACAAAGACAATTAAATAATACATAATAAGTCCCTTATCTTTGTCTTCAATAGTTTCCTCCATCTTTCATATTTTGTCAATATCAACTCAAATTATAATTCCTAACACCGATTCCGCTCCAAACTCTCCACCTCCAAAAATATACCTCTATTAATCTAACATCCTTACCCTCACTCAACCAATTCCATTCCAAACACTCTACCATCAACCATCTAAGCATAACTGTATGCTTATTTTCCAAGCTTTCGTGTCGCAAGCAAGTCCGAAAGCTCTCTTTGGCAATTTAGGACCTTTTTCTTGTTATATGTTTCAAGCATACTAATTAATGTCTTGCTATATGTTCTTAATGTTTGTTTGCCATGATTGTTGTCTGCCATGATTGTTGTTTTTATATTCCATGTTTTGCTATGTATGCTTGTGCTTCTAATATTTTTCTTGCAAGTATTCCATATCTCGATTCCTTGGTGCCCTCAAATGAGGGGGAGCACACATCAAGGGGGAGTTTTCGCCCCGACAAATTTCGTATCTGAAATTTGTCGGCATAACCTTTTTGATTCTACAAAAAGGGGGAGAAGTGAATATAAACTCACTAAATACTTGTCCAAAAATAATGTTTTGGATTTAATGAGTTTAAGTTTTGTAATCATCAAAAAGGGGGAGATTGTTGATATAAATAATGCCTAAAAACATTATCAATACTTATTCATATCTCTTTGTTTTGATGATCACAAAATGTAAACTCATCAAACATAAACTTATTAAGTAAACAAGTATTTAGTTGGAAATAATCATTTCTACAACTTAATCACTTAAGGTATGAATGAACAAATGCTTAATGCATTATATGATCAAAGGAACATTTTCTTAATCACTAGATTTTTTATAAAATGACCCAAAACATTTTATATCTTTTAGAAAATCATTTTTGGTATTAAATAAAAATGTTTAATCTTTTATAAAATTATGAATTCAAATTTTCAACCAAAAATGATAAAAATGTTCCAGAAAAACCTTCCCCAAAAAAAGACAAATCTGGGCAACGGTCAGATGGGCGGCCCCCTTAAATATACAAGGCGGTCCCCTTAATTTTAAGGGGACCGCCCCGCTCCTCCAGCTGTCCAGATTTGCCTATAAATACTGAAATTTCCCTGGACTTTTTCCTCACCTTTTGCACCCCAAACCTTCTGTTCTAAATCTCTTCTAATCCTTTCTAAAAACCCTTTGATCATATATTCTTAAGCATTGGTTTCTAAGTGATCCAAGCTTCCACCATCCAAGTGCAAAAGAAGAATACTCCTTCAACATCTAAAGAAGAAGTATTGCAACTTAGTATCATCTTGCTACCTAAGTTGCTTGTATAATCATCCATTCATTTGTGTATAAGTTGTGTATATTTGTTAGATAAGTGTGTGCATATTTGGTTAGGCTAGATTAGTGTGTAAGTAGTGAAGTTGTGAAGAGGTCAAGGTGTGTAAGTAGTGAAGTTGTGAAGAGGTCAAGGTGTGTAAGTAGTGAAGGCGTGAAGAAGTAGAAGAGTAGATTAGTCGTGCTAGGTTGTGAAGAAGTAGTGAAGAAGGTGTGTGAGAAGTTGTGTTGGGAATTAAACTTAAGCAGTTAGTACGGTTGAAGTTTGCAAGAACAGTTAAGACTGCTGATGGAAGAGCAGTTAGGACTGCTGAAGGAAGAACAGTTAGGACTGCTTAAGAGATCAAGGTGAAACCGTGTGAAGATAATTATAGAAAAGATATGGTATATATCTTATTTGTATAGAATGATTCAGTTAGATGTTTTACTTGTACAGGACTCTTTACATTATAAAAAGAGATCCTTAGATTAGGGTTTGACGCATATATATATCATTCAGATAGAATACATCTAAGATCTAATATCCTTCACGTTCATATTGTAATCGTTCGATATATTGAAGTGATAGTTTGGTTGATATTGTTTGTTCTTATTGTTTTACTTAATCAATCACCAAACACAAACTCATATTCTTCTAAGTACTTGGTAGTAAATTCCGCGTGCTATCAAGTATACACTCAAAGTATCTCCAACACAAAGTGTGTGTTTAGATCTGGTCAAGTGGTATGAGAGATAGGTTTCTGATACTTTGAGTCTAGAAGAACCAGAAGTATTTACTCACTAGCAATCCAAGAAGATGGACATGGAGACACCTCAAACCTCAATCCTTGCTAAACTCCCCATGCTGAAACAGAATGAATACGATTTATGGCGGCTCAGAATAGAGCAATATTTCATGGTGCAAGACTATGCATTATGGGATATTATTATCAATGGTGATTCCTTCAAACCAGTTGCTGTTGAAGAAACACGTGCTGATGGTTCCAAGATCACAAAGCTTAACACTGAGCCAGTTATAAACGAGGAGAGAATCAAAAAGAAGAATGATCAGAAGGCTAGGAATTTGTTACTAATGGCAATTCCTAATGATCAAGTGCTGAACTTTAGTCATTACGAGTCGGCTAAAACCCTTTTTGAAGCAGTGGTGGAAAGATTTGGTGGCAATGAAGCTACCAAGAAGGCACAGAAAACCCTACTCAAGCAAAGTTATGAAAACTTCACTGCATCAAGCAATGAAACTTTGGATCATATCTTTAATAGGCTTCAAAAGATCATCAGTCAACTTACTGTGTTGAAGATTGTAATACCTCAAGAAGACCTCAACATGAAGTTTCTAAATAGTTTACCTGCTGAATGGAACACTTATGTTGTGGTTTGGAGCAATAAACCAGAGCTGGAGAACATGACAATGAATGAGCTTTACAATAATCTCAAGATTGTTGAGCAAAAGGTCAAGAAGAGTGGTAGCACCAGTTCTAGTTCAGGGAATATGGCTTTTGTATCTTCTTCAAACAGTTCTAATCATGAAGATGAAGAAGCAGTTGGTACTGCTATACCAACAGTTAGCACTGCTAGTGTAAAAACTAGTACTGCTGGGTTGACTGATGAGACCATATATGCATTTGTGTCAGAACAGTATGGTGGGTCAAAGATCTTTAATGAAGATCTTCTTCAAATTGCTGAAGATGATTTAGAAGCTATGGATTTAAAGTGGCAGTTGGCTTTGATAAGCATCAGGGCTAAGAAGTATTACCAAAGGACTGGGAATAAGATTACCTTTAATGGAAGAGATGTTGCAGGGTATGATAAGTCTAAGGTGGAATGCTTTAATTGTCACAAGATGGGGCACTTTGCCAAGGAATGTAGAGGTCCAAGACAACAAAGCAACCAGGGTCAAGGGTTTAAGAATCAGCAAGGGTCAAGGAGAACAGTTAATGTTGAAGAGCCTTCTTCCAAGGCTATGGTAGATGTAGATGGAGCTGGATTTGATTGGAGCTTCTTGGAGGAAGAAGAGGAACCAGCTAACTTGGGTTTGATGGCTTTCTCAGACACTGAGGTATATAAACCTGAAAAATGTTTAAACTCTTGTCATGCTTTAAAAGATTATGAAAATGTTAAGAAACAATATGATGATCTTAGAGTTGAATTTAATCAAATAAGTTTTAGTCTGTCAAATCATAAAAGAGGATTAGCTGTTTTGGAAGAACAAATTGTGTTTTATAAACAGAATGAGTCAAACTTTTCTGATGAGATAGGTCTTTTAAAGAGGGAATTGGAAATAAAAGATAATAAACTGAGTGGACTTGTATATGAACTAGAGAAGCTTAAAAAGGAAAAAGAAAACATCCAGTTAAGTGTAGACACTCTTGAATATACTTCAGATGGAGTTAAGAAGATAGTAGAGAGTCAAATACGTAACAAAGCTAAATTTGGTTTAGGTTATAAGTCAGTTGCACCCCCCTTTAGAGGAATGTTTGCTCCAACAGGAATCAATTTAGCTCACACAGGTTTAGAAGAGTTTAAGGATATGGATTTTCCTGGATATGGTGTTAAGGTTAGTGAGAATCCTGTTAAATTTGTTAAGGCAGAAGATTCTTTTGTGAGTGCTAGTGATAAATCTCTTTCTGAAGAAAAGATGTCCTCTGATAGGAACTCAGATGTACCAACTATTGAGGAGTGGACATCTGATGATGAGAATGTAGAGGTTAAGGAAAAACCTAATGCTATTAAGGTAGAAGTTAAACATGCTCCTAAAGTGGTTAAGACTGAAAACATAAAACCAGTTCGGAAAAATGTTAGATATGCTGAGATGTATAGGACTAAGAACAGATCATCAAGTTCTGAGAATAGTCATAGGAACTGGAATCACTCAAAATCTAAGAATATGAATGATAAGTTTGCTATGATTAGAAAAGTATGTTTTGTTTGTGGAAGTTTTGAGCATATGGCTGCTTTATTGTGATTCTAACCCATGGAAAAAGAGGGTTACTGGGAATGCAAGGGTGAACAAGAATAACAATGCTAGGGTAACTCAAAATGGTCCAACTAGATTGACAAACCCTAATGCAAATCATAAGATGTCACCTAAAGCTGTTATGTTAAAGACTGGCATCAAAACAGTTTCAACTGCTAGTCAAAATAAATGGTTTAATAACAAGCAAACTGTTTCTAGTGCAAAACAATTTTCAAATCATGCACAAACAGTTAAAAGGCATTTTTATCAGAAAGCAGCAATGACTAATCAGAAGTGGGTGCCTAAGATTAAACAAGCAGTTCCAACTGCTAGGTCAGCAGTTCCAACTGCTAGACCAGCAAATCCAACTGCTAGGCACTAAAATGTTAAGGGAAACAGGGGCAATGCTGTCAAGGCCTCAGCACATTGGGTTAAAAATTCTACTCAACCCAATGGTGCATCAAAGACCTCAAACAAGTTTTCTCATCTTGATGCACAAGGCAGATCCAAACCAGTGATGGTTTGGATCCCAAAAAGAAACTAACACCTTTATTTTGTGTGCAGGAACATCCCTCAAATAGCAAAGAAGATAGAGGATATTCAGACAGTGGATGTTCAAGGCACATGACAGGCAACATGTCATATCTTTCAGACTTTATTGCTCTGGATGGAGGACCAGTTGTCTTTGGTGGTGGTGTTGGAGGAAGAATTACTGGTAAAGGGGTAATTAAAACTGGTAACCTTGATTTTGAAAATGTGTATTATGTGCCAGAACTAAAGTACAATCTTTTCAGTGTATCACAAATTTGTGATAAACAGAACAAAGTTTTATTTACTGATACTGATTGTCTTATACTTTCTCCTGATTTCAAGCTACCTGATGAAAGTCAAGTATTGCTTAAAATCCCCAGAAAGGATAATACATACAGTGTTGAGATGAATAAACTAGTTCCTAAGGTTGGACTTACTTGTCTTGTTGCAAAAGCCACATTGGAAGAATCAATGTTATGACACAGGAGGCTTGGTCATGTTAATTTTAAAACCATTAACAATATTGCTAAACATCGATTGGTGATGCGTGGTTTTGCGACCTTACAACAGGTTTTACCTCTCGAGGGATCTCAAGAGGCTTGCAATCCCCACCAGGCAGTGTACCTGACCGATGTAGTATAGTGAAGTGGCAAGTATCGGGGGATTGATCGTTCTCTAGGGGAATAGTGTCGTTAGGATTGAAAAACTACTTTAATAGGTCTAAGGGTGGGGGAAGATTCTTTTTGTATTTTTATATTTTTATGAAAGCAAGTAAAATCTCGGGTTTGAAGGAGTGGGGCGGAATTAGTTGCTAGTCAACTAACCCAAATTACTACGAATGCAAATAAAATAAAATAACTGAAAATGAAAATGTTGTGAAACTTATGTGGAGAGAAATGTGTTTACTTAGATTTCCTTACTCCCTAACTATCTTTTACAGGTTGATTAGTGTGTATTAATTGCGTGGATGACGGGTGTATTCCTTAATACCAATCGTGGGGTGACGTACGTACTTCCCCAACTCTATGAGCTCCTACTTCACTCCTATGTCGAGCCGGCTAGGAAGCTCCTAACATGGGATCACTATAATTCGCTCATGCATGAAATACAACCATAAAAACCTTAGTACGCATTGGTTCATGTTTCTTAAGACGTTCAAGCAAGTTACCGAATAGGAAGTTAGCCAGTTTTCTTAAGCCTAACATCGATAAACAATCATCCAATACAATTAATAACACACTAACAACTAATAATCAATAGCTAGGTTTCATTAGATCTAAGCAAACACAAGATAAATCTAGCCTAGCATGTTAATCAAAAGACAAGAACAAGATATAATCAAACAACACATAGACATATTGATTGATTAAATGAACACTTATCTTCAATTAAACATGGGAGATCCAAGGGTATGAAAACCCTTAAAAATGGCAGAAATTCGTCTTAGGGTTTCTCCTCACAAAGTTGCACACTAATGACAAAAAATTGCAAAACTATATATAGAGTTTAAGGGCTGACGGCGTCACGTTATAGATCTTGACGCCGTCACCTCGCCGTGTCTAGGGTTCCCGGATGGCCTTCTTGACGCCGTCCCTCTTTGGTGCTCCAAAATCCGCTCTGGCCTATCAAGGGGTGACGCCGTCAGAATATGGCTTGACGCCGTCACTCTTTAGCTTAAACCGTGATGGCCTTGATCACTTCAAAGGTTGACGCTGTCAGACTTTCCCTTGTAAAATTCTCTGGCTTATCATGAGTAATTTTCATATCCACCTTTTTTTGCCAAGCCGTGACGCCGTCTGGAACAATCCCTGACGCCGTCAAAGGTACTTTCCAGCATAATTTAGAGACTTTGTCGTTTTCTTCACTTTTATGCTCCAAAAACGTCCAAAATGCTTCCTTTTCCAGATTTCTTCTCCAAAGTTCCTAAAATGACAAAAGGAACGATTTAGGGCAAT
Source organism: Artemisia tridentata subsp. tridentata (assembly GCA_021014915.2). Lineage (NCBI taxonomy): Eukaryota > Viridiplantae > Streptophyta > Magnoliopsida > Asterales > Asteraceae > Artemisia > Artemisia tridentata. The sequence continues at coordinate 363,358,948 of CP139505.1, forward strand.
ATTTGATCAAATAAATACGATTTAGGGCTTAAATGACCCCCTAAAAGCGGTACACTTTTCGCTTCATCAAATACCCTTACACTTGAGATTTGCTTGTCCTCAAGCAAATGCGCTTTTATTCTAATCAAAATACAAGTTAGGGGTCATTTAATGCTAATATAAAAGTAATTACAATAAATAGTCATTCCACTTTAATCATAATAAGCACGGAGATTACAAACTAGCACCTCACAAGTAGTGTTTAGATACTCACATCTCTCAGGTGTCATCAAAATAAATCTCATAAATGAAAACGGATAATATCTCTCACTACCTGTCATAGCAAATAGATTACCATAGGCTTGGGAAAGGATCGAAAACCTCCTCCACTAGGCGTAAGCACCTAAGATAAAATATCAAAGAGGGCTTTTACATGGGTTATAACGTGAGGTGTAGGGATATGATAAACACGGTTTTGTTGGATAAGGGATATTTTACTGGTGGCGAGTTAAAGATCTTAGTCAATTACATGTACAATATGGCGTTGCTAAGCCAAGACTAGACTCGACTTAAGCTAAAAACAAAATAACAAAAACATAAAATAAACATAAAATGAAACGGGATGGTAGTCCGTATGTTTTTTCTACTTTTCTTTTTCTCATTTTTTTGTATTTTTCTTGAATTTTTTTTTTCATACACTCTTGCCCTACCATCCAAAATAATACATCATAGGGGCGTTGCATTCCCCTTACACTTGAACTTTTACATAACTTTACAAATAACTATTCTAATGACTCGAATTAAGATAATCGAAACACTTGGAGTACTTTTAAAATATTTAGCACATATGGGGGTAATAAATGATGTTCTTCCCCATTACTCCATTACACTAGTACTTTACCCATGAGTCCCAATCGTCCCAAAACAATATGTACAAGGATATGACTCGACTTAGCAACCATGTAATCAATTAGATAATTAACTTGGGGTTTAAACAAATGTTGTCACAATAATGCACTAAAAATGAGTGCATACAAGGTAGGCTAAGGCGATTTGGGTGTACATTTAAGTGGGGTGTAAACAAATTCTTCCTTTAAGTAAAATGCTTAAAGGTCGAAATGAAAAGATAGGCTCTGAGGGTTGTACTAGGGGTATCGTGTACTAAAAATGAGTACAACGCAAAGGGTGTGGGAGAATTACTTGACCAATGTAGCCAATGTAATTATAACAAAAACACAGGTGTAAAACAATGGGTTAATCCTAATGCCTCTTATCATGTAGTAAATCTAACTACACGAATGTAGTCTCACTTGTGGCCTCGGAATGGTCCTAACGCAAGTTCTAGAATCTAAGTGCTACTGGTACACACATCATAGCATAAATGCTTTTCCTACCAATTCTAGGGGCGAACCTCACATATTTGGGGTGGAAAATTTTTTTAGTGGTACGGTTTTGTGCTAGTCATATAACTCCTATCCATGAGACGCTCATTAAGATCAAAGTTTCACTCCTATATGTTGTAAAAAATTTTAAATTTGGCACTAAAATTGACCTAACAGGTATTTCTCTCAGTTTTATTACACATCTACCATCAAACAAACAAAAATCAAGTGCAATAGCATTCTCTAAAGTATCGTACTTTTACCCCCCTTACACTTAAGATGAACATTGTCCCCAATGTTCAAATAACAAATGTAAAAGTAAATAAGGTAAACGAATGAAATCAAATACTCCCCTGATTCGCTCGGTGGATAATGTGGTAACATGGTTAGATCTTCTTCCAAGAGAATGTAGAAGCTCCAAAACTAAAGCATCGCCAAAAGCTTGACTCCACATACATTTCCTTGTCCAAAATAACCTGTTAAACCTGAGAAAACAAACACGAAAACCTGCATAACATCGGCGGGATAAATTCTATATATAAGGATATAATGCTTGTGGAATGATTATTTTGCAGATTCCTGGAGATTATAAGTTAGAGATTTAATAAAAACTTTTTATGAAAACAAAACTTTCAAAAATTTCAGAAAATTAAAACCTGACGCCGTCAGGTTGTAAAGCCTGACGCCGTCAGAAATGATCTGACAGAATTCTCATGTTAAGTTTCTGGAAAATTTCTGGAAAAACCTATACCTTACTTCCTGGAAATCCTGCAAAACATCATTATGACTCGATACAAGCATTTGACTCAAACAAATACTAATATGTATGTTAATTTATTATTATTATGATTCATGTTCATGTGTTCTTATAAACCGATTTGGATTTCCCTTACACTTAACTTTTGCAAAATACCTTTATATGTAGTTAAGACGAAGTTAAAAACAAGATAAAGCATTTTCACAATTTAGTTTTGAACATGAATTAATAATAATAAAAATTAAACATACATACGGAAACAAATAAAATCAAACAAACAAATAAATAAACACACAAAGCAAATAAAGCTTGGGTTGCCTCCCAAGAAGCGCTTTTCTTTATTAACGAGTCTTGTAGCTAGACTCAAAGTCACCGTACATTACGTGACTCCATCATTGGTCACGGTTCCTAAGCCATTCTCATTTCCGGTTTTATACTCCGGTCCTAATTTCAAACAATCCTTGTAGAAACCGGATATCCTTCCCATAACATAGTCTACTCCTTTATTTCTATCCTCATCATTCCTATAGTAGACCGCTTGCTTAAGCTCCTTCTCAACATTTGACAAGTGTTGGAATTGTTCTATCTTATATGGCATTTGGTAGTTTACCTCATCGGTCTCATCCTTAAATCTAACTATCCCTAAGGAAGGTTCATAAGTCATTCTAGAGACCTCAACAAATGGTTTTCCAAAAACTACTTGAGTTAAGGATGCATCGACTATTGGGCGGATATCTTCTACAATTACAAAGTCGGTGACATAGGTGAAGTTTCCTACATAAACCGGTAATCCCTTAACTCTTCCCGTGAAGTTACTCATCCAACCCTTGTCAGGGAACATCCTATACCCAAGTTGATTTTTCATTATCAAGTTGTAGTGGGCTCTAGTCATGATGTTTATGGGTGATCTAAGGTCGATGTAAGCTTTCCACACATGCAAATGTTCGATGTTGCATGGTATGTTGAGATTAGAAAGGTCGCCTATTTTTATAATTGGTCTACCTAGGAAGTATGGTGTCTCGGGGTCATTGAATAAGTCTGTATGATATGCGCGCTCTTCCTTAGTGGGTAGCCTATTGAAGTAGTCCTCATCATCATCTACTTCTTCAATCTCACTTTTCCTAACTTCCTTATCAACCTCGACTTTCTTAACCTCATCCATAGGTTCACTATTATCTTCATTCCTATCAATCGGTTTGATAGTGACAATATTGACGAAGTGGACATGTTTGGATGAAGAGGGGTCTTTTACTTGGGGTCCGCTATTTGTGTTCCTAGCGTCCTTATGTGGAGGTGATAGCACTTGGTTATTGAGGGCTTTCACTAAGTTGTCAATTTTATTGGTCATCTCCGTTTGTTGTTGATTGAATTCGGATTCAAACTTAGCTATCCGAGCTTCTTGAGATGCCATAAATTGGGACATCAATCCTTCAAAGTTATTGGTAATACCATAATTGTTGGAAGGATTGTTATTGAAAGTACGGTTCGAGTTGGAACCGCTTGATTGGAAACGATTAGGTGGGTTGGAAGAATTGGTTTGTTGTGCGTTTTGGTTTTGTTTCCACCTAAGGTTTGGGTGATTTTTCCATGAGGGGTTGTATGAATCACCGTAGGGGTTTGGCTCGGGTTTGAAAGTGTACCACTTGTGTCCCGCACCGTCGGTACGCGAGGATGCGTAGTCCGCAAAAGCTTGTTCGGGGAGTTCCATGCAATCATGAGTGTCGTGGGGACCACTACATAATTCACATGAAGAAGTGATTTTGTTCACTTGGTTTGAAGGTTTGGGAGCCTCGTAGGATTTCATAAGAAACTTGACTTGGTCTTCAAGTTCTATGATCCTACGGTCGGAAGTGCTTGAATTGTTTGAAGGCAAAGATATTGCCTTGACCGTTTTATTCAAATCACGGGGATCACTCCAACTTTCGTTGTCATAAAGAGCAAGATCTTCTAGGAGAGCCCATGATTGTTCCGCACTTAGATCACGTAGCTTACCACCGGCCGATTGGTCAATGGTTTGCCTCGTGGAGAGATTGATATGGTCATAGAAGATTTGGACTTGGAGCCAAAGTTCTATGCCATGGTGAGGGACTTTTTGGAGTAAGTCTTTGAATCGAGTCCATGCCTCGTAGAGGGTTTCGCCTTGACGTTGTTGGAACATCAAGATATCATTCCTTAGCTTGGTAGTTCTTCCCGGTGGGAAAAACTGAGCAAGGAAACGAGTGGTGAGATCATCCCAAGAGGTGATGGATCCTGCGGGTAGACGCTCTAGCCACTGACTAGCTTGGTCCCGCAGAGAGAATTGAAAGAGACGCAGTCGGGTCGTCTCTCGAGTGGCAACATCAAGGTCTATGGAATCAACGATTTTGAGAAAGTCCTTGAGATGTTGGTTAGGATATTCGGAACGAAGTCCATGGAATGCGCATCCGCTTTGCACCAACCGGATGGTGTCGGATCGCAAAGGAGTGACATTGGCTCCTTGAGTGAGCTCAATGGTGTTTCGATAGCCATGGTGGCTAGGACGGGAGTAGTCTCCTAAGGTACGGGCTCTAGGAGGTGGTAGTGGTTGTTGTGGTGGTGGGTTGTTGGGATCGAGGATATTACCACCTTCCATGATGTCGGATGGTAATGGTTACGAACACAGAAATGAAGAAAAAAGATAAACTAAAGAAAAACCTAGAAAAATAAAATAAAAATCTCACTAGAAAGGAATCTAGTGAGTAGACCTAATAAAATAAAAATTCAACCTAAACAATAACTATTCCCCGGCAGCGGCGCCAAAAACTTGATGCGTGGTTTTGCGACCTTACAACAGGTTTTACCTCTCGAGGGATCTTAAGAGGCTTGCAATCCCCACCAGGCAGTGTACCTGACCGATGTAGTATAGTGAAGTGGCAAGTACCGGGGGATTGATCGTTCTCTATGGGAATAGTATCGTTAGGATTGAAAAACTACTTTAATAGGTCTAAGGGTGGGGGAAGATTCTTTTTGTATTTTTATATTTTTATGAAAGCAAGTAAAATCTCGGGTTTGAAGGAGTGGGCGGAATTAGTTGCTAGTCAACTAACCCAAATTACTACGAATGCAAATAAAATAAAATAACTGAAAATGAAAAGGTTGTGAAACTTATGTGGAGAGAAATGTGTTTACTTAGATTTCCTTACTCCCTAACTATCTTTTACCGGTTGATTAGTGTGTATTAATTGCGTGGATGACGGGTGTATTCCTTAATACCAATCGTGGGGTGACGTACGTACTTCCCCAACTCTATGAGCTCCTACTTCACTCCTATGTCGAGCCGGCTAGGAAGCTCCTAACATGGGATCACTAGAATTCGCTCATGCATTAAATACAACCATAAAAACCTTAGTACGCATTGGTTCATGTTTCTTAAGACGTTCAAGCAAGTTACCGAATAGGAAGTTAGCCAGTTTTCTTAAGCCTAACATCGATAAACAATCATCCAATACAATTAATAACACACTAATAACCAATAATCAATAGCTAGGTTTCATTAGATCTAAGCAAACACAAGATAAATCTAGCCTAGCATGTTAATCAAAAGACAAGAACAAGATATAATCAAACAACACATAGACATATTGATTGATTAAATGATTACTTATCTTCAATTAAACATGGGAGATCCAAGGGTATGAAAACCCTTAAAAATGGCAGAAATTCGTCTTAGGGTTTCTCCTCACAAAGTTGCACACTAATGACAAAAAATTGCAAAACTATATATAGAGTTTAGGGGCTGACGGCGTCACGTTGTAGATCTTGACGCCGTCACCTCGCCGTGTCTAGGGTTCCCGGATGGCCTTCTTGACGCCGTCCCTCTTTAGTGCTCCAAAATCCGCTCTGGCTTATCAAGGGTTGACGCCGTCAGAATATGGCTTGACGCCGTCCCTCTTTAACTTAAACCGTGATGGCCTTGATCACTTCAAAGGGTGACGCCGTCAGACTTTCCCTTGTAAAATTCTCTGGCTTATCATGAGTAATTTTCATATCCACCTTTTTTTGCCAAGCCGTGACGCCGTCTGGAACAATCCCTGACGCCGTCAAAGGTACTTTCCAGCATAATTTTGAGACTTTGTCGTTTTCTTCACTTTTATGCTCCAAAAACATCCAAAATGCTTCCTTTTCCAGATTTCTTCTCCAAAGTACCTAAAATGACAAAAGGAACGATTTAGGGCAATATTTGATCAAATAAATACGATTTAGGGCTTAAATGACCCCCTAAAAGCGGTACACTTTTCGCTTCATCAATTGGTAAGAGGTTTACCAAACAAAACTTTTCTCAATGACCAAACTTGTGTTTCTTGCCTTAAAGGTAAGCAACACAGAGCCTCATGTAAGCCAAAGACCCAGAACTCTATTTCTCAAGCTTTATATATGTTGCATATGGACTTGTTTGGTCCTACCTCTGTGAATAGCTTGAACTTTAAGAGATACTGCCTTGTTGTCACTGATGATTATAGTAGGTTTTCTTGGGTATTCTTTATGAAAACTAAGGATGAGACAAGTGAAATACTTAAGACCCTTATTGTTGAAGTAGAAAACCTAGTTGATAAGAAGGTTAAAATAATCAGATGTGACAATGGGACTGAATTTAAGAATAGAGTGATGGATGACTTTTGCAGAGAAAAAGGTATTAAGAGGGAGTTTAGTGTAGCTAGAACCCCACAGCAAAATGGTGTAGCTGAGAGGAAGAATAGGACTCTTATAGAGGCTGCTAGGACAATGTTAGCTGACTCTAAGCTACCAGTTTCATTTTGGGCTGAAGCAGTTAGCACTGCTTGCTATGTATTGAATAGGGTTTTAGTTGTACAACCTCACAATAAGACTGCTTATGAGCTTCTTAGAGGTAGAACCCCTGCTTTAAGCTTTATGAGACCTTTTGGTTGTCATGTTACTATCCTTAATACCAAAGACCAACTAGGAAAGTTTGATGGGAAATCTGAGGAAGGTTTCTTTGTTGGTTATTCTCTGCACAGTAAGGCTTTTAGAGTGTACAATACAAGCACCAAGCAAGTAGAAGAAAATCTGCACATAGAATTTTTGGAGAATAAACCAAATGTTGCAGGTGTAGGTCCAGATTGGATCTTTGATATTGACAGTCTTTCAGATTCCATGAATTATGTGCCTGTTACAGGTACAAATACTAACAATGATGCAGGTTCAGAGGAGGAAGATGATGACTGCTATGCAGGTTCAGAGGAGGAAGATGATGACTGCATTTTCATACCTGTCATGGAAGAAAGTCCTGTGAATGAGTCTTCTACAAAGAAAGATGATATTCCTTCATCAAGTGGTGTAGACAAAGAGAAAGATGCTGCTGAAACAAGTGGTCAGAATGGTAAAGAAGCTCAAATTCCAACGAGCAGTTCCAATGGAGTTAGTACTGCTCAACCTCAAGTTCCAACTGCTGAGCAAAATAGTGATGCTGCTGGACCAAGTCAACCTCATCTTGATTCACCAGTTGATACTGCTTCTCAAGCTGATGAGTTTGATTTCTTTGGAGATGGTCTGCAAAACATGCCTACCAGCTATGCAGCTCCTTCTACTCCCCATACTATTGTACATAGGAATCATCCACTTACCAATATCATATGAAGATGACAATGAGTGTATGTTTTTATGTTTTCTATCTCAAGTGAAACATCATGAAGATGAGAATGAGTGTATGTTTGTATGTTTTCTATCTCAGGTTGAACCCAAGAATGTGTTAAAGGCTTTAGAATCATCAAGTTGGGTTGAAGCTATGCAAGAAGAGCTACTTCAATTCAAAATTCAAAATGTTTGGGTTCTGGTTGATCTACCAAAGGGAATGAGAGTGATTGGTACAAAGTGGGTATTCAGGAACAAGAAGGATGAGAGGGGCATTGTGATAAAGAACAAAGCAAGATTGGTTGCTCAAGGCTATACTCAGGAGGAGGGTATAGATTATGAGGAAGTTTTTGCTCCAGTTGCCAGGATTGAAGCAATAAGATTATTTCTTGCTTATGCTTCATTTATGGGGTTTATGGTCTATCAAATGGATGTGAAAAGTGCATTTCTGTATGGTACTATTGATGAAGAGGTTTATGTTTCACAACCTCCAGGTTTTATAGACCAAGAGCATCCTGACAAGGTTTATAAGGTGGTGAAAGCTCTATATGGATTGCATCAGGCTCCAAGAGCTTGGTATGAAACTCTTGCTAAATATCTTCTGAAGAATGGGTTTCATAGAGGGAAAATTGATCAAACTCTTTTTATTAAAAAGGACAAGGGTGATATTCTACTGGTTCAAGTTTATGTAGATGACATCATTTTTGGTTCTACAAAGAAACAGATGTGTAAGGAGTTTGAAAAGCTGATTTCACAGGATAAATATTTCACCGGATAACTTACCTTCTTCATAGGTCTTCAAGTACAGCAAAAGTCAGATGGTATATTTATCTCTCAGGATAAATATGTTGGTGAAATTTTAAGGAAATTTCAATTCACAGATGCCAAGGTTGCTAGCACACCAATTGACAAGGAGACACATTTGTTATTAAAGGATCACAGTGGTGAAGATGTGGATGTGCACATGTATAGATCTATGATTGGGTCTCTGATGTATCTTACATCATCTAGGCCTGATATTATGTTTGCTGTGTGTGCCTGTGCAAGATTCCAAGTAAATCCTAAGGTGTCTCATCTCACAGTAGTAAAAAGGATCTTCAGATACCTTAAAGGACAGCCTAACTTGGGGCTATGGTATCCTAAAGAGTCTGCATTTGATCTTGTTGCATTCTCTGATTCTGATTTTGCTGGTGCTAGCATGGATAGAAAGTCTACAACAGGTGGTTGTCAATTCTTAGGTCGAAGATTAATCTCTTGGCAATGTAAGAAGCAGACTATGGTGGCTATATCTACTACTGAAGCAGAATATGTGGCAGCTGGAAGTTGTTGTGCTCAAGTTCTATGGATTCAAAGCCAGATGCTTGATTATGGGTACAATTTCTTAAACACAATTATACATATAGACAATAACAGTACAATGTGTATCATTAAGAATCCAGTTCAACATTCAAAAACTAAACATATTGAAATTAGACATCATTTTATAAGAGACTGTGCTGAAAAGAAGTTAATACAAGTTGTTAAAATACACATTGATAACAACTTTGCTGATCTCTTAACAAAAGATTTTGATGTAAACCGATTTCAGTACTTGCTAACAGGTATTGGAATGCTTAATCCTTCAAAAGATTAATGTCTAAATGTTTTTTTTTTTGGGAATTTGTACTGTTAGTTGTGCTATTTGTATAGTTGAGACTGCTTGATAAATTTTTAGTACTGCTTGTGAATTTGTTAGTCACTTATGATAACTGTTAAAAGAAAATATTGTGTATTGTGTTTTCTTTGGTTTTGGACTAACATTTCAGGTTAAGAAAAGCTTTTTGCTTTGGATTGTGCTTTACAAAGTATGGTGGTTTGGATTGTCAAGTGTGAATGCTTGTCACACAACAAATGGTAATTGATTCACCATGTCTAATCCACATAAGAATCAACTAGTCCAGATCAAACAGTTTCTGGTAAAGACTACTCAAATCCGTTTATGGTTGACAGTTTACCAAAAACTGGTTGGTTATCAACTCACCAAATCTAAGTGTGAAGAGTTGGCTAGTCCATAGCAAACGGCTATTGGTAAAGACAAGTCAAATCCGTTCATAGCTGATAGTTTGCTAAAAACTATAAGTGGACAAAAATGTTTTCGAATCCACAATTAAAATTAAAAATTTGATTTTATCTCTCTAAACTTTTTGCTAACAGTTAGTACTGCTGGGGTTAACAGTCTGAACTGCTGGCTTCACCAGTTTGTACTGATTGTTAAAAACTTAGTTCCTACTAAGTTTATGCACTATGATACACCTCTCTCAAAAGGTAATACATCTGGAAGTGTTGAGAGCAGTTTGAAACTATACAACTGAATTGATGGTAACTTGTACAAATGGTCTTATTGGATGCTGAGCTTGGATAACTTATGTTCTCATTCATCTGATGGTGAGGATTCTTCCAAACAGGGGAGGAATTAAAATTTGTTTTAGTTGTTGTTAAAGATGATTCATGATTATGAAATTCAGGGGAGGAATTAAGAAGTCAGAGATGAATTATAAAGAAGTGCTTAAAGTCTATTCATTATAAAGGTGGATTCATTACAAAGCTTCACACAGGAAAAACCAACAAAAACTACCAACTACCAACAAAACATCTTACACAACACAAACACAAAACAACTACTCAAGCTTTCCTTTTCCTTTTCCAATGATATCCGGCATGGTTTTGCTGCGGGCTCCTCTGCTACCCATGAGTTCAGATACCTTCTTGCAGGGAAGTTCCAGTATTACTGTTCTTGGAGATGGAAATTGCTTCTTCTCAGGCTTATTCTTCCCAGGCTTCTTCTTTGGAACAGGGATCTTCACTGATAATGTTGCTTTTTCAAATTCTTTGGTTAGTAAGTCTGATAGTTTTTGAAGTTCATCATCGTCAGACGATTCAGATGAGGAGGACGAATCATCCACATAAGGAGGAAGTTCATCGGAGGAAGGTTCATCGGACGAAGATATTTCAGTCTTTCTTTTTGAAAGATTAACTCTTGAAGTTGAAGAATAATTTGGTGGAAAATAGTTGTTCCAACCTGAATCTTCAGAGTCTGAAGAAGAGTCAGATGAAATTTCTATGATGTTTGGTGGAGAAGAATTCATTGTGATTGAAGAGTTAAGGATTTGTGTTAAAGAAGATTTTGTGTGGATATGTGAGTTTTTATAGAGTTAATGAAGGTTTAATGACATTCAATGCGTGGTTGATATGAAGAATTAACTCTTGGCTTGGTATAAGGAATTAATTCCTTGATGGAATTAAATTAATTTAGGTAATTTTTAAGGAGTTGACCAAAAGAGTATGATAAGTGAAGATAATTCCCAAAGTGTTTCGTGATTTAAGTCAAGTGTTTGAAAGAATCCACCCCATCAACGTAATCAGATGTTTAATTCAAGAAACTTATTGATTTGCATCGAAATCATAAGTTTAGGGGAGGATTGTTGGGAATTAAACTTAAGCAGTTAGTACGGTTGAAGTTTACAAGAACAGTTAAGACTGCTGATGGAAGAGCAGTTAGGACTGCTGAAGGAAGAACAGTTAGGACTGCTTAAGAGATCAAGGTGAAACCGTGTGAAGATAATTATAGAAAAGATATGGTATATATATCTTATTTGTATAGAATGATTCAGTTAGATGTTTTACTTGTACAGGACTCTTTACATTATAAAAAGAGATCCTTAGATTAGGGTTTGATACATATATATATCATTCAGATCGAATACATCTAAGATCTAATATCCTTCACGTTCATATTGTAATCGTTCGATATATTGAAGTGATAGTTTGGTTGATATTGTTTGTTCTTATTTTTTTACTTAATCAATCACCAAACACAAACTCATATTCTTCTAAGTACTTGGTAGTAAATTCCGCGTGCTATCAAGTATACACTTAAAGTATCTCCAACACAAAGTGTGTGTTTAGATCCGGTCAATCGGTTGAATGAGGGTTAGAGTGTTGTGCTAGTGGAGGTGTTGGATGAGATCTAGTAAGAAGATACTCAGTACAAGTGGAATGTTTATTTAAGGCAATGATTTATTTTTGGAGAAGGACACAACAAGGACAATAGTTGACATGATTATCAACTTGATTCAAGCTGTGGGGGGTGAGGTAAGCAATTTGAGTAGGATGAGGATGGAGGATGGAGGTTGGCCCGTGTTGCAATATGCACAGCAAGGAGATCACTATGGTCATGGATTTGGTTTATCTCTTCACGGAACTTTTCCTTTTCCGTAGGAATGTAGATTTGGTCATTTGGTGGAAGTGGATGAAATTGGGGTGTGTAGTTGGTAGTAAAGTTGGATGTTTGACCAATATGATGAGGGATTTGAAAGGTTTCAATGAGGTTGATTTAAGGTTGAGATGTGTAGTTTGGAACGAAGGTGGAGGTTGAGGTTATTTAGCCACATCATTTGTTGTGATGGACTTGTTTCGGGGGTTTGGTTTTCTTCTACAAACGGGTTTTTCGGTCATCCTTGCTAACCTTGAGGATTTTGGCTTTGGTTTGATGGGAGATGGCATGATGAGATGATGGAAGATTATGAGGAATGGGAGTGTTTATAGTGTAGGATTGATGGGATTAAGGAATGGATAAAATTTGTTGGATGGATTGGAAGTGAATTTTGGGAAGTGTAAGATGAAATGGGCTAAAAAGTAAAAAAGGAGACAACACTTTCGACCATCAGATGGCCGGTACCCTTAAACATTAAGGGGGCGCCTTATGATTTAAGGGGGCCGCCCATCTATAGGTTCCCAGATTACTGGAAATGGGTTTTTGGCAGAAAATTGTAGAAAGGGTTGTGTTTTTGGGTTTAGTTTCAAGCAAGTCCAACTCTTTGAGGCAATTAAGCATGTAATAGATATTTATGCAAAACATGTTAATTAAAGAGATTAAGCAAACACGTAATTTCATCTAGCATGTAAACATACTCATCAAGCAAATAATATATATGGACTAGGAAACAATACACTACACCAAGTATTTTCTTAATTATATATAAGTGGAAAGATTAATGAACTATTTGATGGATCCTTATGTGTGCCTATGTGCAATAAATGGGAACTTAAGATAGCATGGACTTCTAGACTTGTTACAAACAAAATCTTAATAGACAAACCATGGTCCGCTTGATTTGACTTAGTTCACTTATAAATGTCATGTACATAAATATAGATGACAAATATGAGATCACCATGCATGATTTAAAAAAAATGTTTTTAGCATTATTCAACAATGTTTGAAAGTGGGTTTTTATGTAGATGTGAAAGTTATTTGAATAAAATAGATTGGGTTTTATTTCAAAAATGTGTTTATGAAAAATGGGTAAAAAGAAATTACCAATCTTTGACTTTGATCAAAATAGAATTATGGACATAGATAAAGAAGAAAAATGAGATAGTAAAACATGTTAATAGAAAAGTGAAATAGTCATCTAAAAAATCATTTTTCCAAAATGTGAAGTTTTTGTATATTTTTAAAGATACTAGATTTTTGACAACAAATACCATTAATCCTAGATTTTAAAAAAATGGTTGTTAAAGATCTCATGCTCAAGGGAATTGGTTAAGGCTATTGTCACATGCTACCCTTTTCTACATATCCTATGGTCATAAGGAAGTGATGACGAAATTCTATATGTTTGACGCGAGAGTGTTGAATGGGATATAACCTATCATCTATAGCTCCTTTGTTTTCGCACACTTATCTAACTTGATGCCATATTCTACGAGAGCTTGTTTCATCCATAGTTTTCTAACGCGAGAAATCTAATCTTACTTCTATGTTAATGATTAATCCACTTAACTCATTTCACTTCATCACCATGAGTTTTCTAATAGTAGACATAGAAGATTTCCATTTTAAATTTGAGAAGGCTAAATGAGTTCGACAGTGAATACTTCATTTAATACTTAGGGGGCTAACTAAAGGGTTTCTAGTTTATTAAATCATAAAACGGATATAACTTAAAGTGTGAATGCAATGCAACCTATCAAACTAAGCATATCCTAAGGCAATGATTAATAAGACTATATGTATGAAGTAACTACTCATGAAATTTAAAGAGAGAACGTACCTTATGTCCAGCTTTTCTTCAAATACTTCAAGGTGATATATTGACTTATAGAAGCCAATCATAGATGAGTTTCCGAATTATTCAATGAGTGACGATTTAGCCACTTGGTCCCCATTGTCCCATTTGTCCAAAATTATTTGAACCAAACATGGTTTGCATTTGCATGTATGGTGAAAGTATTCCCCAAGGGTTGAAACTTGGTTGAAGTGAATAATTCCACATTGGGTGATTATTATTATTAGGAAAGTTTTGTCTACCTTGATTTCTTCTAGGTTGAGGGGTTTTAGACCGAGGATGAGGATTATTTGGTCTATTTGGAGGTGGAGTTTTAGATCTTAATTTCGGTTTAGAAAATCCGGTTTTGGCTTTTAATGATAGTTTATAAAAACTTTTTACTTCCTCATCACTCGCAATAGGTATTTTTCTATCTTTTATAAGTATATACTTAGGTTTTGACTCTAATGGTTTTTGTTTACTAGATTGACATTCAAACTTTATATTTTTATTTTCACTAGTTGAAACATTATTTGAGTTGAATCCTAGACCGGTTTTATCTCCCGAAGTTCCTTGACCACTTATTATTTTCTTAAGTGAGTTACTACTATTTTTAAACTTGTCAAGTTTGGAAATTTCATCTTTAAGTTTTTCATTTTCATTTTTGACCTCTAGACATGTTTTACATTCTATAAAAACTTCTTTTCCTTTTTCTAAATGTTGTAGTTTAATTTTTAATTCGAGTACTTCATTTTCTAATCGATTATTAATATGTTTTAGTGATTTATTTTTAGCCATGACTTTTTGACCTAATTTGCATAACCTATTATATTCATTATCTAGGTCTTTTTCGTCTAATGATTGATTTTTGTCACTAAAGTATTCGGTTTCGGAAAGTACCTCATTTGATGTCTTTGCCATAAGACATTTTTCGTCATTTGCTTTGTCCGCTTCGTCTTTTTCGCTATCACTCCATGCTCCACTAACAAAGGCGCTTTGGTAATCATAACCCGGTGGCTTTGGACATTCTCCAATGAGATGGTTTGGGCTTCCACATCTAAAGCACTTTCTTTTCCCGTAGTTATCATTCCTATTTCTTTGAAGCGATCTTCTTTCATCTCGTAGTTGTCTTGTGAATCTTCCTCGTCTCTTTAGAAATTTTTGAACTCTCTTACAGGCATTGCATATTCTTCATCATCACTTTCGGAGGTTGAGCTATCCTCTTCACTAGATTCCTTCCTAGCTTTCAATGCAATTGACTTGCTTTCCTCTCTTTTTCCTTTGACCATCTCGGAGTCTTTCTTTATTATTGCTTCGTAGACTTTCAAGTTTCCGATCAACTCGTCAAGTTGAAGAGTTGACAAGTTCTTCGATTCTTCAATCGCCATAACCTTAGCCCGCCATTTTGGATGAAGAGCCCTAAGAAATTTCCTAACAAAATTCTTACTAGAAAAATTCTCATCAAGTGCTTTTAAACTTGTGATGATAGTGTTAAACCTAGCAAAAGCATTATCTATTGATTCCTCTTCCGGAATCGTAAATTGTTCATATTGTTGAACAAGAAGATCTATTTTATTATCTTTGACTTGACTATTACCTTGGTGAGTTATTAGTAAGGAGTTCCAAATTTCTTTTGCGGTTTCACACATAAAGATCCTTTCGTATTCTTTACGTGGTAACGCATTATAAATAACCATTTTTGCCTCATTATTTTTAGCTAGTTTCTTTTCAAATCATCATTTTGTTTTTCAAAAGGTACAATTTCATCTCTTTTAGTTAAAGGATTATTTTGAATAGGGGGAAAATCACCATAGGTAATAACATGCCAAAGATCAAGATCTTTTGATTTCACATAAGTTTCGAATCTATTTTTCCAATAAAGAAAACCATTACTTTCAAATAGCGGTTGTCTTTGCATAGATTGTCCTTCTAAATATTTTTTCGATTCCATAGATCGATTCAAGTTTTAAAATACAGTTTATTTTAAAAATCTTGTTTGACGTGGCTCTTGATACCAATTGTGGAAAATTAGAAGGGGGGGGAGTTGAATAGTTTTACGTCTTTTTAATTTTTATTATGAAAACTTTGTTTACTTTTAAAACTTAGATTCGAATTTATGTGAACTCAACTCTTGAACCATATGAACAAATATAAATAAAAATAAGCAATGCAAGTAAGGTAATGAAATGAAATGAAAGATAGAGATGGAAAGATCGAACCGCGAGACAAGAGATTCATAGTGGTTCGGCTACAAGGACACCTTCCTTGCCCTACTCCACTCCCCGAGCACCTAACTCGAGAGTTTTCTTCACTATGTCAACAAGCTCCCTTATGGCGGAGAAAACCTTACACAACTTTAGCTTACACCGGCTTAACGACACAAAGCTAGATGTCGGGTTCTAATCGTAGCTAGAACCAATCTCACAACTTCAACACGACTTCTTCACAACTTATTCACGACTTCTTCACGACTTCTTCACAACTTCTTCACAACTTCTCGCACACCTTCTTCACTACTTCTTCACAACCTAGCACGACTAATCTACTCTTCTACTTCTTCACGCCTTCACTACTTACACACCTTGACCTCTTCACAACTTCACTACTTACATACCTTGACCTCTTCACAACTTCACTACTTACACACTAATCTAGCCTAACCAAATATGCACACACTTATCTAACAAATATACACAACTTATACACAAATGAATGGATGATTATACAAGCAACTTAGGTAGCAAGATGATACTAAGTTGCAATACTTCTTCTTTAGATGTTGAAGGAGTATTATTCTTTTGCACTTGGATGGTGGAAGCTTGGATCACTTAGAAATCAATGCTTAAGAATATATGATCAAAGGGTTTTTAGAAAGGATTAGAAGAGATTTAGAACAGAAGGTTTGGGGTGCAAAAGGTGAGGAAAAAGTCCAGGGAAAGTCCAGTATTTATAGGCAAATCTGGACAGCTGGAGGAGCGGGGCGGTCCCCTTAAATAGGGGGGCGGTCCCCTTAAAATTAAGGGGGCCGCCTTGTATATTTAAGGGGGCCGCCCATCTGACCGTTGCCCAGATTTGTCTTTTTGTGGGGAAGGTTTTTCTGGAACATTTTTATCATTTTTTGTTGAAAATTTGAATTCATAATTTTATAAAAGATTAAACATTTTTATTTAATACCAAAAATGATTTTCTAAAAGATATAAAATGTTTTGGGTCATTTTATAAAAAATCTAGTGATTAAGAAAATGTTCCTTTGATCATATAATGCATTAAGCATTTGTTCATTCATACCTTAAGTGATTAAGTTGTAGAAATGAATATTTCCAACTAAATACTTGTTTACTTAATAAGTTTATGTTTGATGAGTTTACATTTTGTGATCATCAAAACATAGAGATATGAATAAGTATTGATAATGTTTTTAGGCATTATTTATATCAACAGACAGTTTCGTTTTGTAACTTGTAAAGGTTTGATGTTTAGTAATATATATTCATCGTTTCACCAAAAATAAATTAGCCATTTGAAGTAAGCATTTTCCCAACCTACTTATTAAAAAAAATGCTTATTTTGCCGCAAAATAACTACATATGCAAAACTTGGTGATCAAAACACTTCAAACTACCAATGGACCTTTGTCATAGCGCTGTTAGTGAGTGATACGGTTCGGATTTGATTAAGACCAAACTGAGCTCAGTGAGTTATCAATCCTCCAATCAACGAGGAAAACTAGAGATTTAAAATAGCTTTCGATGAGGATCGGTGAGTGTGTGTAATGAAACAGTGACAGAGACAATTAGAGAAGAAGAAACATATCAATTCATACATATCTGTGTTGTCAGTGCAATCACATATAAGTAGGCTACACATAATCATAATTTACATAAAAGATCTCCTACTTGAAGACATGCCATAAAGAACCCGATGCTTGAGTTAGACACATAACAGTGAGGTTGTGGGTTCAAGTCATTATAGTTGAGTTTGGGAATTTGCGTTTCTAAAAATAGCATTTCAAAAGCAATCCAAACACCCTCTGATTCATACGAAATAAGTTCCAATATGGTAATAAATTACTACGATATTCATCATCTGATTCACTTGATTCTTGATCATTCCCAAATTCCTTGTGTGTGTGAAAATCATCCAACCTTTTAAAACCTTTAAGAACAAAAACCAAATTCCTTGTGTGCGTGAAAATCATCCAACCTTCATGTACTTCCCCTTACTCCTCGTAACACATGCATATATATCGAACCAAAAACTACTAGCAGCTGAATCTTATGGCAGTAATATAAGCAAGCATAGAAGTAGAATTAATTAGACAGCAGTAGTATCTCATATGTCGAGCAGTACAAAAATAGAACGCAGCAGCAGTAACGATAAGCGTAGCAGTAGAAAGTAAGTCGAACAGCAGAAACTACTAAACGTAGCAGTAGTATCGTAACAGCACAACCAATTTAACCCGAGCAGTAGAATAAGAAAGCTAGCAATAGAAAAATTCACATCGAGCAGCAGTATTATATAAATTCACTTGATCTGTTCACGTAATTCATCATATACAAAAAACTTACTCGCTCCAAGTTTCAACCATTAGAGTTAACAAACCTTGGCGATTCGTGCCATATGTAATTTTTTGCCTTTATCTGCATCTTTATGGGCTATCTCAATATATCTTCACTTCTCAAGTCACGATGATGAGAGGCTTGATAGCTAGCACAAGTCTCCATAAATATCAGATAAACTTTTTTTTTGGGCACAATCGAGAAGGTTGGAGTGACGGGTCAAAATAGGTTCAGATCAGACATAAAATTATAGTACCTGCAACACTGTGTTTTACGTATCATTGATAGTTATAGATAACTTAGGACTTGCATAGAATATAAAAGCCTTATTATTACAAAAATATTGTAATCTGTTTTGATAAAGTTATTGTAAAGCCGCATTATTAGAGAAATGATGTAATATGTTTTTGATAAAATGATATAAACGCTTTTCTGCACATATTGTCAAAGGAAGCTTTTGAGAACCTAAAAGATCACGGTGGTACTGATAGCTCTAATAAAAGTCTACAAATATTGCCAATTTTTTATTCGTGTAATAACTCTAGAAATGTTAACAAGTAGTTTTTTTACTGTTTATTATTGAAGTCATCTAACTGCAACACATTCTAATAATGTTTATATTTGAAGTCACCATGACTAGCTTATACATTTATAGATATCAGCCTATTACTTCTACATAGGGACAAAAGTCATGCTGGAAGAACTTCCCTGGAAAAAGGTCTCACAATGACTAGCTTTTGGTCTTATTTTTGGCAATTATTCTTGTCTGCAATGTATATCTCATATCAATTTTTACTCGTGCCACTTTTGAGCCATTTATAGGTGAATGTTTGATTTGGGTCAAATAGATTAACCAAAAAAAATAAACTATGTTACCTAATTTTTAAACGGGCCAAATGGGTTGAACGGTTTATATCATGATTATTCTAATAATGTGATATTTGTAATCACCGCTAACACTGCAAACAAATAAAAGAAGTAAAAGGACCAAAACAGTTCTCGGAAACCCAAACCAACTCATTCTGACCCCCATTAATTTTTTTCTAATTTTGACCCATTACTCCACCCGTCCATTTTCCCACCTCCGCATTTACACTGAGATTGTTTTCTTGTTGAAATATTTGAAGAATTAAGCCGTGTATCCGTGTATCATTTTGACAGTGCTTGAATCCGTGTATCATTTTCAGTCACAAAACTTAATGCAGTAACTTCTGAGAAACTTAAAACAAACCAACAAGATCATCATTGATGAAACATAACTCATTTATTAATGTTTGAAGCAAATCGGTACAAAATTGCAGTCACACAAACCACAAAATGCTGTCTATATCGCACAAGTGCATCAATTTCACATACTATCATGTTCTAGTAAGTAATAATATCAGTCTTCAATGTGTTGAAGTGGTCTTCTACGGGATGCCTCCAGATCATCATCAGTTTCCTGACACGGAATAAGATAACAGGATTGTTAAATGGGAAAATTATACTGTCGCTTTCATTTAACAAAAGTATCAATGTTGCATGCATTAATTACCTTTTGGCGTTCCAAAGCCTTTAGTGGTGATAAAGCCCACTTATATAAAGGATCATGGATAAAAACCTAGAATGTATATTCATACATATGAGTAAATGGATAACCTTTATAGTATAGTATAATGTAAAATATTTAAAGATTCAGGGGGTTCTATGAGCTAAATTGATTTGGTGGGGGTTTGGATCTGGGGTTTGGGTTTGTGTTAGTGATGGTGGGGTGGTTGTGTGATGGTGGGAGGTGGTGATGGCGGCGGCGGAGGAGTGATCGTAGCATTGTTTTTGTTTTGATTGGAGAGTTGCAGGAGTGGTTGTGGTGGTGTGAGTTGTGATGGTTTATGCGGAGGAGAGGATTGTGAGATGGTTTATATGTGTTGGTTTAGTTGAATGTTGTGAGAGTAAGGTGTAAAATGACCAAAATACCCAGTTGCTCATGTATTGGTTGCCCAAAAATGACAAGTTGCCCAAAAAACACTACGTACTTTGGTCAGACACGTGGCATCCCGTAGTTGGTCGGACAAGTTTCCCTGGTCTAAATGCAGAATTTTGTGAGATCGGGTCGGATAAGCAAACGCATTG
Organism: Artemisia tridentata subsp. tridentata; assembly: GCA_021014915.2. NCBI lineage: Eukaryota > Viridiplantae > Streptophyta > Magnoliopsida > Asterales > Asteraceae > Artemisia > Artemisia tridentata. The sequence continues at coordinate 363,379,430 of CP139505.1, forward strand.
GGCAAATGGGGCATATTAGTAATTATCCCTTTTTTTAATTGCTTCTTCAAAATGATTTTCTATATCTAAAGTTATACAACATAGCCCATATTAGAAACAAGTATGGCTGCGGCCTGGCGGGGTTTTTTTTCATTGTATTTGGTTTATAATGTTGTTTATCAAAGAATATAGCGATTCTGTAGCCAAGTCTAAAACGACATAAAATAGCATAGTTTCTTATGCATAAAACAAAAAATGTACAGATGCAAGATTGCATATATGAGACATTGTAAAATCATTTTATTTAAGGCAGTTGATCACAATCTCCCAAATACTTACTACATTCTAACGGATCAGATAAAGATGACGGGCTAACCTTGGCGTGATGCTGCTGGTGTGACTCTCAGTCCATCGGCTGTTGTTATAGACCAGGCCTGTGAATCAGGTACGCCTAAAATGACGGCAACATAAGATAATGAATAAGAGGGAAACTGAGAACATATAAAGATTTTAGAACGCAGGTTTTTTTGTCGTTGTATTTGGTTTACGATGATTTTTATCAAAAAATGATAACATAGTAGTAATAATAGTATTCCTTTTAAACTCAGTACATAGTAGCAATAAGAGTAATTTATACACAATAATGGCGTTCGACTGTATTGCCCGTTTCGACCCGACCCATGAACTTGCTAACGCAGGCTTAAAAATGACCCATTTTGACTCGTTAACTATATCCCATAAATTCACAGGTTTTGTTTTCTTACAATATATGTAACCATCTTCACAAATGCAAGAATGTAAAATTGAAATGATGATATCATAAGTAAAAATACCTGTGAATATCTCATGGCCACCACGTATCTTGTACAACCAATCATTTGTTCACAATATAACGCAATAGCTTTAGCTTAAGATTTACACACACCTGCAAAAAACGCAATCCCAGCCCGTATAAATTTCGATCAGACTCAAAAGGATATAAATAGTTTGTTGTTAAAAAGAAAGAATGCAAACAACCTTAAAGAATGATCATTTTAGCCGCGAATCAATATAAACCAATAAATTTTACCACTGCAAGCTTCGCTAGTGTAAGCCTGAACCTGTTATACCTGGTAAAAAGAATGATCATGTTTGTCAGTTGTTCTTTCTCTTTATCCCAGCTTCCATATATTAAGCATTAACCCTCGCACGGGCCAACAATAAATTTTATCACTACAACCTTGTCTAGGCCGCCTTGCTCGGTTCACTCGTGTATTTGCATCCTTAGTGCCGGTTGATGAAGAACATGGTCCAGCTGTAACAGGTGTGAGTATAATGAGAAAATCTATTACGTATAAATTGTATAGCAAAAATTTCACATGTAATCGTAAATCATATACATAATCATATTCGTTAAAAGAATGCACTGCCAAACCTTGTCTAAGGTCGCTTTTGTCGATACCTTCGTGTGGTTGTATCCTGAGTGCTGATGGATGAAGAAGATGATCCTGATGCAACAGCTATAACACAGGTCAAAAGCCTATACGAGATATATATTGTATGACAAAATTGTTACACATAATTGTAAACACATATATAATCATATTCGTCGGCTGACTTACCTCCTATACACGACGGCATAATGCTACCCGTGGTAAACGTCGTAAACCCTTCCTAAACTATTATGCACTAAGCATGGCAGAGAAGGACTAACCTTTTAAACCACCAGGTTGTTGCAATGCATTAACAAAGCGTCTATGCAATCCCGGAGAATCTGTGTACAAATGGATGTTAGAAAGTTGCTATGCTGGCGCGTGCGCGTACCGACCCAGCCAACAGCTGGTCATTACCTTCAACAACATCCAACAAAAGGGAATTAATGCACCCTATAGGCTACAAATGCACCAACCTCAAGTCAATCAATAACATATAACGAATACAAAATAATAAAAAACATTAATAAAGCAAAATGAGAAAGTAACCTTTGCTTGACAACTTTCGTATCAGGTAACTGAATAATGCTCGTATGTTTAGAAAAAAAGTCACGAATAACACTGATGAGAACCCTCGTTACTGAAAATGGTATGAGTACAAACGTGTAATGGTAACAAATAAGGCTCAGATAAATGCATAAGCGCAATAGCCAGGAAATTATCATCATTGCCTATAGAAAGAGAAAAGTCGGCTCATATTTGTTCGTGTTCTGGAACACGCGTGAAGGCTGCTGAGGCGAGTGTTTCTCGCACTCTGCCATCCATCCACATACACTGGTACAGAAAGTGGCTTTCGTCACACCAAAAATATGTGACTATATGCATATAGTCACACACGTTTTTTTGGGTGTGTGTGACGAAAATTCGAGCCACCGTAGGTAGCATATGGTCACATTGCTTAGTTTGTGGCCGTTTTCATTGAAAAAGAGTGGCCAAAACCCGAATATGTGTGACAAATTAGGCACAAGTTTTGTTGGATTTATCAGTATGTGTGGCTATTTCCCATCCTATGGCCACATGAATATATAATAAATGTGACGTTTGTGATGATTTAGTCACGCAATTTGTGTTGTTTTTTTCAAGTTAGTCACATACAATTTAAAAAAAAGTGGCCAAAAGTGTTAATAAGTGTGACCATATGCTGTTTAAAGTGAAGAAATGTGTATTTTGTGTGACTATTGATCATCCAATGGTCACATGAATTTTTAGTTTGTGTGACCTTTTGTAATATTTGGTCACACAAAGCATGTTTATTTTTTGTATTTAGTTACATACAATTAAGCATAAAGTGGCCAAAAGTGTTAATAAGTGTGACCATATGCTATTTAAAGTGAAGAAATGTGTATTTAGTGTGACTATTGATCATCCAATGGTCATATGAATTTTTAGTTTATGTGGCCTTTTGTAATATTTAGTCACACAAAGCATGTTTGTTTTGGGTATTTAGTCACATACAATTAAGCATAAAGTGGCCAAAAGTGTTAATAAGTGTGACCATATGCTGTTTAAAGTGAAGAAATGTGTATTTTCCGTGACTATTGATCATCCAATAGTCACATGAATTTTTAGTTTGTGTGGCATTTTGTAATATTTAGTCACACAAAGCATGTTTGTTTTGGGTATTTAGTCACATAGAATTAAGCATAAAGTGGCCAAAAGTGTTAATAAGTGTGACCATATGCTGTTTAAAGTGAAGAAATGTATATTTTGTGTGACTATTAATCATCCAATGGTCACATGAATTTTTAGTTTGTGTGGCCTTTTGTAATATTTAGTCACACAAAGCATGTTTGTTTTGGGTATTTAGTCACATACAATTAAGCATAAAGTGGCCAAAAGTGTTAATAAGTGTGACCATATGCTGTTTAAAGTGAAGAAATGTGTATTTTGCGTGACTATTGTTCATCCAATGCTCACATGAATTTTTAGTTTGTGTGGCCTTTTGTAATATTTAGTCACATCGAATTAAACAAAGAGTGACCAATAATGTTGATAAGCGTGACCATATTATGTGACTGCATCTTTTAGTCACAGGGTTACTACTGGTATTACTAAGTTAGTACTGTTGGAGCAGAGTTGCTACTGCTAGTACTAAGTTAGTCCTGCTGAAGCAGAGTTACTACTGCTAGTACTATGCTAGTGCTGCTGGAATGAGTATATATATATATATTATATATATATATATATATATATATATATATATATATATATATATATATATATATATATATATATATATATAATTATTAAAAACCACAAGAAATTTCAAATTGAATTAAACTCCAATGTATATAACTGAACAGAATATACAATTGTAATGTCGTACTTAATTAATCAAATTCTCAAGTACCATAATCTAAAGACTTTTGAATCTTCACCGGCTTAGCAGCGTGTTGCCTTAAGTCGTTAACAGATATATATTGTTTGTTCGATGGTACCGGTGGTACACATTTAGTCACAGGGTTTGTTGATATATCCTGTAGTAAACAAAAGACGCTTCAAACTTACTTTTTAGTTGTCACACATTTCAAATTCATATGTGGCTAAATTTCAACAAAAACTAGCAGTCACGTTTAAATAATGTGTGACAAACTTGAGTATATGATTTAGCCATATACACAATTACTTCGTGTGACCATATATGGATTTTGGTCACACTTTTCAATTGTGTGACATATATTTGTCACATATGTATATATATAGTGTGACTAATGTTTCAAACTTATTTGTATCCGTCACACGTCCCAAATTATAAGTGACTAAAAAATCAAAATTTTTTTACCAGATACGGATAGTCACGAAAATATTCAAATGTGTGGTTGTAGCCTCAGATGTAATTCCGAAATGGTCACACAAGTCGGATCAAGTGTGGCTGTTTATTTTATTCTGGTAAATTTAGTCACACAAATAAGTTATTGTGTGGCCATTCAAAATACCACATGTGTGACCATAGGCCAAATCTATACCAGTGATAGTGCAACAACACATCATATTCGAACAATCATCACAGCAAATTAAAGCCACTGACAATGGTATGAGTACATACGCGTAATGATAACAAATAAGACTCAGATAAATGCATCAACGCAATAGCTGGAAAATTATCATCATAGACTATAGAAAGAAAAAAGTAGGCTCAGGTTTATTCGTGGGCTGTTGCACGCGTGAAGGTTGCTGAGGCGAGTGTTTCTCGCACTCTGCCATCCGTCCACATAGTGCAGCAACACATCATATTCGAACAATCATCACATCCAAGTAAAACGCAGCATACTAGAACCTAAGTTCCTGTGCATAAAAAATGACGAATAACACCGATGAGAATAAATATATATTAAGTCACGGTCAATACGGTGCCGTTTAGGCATCATAAAAAAACTAATTGTCATTTCACAATTGGCGAATATATTGGGCCAACGCGTGTTACTCGTCATTTTGTATGCACGGGACTGATTCTGTTCCAATAAAATTATAAAAGTCATCACAGCCTGTCATTTTGCTTGGCATCTTTCCTGCCAAAATAAGTACGCGCTATATTCTTTGATAAACAACATTATAAACCAAGATACGACCATGGGTACATTGTGCTCCAAGAAGAAAAAAACAGACCATAGATCATCATTGCCATAATAAAAGCAAACTAACAGTGGCCCGACAATAAGTACACGTATTTACACACATCCAACACATTCCCGACAACATTATACATTCATTGAATCCATCAAATGTTGTTCAGAAGTGGAACAAATGCAGCTGACGGCTGCAAATACTGAAGCAGTACCAACTACCCGCTATGGCTGCAACCACCATCCGTGGGTGGGTACCTCGCCAACAAACGAGCGTCAGTACAGTTCAAACTTGTAACATTTTCGACCAAGATGTCTCAGTTTATGAGCCCATTTTGCCTTTTTAAGTTATAGTAAGCGCATAAGCCAACAAAATTAGATATCAAATACCCAACAATACCAGGTACACCAATAATCAGGTACAATAATAACCTTAAGTCCAAAAATACACAACCTTTATAAAAAGCACCTTGAAGCTTGTTATGGCTAAAAATAACCGTAAACAGTAAAAGGTTATCAGCAAGTAGTTATATGAACGAAAAAAAATCATCTAACCGTGTTTATTACCATATTGACTACGACAAATAAATCATAATCAAACTTCCACATCTGAGAAGCGACAACCAAGCTTAAATATTACGGCTTTCAACGACATGTTTACATCATAGCAATTCTCACCAGGATAATCAACAATCAGTAGCCAATCGTCCAATAAACCCAAGATACATCAAAAGCCCCAAACTCCCATGTACCGATCAGATAGATAGATGTCAGAAAAAGAGGTGGGTATGAGACCGGAATGTGCTAGATTTGTATAGAACGTAGCAAAGATCTGGATGGACCTCCTTAAACAGGCTGATAGAAATGGGCCATAGTAGCCCAAGTTTTTTGGCGGGAAACCGATGGGGCAAAACGACGTCGCAGTTTTCGCTCTATAAGATATACTTATAATTCATTCTCACATGTGTAGTTAGCTAACTTATCATACACTTATAGGTTACGATTACCATAATGTTTCGACCTAGACTTAATCCCACAAGTTCTTGGTTAGTAGGCTACTGACATGACAAACGATGCTTCTTAAATACAAGAGGTCACTTTGTTCTTCGATGTCATTTTTATTCTTCCCGATCTCTAAAATGAAGTTATTATTGTTACGATACAATTTATGTTCTTAAAAAGTGACATATTTCAGTTACAAAAAAGTTGCTAGGTCACAATTAAATAAAAAAAGGAAATCCCCAAATTACTTAGGCCATGTTATAAAGTGACATGAGTGACATGACAATTATTTGCAAGATGAAATTATATTAACTGATTAGAAAATACTAAAGTAAAAGAATATACAACATATTTCTCATGAGGCATAGCAAAAAGAACAAAGAAATTAAATAAAGGGCCGGGTAACATTCTTTTTAATTTCCTTTACTTACGATCCTCTATCATATATAGTTACTCTTTTATCAAATGAGAATTCTGTAGGAACTGCTATCGCAACCTCATGTTGTTGGTCATCGATGGCCTCTGGGATTTCAGCCACTTGTAACAAACTAGGATCATCACGAGTCTCGTTACCTTGGTCCATATTGCTAACTTCAATTTCATGATGACTTAACGACGTTTCAATGTCACTACCACGTTGGTGATAGGATGGTGAAGGTGAACCATCGGTGTCCCAATTATCTGTATCAAAGTTTGACATTCTTGGAGATGTTTGCCAGCTATCGTTGTCATTTTTGTAGTTACGTAAAAGGTGAACTGGTGACATGGTGCGTGATGGTGTCCCTGGCCTACTTGACATTGGGGTCACTTGGCCCGACTTTTTGTTTCTTTTGATTTGTTTCCTTGCGGTTTGATGCCATGATCGTAAAGCAGTTGCTACTCTATCATTGAATATCGTTGGCTTCATCGTCGATCCCATCTATATTTTTATGTAAAAGAAATAAAAATCACTTATTACACATTTTTATACGAGTATAATGCTTTCATAGATTACAAGTGTAAATTATTCTTACCTGTGTGACAAGGGCATAAAGAGGAAGAGTAACATAACTACATAGGATTTGAACAAGAACCCTGCATAATATATAAGACCAATGATTAGTATACTATTTTTATTAATCAATGTAAATTATAAAGTAACAATTTTAACTCACCCCATGGAGATTCTAATGACAATGTCTTCTGTATGCTCATGGAAACAAGATTTCAACCCAAATTCATACTGTTTTACAAGAAAATTAATATTTTAGGAACACATGCACTAATAGTAACAAATATATGCAACTTTTTCTTAAAATAGTTTTTCAATCTTACCCAAGTCCATGCAAAGAAAGCCAACTGAAAAGCGTTCTGTAACATCCATAAAACAAAACAACTTAGCATAAACGTCACATGTCCAAAAACTAAATTTACGACATTATATAGATGTCTTATGACATTCATAGTACAAGTAGCTAGGTACAAGTTTACCTGAAAGAGAACAAAGTTGATGAGATGTAGGAGGAGACGAGGGCGATTGAACCAGAAGAGGTCGTCACCAATCTGAACCACGGGAACGCCCTGTACGACCTCTCCTCGCTCTTGAATACTTAATCCCATTTTCGTGATTATCACTTGTAGTTTTGTCCCAATCAGTAAAACTATCTGCAAATTACAAATTGTATATGAGTAAATAACTGAGAAATGTTTTGAACGAGATTTTTGTGCTCGCGTGTTGCAGTGGGTGCAAAAACTAACATATGTTTTATGCAGCTACGAAATAAAGTTATAACAAGTATATGTTTTTTCAAATGTGGTAATAATAATAAGGAAAATGGTTTAAATGATTAAGTGTATAAACTTTAATCGGTTTATGGGTTAATGAGTTATATGTAATGTGTATGCATTATTTTTTGAACGTATGTAATGAGTATCGAGTAAATGAAAAGAGTAAAGAAGTGTATACTTACAAGTAATGGTATAAATGGTAGCCAGAAATAAGCGTACCACCCTGTCCACAAAAAAAAAAATATATATATTTAAGACTTGTCAATGGTCGGACCGAGAAATAAATATATTGTTGAAAGTTGAACTTAATTTTTTAAGACATTTTCTTTGTAAGTAGATGAATCTTTTACTCAAGGCACTTTAGAGAGATTGACGAATTCAAAACCCATTAAATTTACAATTTTGTTATACAATATTTTTTGAAAGGTAAATATTATATATTGTATAAATAAATAAATATCTAGCAAGAAGCTATATCAACACGTACTTAAAGTTGAAACTCTTACTATATTTTGGTGTCTTCCCTTACTATTTCGATTTTTAGCTTGCAATAAACTAAATGATAAAGACTGTTTAAAAGCATATGAAAGGCTGAAATTTTTTTAAACTTATAAACTATTGCGGTTAACTTACCATGGGTGTTAAAGAGCAAGAAGGCGATGGCGAATAACCAAATTGGTGGGCTGTAAGAAAATCGACAATATGTGTTCAGTAGGGTTTAACTAACATAGCATTATTTTTACACAGAAGTAGAAAAGTCGTAAATATGTTACCTTATACCAACAACGGCCTTGAAATCTTCTTCAAGTGATCTCTTGATGTATTTTTGAAAGTCGAATCTCGATTGGCTGTGTGGTGCTAGATGTGCCTGAATTCAATACCGGAACAAGCTAACTTAACGAAAATAGTAATAAACTTCAATAGTAGATGTATACAATAATTTGAACAAAGTTATAGGATTCTTTTTATGACAAATGGAGAAATGTTAAAGCAAGATATATATTTAGGTGAAGTTTACCATGATGAATCCATGCCTGAGTGTGAGATAATCAACTTTAGGGACGGATCGAACAAATTGTCGGAAAAAGCAAACCTAAAATTGTAAATAGAACCGGTTAGCAAATATAACGATATAGGTATCACATTTATCGAAAATGTACATCAAACAGACGAGTAAATAAACGAAGTTTTTTATTTTATTTTATTGAGGTTGTCTAATAAGAGCGAGTCTTTAACATTAAACTGAGTCTTTAACATTAAACGTATTATGTACGTAATTGATAATCACTCTAAAGCAAACATAACAACGTGTCATTTGCTAATTTGTTAAATAATCATAAAACTTGTAGTTGGTTGGAGTTAAAGGACACATTTCTTCGCTAACTAGTAAAATACTGACACATATATTTAAGCATGAAATAAATCGTACAATAAGTATAAAACAACTATATTGACTACGAAGTATAAAACAACTTGTTGCGTATATAACTAGTGATATGTCATTCCAGGATTTTTATTTTCATCCTCTCATTTATTAAATTGACATTTGGATTTCACTATCTATCATGATTCGATCACGTAGTTAGAAAGATTTGTGGGCACAAAAATTAGATATATATCATTTTCCATTGGGTAATTTAATACTAGCAAATATGATAAAGGTTTTGCTATACATAACTCTTAAGGTTATATATTACTAGATACTTACACATATACTAGTATAAGCTAAGTAATCGTACATTCGTTCGATTATGCATGAGCAAAAAAATTAAAACGGTTGTTTTTATGGTTTTCCAAATCATAACCCGTAGTGTACTCTTTTCCCCGTAATTCATGCCATGAGAACGATGTTTAATTTCTTGGTCCCAAGTTTTGACGTATAAGTAGCGTCAACTTGTCACTATTAAAGATTTATAAATAACATCGCTTTTATTATGAAATTAAAGTCTTAAGTTTGATCGAGGGTCGTCACTGCTATTGACTTCTATTTTGTTTTTTGTTTTTATTTGAACAATTATATTGATATATATATCTAAAATGATATAAAGCAGTTGGGGGGCGTGCTTTCATATTATTTTTTTACACATAAAATATAGACGAAGAATGATGTAAAATCAGAAATGTATAGGTTTTTAAATTTGCAAATACACCGAAAACATAAGTTCTTTTTAACAATGTCTTAATGACGGGTGTTAGTTAAAGTTATCTTCGATTTATAAACATCAAATGACTTCATTTTAATTAGTCATGATCGACCTTATATCTTGTTGTGTCATGCATTGCATGTATATATTCGGTAGCAATGGCAAAAGATCAAAATGAAATATGTGGAAAACGATACAAATAAACAAAATCGAGTCACTTACAATCCATAGTAGAACGGGAGACTTGCTCCAGAAGTTCAAGTGCCTTCTTCCGAAGGACGTGTCTCTCGCAAATTGAAACCTCTCTGGATCTGCATGTACATATTAATACAGATCGAAGTTTAAACATTTGATTATCATTTTACTAGAGCTAACACATGCACATATGTGCAACGTAAAGTTATTTACATGCATGGTATATTTTTTTTGGATAAACTTTTATACAAATTTAGCAACAACACAAAAAAAAATAAAAAAATGCATATTCTTAAATGCATGCATATTCTTAAATGTAACATAATCTAATAATGTTTTGTTTTGCAATGCTAAATACTTATTTGGTTACATACCGTGAGAAAACTGGTATTCTACAGTTCTAGTTTCTTTCTCCCAATGTTTCCATTTCTTCATCTACACAAAAGTAAAATGTTCATAAAAATATATATCAACTCTTTTCCATAAGATAGAAATATGTGTGACAACAAAAGTAACAACCGAGTATAAAGTATACGTCTGATCAAACCAAACTTACCTTTGCTTGTCCTAAAGCCATGGTAAGAACAGAATAAATAACATGAAATAAGGCGAGAGCGAAGATGAATATATGAAGTTGATGAACCCCGTCATACGACATAAACGGTACTTTTCCCTGTAAAATTCAGACAACTCAAACTAGTAAGATTATTTACACAAAGAAAATCGTAATTATATGCAATGTGTGAACAACTAACAGTTTTTAATATCGTTAAATAATCAAACGTACGTCAGCGATTAACATAACACCTTCGACATATTACTATACTAGTAAGTTAATCGGTATTTATCACATAATTTGTTGAATGAAAATGATGATAAAAGAGTTACTGAAGAATTTTTTTTTGTTGATGCTAATAAAAAGCCTTAAAGACATACCTCTGCACAAGTATTTTCTTCACTGCTACTACCAGCCAATATTCGCCTCGTAGTATCTCCCATCTTTGACCAAGTCAGCAGTCTCCGGCGGCTATTTCCGCTATCATCACCAGCTGCTATGTCTTCTTCCGGGCTGCATGGATGCCATCCTGCAGCCGCGCCTTCTGATATACATATCTTTGTAATTGGTTTTGTCCCAGCAGTTAATAACAACGATATAAATCCCAATAACATAAGTTCTACACAAATAAAACCACAAGTTAACAAAAAGAATATAATTCGCTACAAGTCAAAATAATAAAAAGTTGTATGTTATATGTCGTGATAATACAAATACCTGCTTTGATCTTTTCTAAGGATTCATATAAAGCTTTCTTTCGTTTCTTTTTGAACCACTGCAAAATGTTTGAAACCATTAAGTTTTATAAACTTTATAAAATTTGTGTAACATGGATTTATTTATACGTACATGTCCGATAATATGAATGATTTGTTCAATAAAGATGGAGATGACAATAAGCACGAAACAAACTGTAGCAACCGCCCACGTGGGTGTTTGCTCCAGCGATCTTCCACCACTTGATCCGGCCATAGTGTTCTCGTGTTTTCGACTTTATTGGTATAAATTATTGTAAGAAGTTAAGGTGAGGTTGGGGGTATAAAATATAAACCTTTGTAGTTTCATTTTTAGTGTTTTGAGTTGTATTTATATAAGGATTTTAGATGATGGAAAGAGTTGACTATTCCTAATAAGCGCGTGCATGGACCGAATAAATAAACCTTTTGATCTTCGGGAATAAGTAATACTTTTTTGACTCAGAATTTCAAGAGTTTAGATTAGTTTATTTTCCTTATACAATTTCTAATATGTTTTTGTAGCCGTTAAAAGAATTATAAGACAAATTTAGAAGACTTTTTAGCATGCTATTTTTCAGGGTAAGCACGCTATAAATTACGTTTTCATTACAAAATGTACGCGGCTTATAGTTAATGTGTTGATTGTTTCTTGCATGATGTGTTACTGAAGTTGGTGTCCAACTTGAGTTTGATTAATTTGCAGTATAACTAAGGGGCTGTTTGATTAGTGCTTAATGGGATCCTTCAGCACTGAATGCTGCATCGTTAATTGAATGTTTTGGTTCTTGTACTATATTAGAGAGAAAAAAAAAAACAACGCGTCACTACATAAAAAATTCTTTGAACGTTAAAAATGATATTTTGTTTATCATGAAAATTGATATAGTGATTTTTTGTCATTCCGATTGTTCATTCAGAGCAATTATCAAACAACAAAAACAGATTTATACAAAGTCTTTGAATCATTCAGAATTATTAATCATTCAGTGCTAAATCATTATATTTTATCAAACAGCCCCTAACACTATCATGTAAATTAGTAAATAGATAAAGATTTATGTGGAGAGTTAAATGATTTATCTGATATGCACCTAAACTTAAGCCTAATTGTAGGCCTAAAAAAAGTGACAGCATCCTGATGGGTTGTAAAATAAGTGGGTCTCTGTCTGCAGCAATCAGGATGCTGACAATTGTTTTTAGGCCTACGATTAGGCCTATTAGGTTCATATATCATTTCTCGGGTGGCTTAATATCGATATCGTCGTGACCATTTTTAAACTCTTGCTTAGTTGTCTCAAGATTTTCACCTAACGAGATTTGAACCCGGGTCTTCTCTAAAACTTTCAAATCGTCTTACCACTAAGCATCTAGAAATGATAATACTATCCATAGCAAAAAGTATATATAGTCGAAGTTGTCTACTAATTAATTTCCTAATAATTTAAGTGTAATTTAAACTATTAATGCATAACTAGAATGATAACTAGCTCAATTCATGAAATAAAATGAATTATAATCTTCTCAATTTGGTTTTAACATGACCTATTATATTAACCAATAAAAAACAAGTAAAATAGATTAAAAATAATAATAATAAATTAATACAATAACTTGAGAAGATTTTAATCTATAACTACGTTTAATATCTAATATTTACACATGATACAACTTTTACAACATAATTCACTTTCCAAATAATTGTAGATTTATTTGTCAAAAGTCGAGGTTGACTAATAACTCTGTAAACATATATTTTACTTAAATCGACATGCTTTAATGTAAACATATATTTGAAGTAAGACTAAATTTTTTGTTTTACTGTTTTTGTGTCATGCACTTAAGTCACGTTTGTTAGAGAGAAATTCGGAAAGAAAGGAAATGAAGAAAATAAAATAAAATTAAAGAATAGAGCAATTTAAAAAGAAAATACACTTATCATATAAGAAAACTTAGAGTATCTCTAATATTAGCACTAAAGGTACCTCTTTCAATAATTTAGTGCTATAAATATAAAAAAAAGTGGTTCAAATTATTCTTCTTAAGGTAAGAGGGTGTGGAGCATCAAAACTTGAAGGAAATGTTCTTTCCAGTGGGAAAAAACCAAAAATCCATACCCCACTTTGCAGTAAACACAAATTTTTTTTCTTTGCGGCATTTGAGTCCTGCAATTGTTTAAAAAGAGATAATACTATTTTTTTTATTGTGTGTGAGTGTGAGTAGAAGAGAGAGAGAAAGATTTAAAAGAGAGAGAAATAAATATTATATTTGTTGTGAGTATTTATTTGTATTTTGAAGGTATTTTTAAATGATAAATAATAGAAAATAAAATTAATGGAAGAGAGAGAATGTGCTGCAATGGTTGAGGGAAAGTTGAAGGAAAACGTTTATGAGAAAGAAAAAGCTAATATGGAGTTGATGTGGCGAGGGAAAACCCATGACCGCACCCTCCACCCTAAACAGATACCTTAGAGAAGCATCTCCAATTGAAATTGCACTTAGAACCTTTTATTCAATAAATCAAAAGTGGTTTAAATTATTCTTCTTAAGCAGAATTTACGAGTTTGAGAGAATTATTTCATTATGTCATACTATTATTGAGGCGATCGGATCCACATGCTGGTTTGTAATTGGTGAAAGATTAATCAAATGCTTCTTATGTAATATTTATCAATATTCAACTTTGTTGAAAATTTGTTTAGAAAAAAAAAAAAAAAAAAAAAAAAAAAAAAAAAAAAAAAAAAAAAAAAAAAAAAACTTTGTTGATTAATTAGAAAATTAGATGATTTATGATTGTGACATCTTAGTTTAAAAGGTTGCGTACGGAAGCCATTAGCGCAAACTTTTTTGGAAACTTGATTCTTCTTTTGTACAATAAAGTCATTTTAATCGTTACTATAAAGAACCAAAAGAGGCAGATGATTTGATAGTTATTACTAATATAAAAGTGGGTTTTCTTAACTTATACCTTAGGGGCATACAGTGGCGGAATCAGGAGCCGAGATCAGGGGTAGCGAAATACGAAAATTTGTTTAGGGGTAGCGAAAATTTGTTTCAGGGGTCGCGAAATCGCGAAAAAATGGCAAAAAATGGCCAAAAAAATCTCACTACCGAGTAAAAGTTCAGGGGTAGCGACCGCTACCCCTCGGCTCTATGTAGTTCCGCCCATGGAGGCATATGTTAATCCAACCAAAAGGATGACGGGATCCACAAAAAAGAACATTCGGATCCACATCTTTTATTTGAAAAGTGTACTTTTGTGTGGGTTTAGACGTTTTTTTTTCGTGAATCCCGTAGTCCTTTTGATGTACTTAACTTGTGACTTTAGAGCACAAGTTAGAAAAACTCATATAAAAGTTCACCAAAAATAGTTAACCTATCATGAGGACCGTACAATTTGTCCAAAGCACCGTACGTATTTGCTTCGTTTAATTTATGAGAGGTTATTTACATATTATAATTCTTTATTTACATACATTAATGTACAAATATAATAAAATCCTTTGAAACATGTACTACTGTTTACTAACACAAAATAAAATGTATAAATTTTGAGTGTGCAAATCACCTCTTCAAACTTATTTGTGACCTTCTTACGCTGACAACTTACCAACTTTGTGGCTTTTGTGTTTAGACCGGATGTGTTTGATTACATCCACCATCGCTATCTTATCGTGTACTTATTTCACCAAATCAAACACTAGACATACTAATAGTGACCACATAAAATCCACCACACAAATTATCCCACAGTACCGCTTACACAAACAATAACTAAAATTTCATTCAATTCAGTGGTCCAAACCACAAAACCATCTTTAAATTAAGGTGACCACGCGTTAATTTGTTTTTGTTTAAATGTGTAATAGCAGAGGACGTGTTATGGTGGTGCCAACAAGGCAAACCACGCATGAAGAGATTGCTTATTAAATGCAATCTTACTTTTGTAACAAGTTTTCTATGACTATATCCTAATCAACGAACTAACAAACTCTTAGAGTTTGCTAAATAGGTTTGTCAAATTTTGGCAATCATTCTTCTCCTCAAAAGGTCTAAATCTGAATAGCAACTCTGACTCCATTCATATATTTTAGTTTCCGATTGATGCTTTTTTTAAAATTTAGTTTGAAACGTTAATCGTTTGTTCCAGTGATCATTAGTAAAGAATTGAAATTGATCTTGTAATCTATTTTCTCAACACCTTGGTTATCATTCTTCTCATTAGGAGATTAAATTCATATTCATGTTTACTTTAACATAATAATCTCATTATAAGCAAACAAATGCTAAGAATTTATATTCTTGTTGAGACATCTAGCTGATTTAACTTTGTTCATTATAGAGTTTACAAAACAACACATAATAACCTCATAACTTTGTTCGTTGTTTTACCGCTTTATATTCGATGCATGTTGAAGCAAAGTGTGAGTTTGCCCAAGAAAACTTACCTAAAACCCATACTACAATGTTTAATAAAAAAGCAAGTAACAATAATATACTAAAACAGTGTAAAACATGTACACACTCGTTTTTATTTGAAACATGTGCTTTTGCAAGTTTATGACTTGAAATGGGGTTGTTTCATCTATTATTGATCATTGACATTATTATGGGGAAATTTTCTGAAATTAATTAATATAAAACTTTGTTTTTCAAAGTTCATTTTAGTACGTCGTTGAAGAAACCTAATAAGCAATTTTAAAACATCTAAAAATCGGAAATTCTTTAATCAATTGATATATGATCATTATATAAAATCCTGAAAAACATAATGTGAATTTGATTAATTGCAGAATGTGAGCTAGTTAATGTGTTGATTATTTCTTGCATGTTGTGTCCAACTTGATTTTGATTAATTTGCAGTATAACTAAGACTATCATGTAAATTGGTAAATAGATAAAGATTTATGTGGAGAGGCAAAAGATTTGGCTGATATGCGTGGCTTAACTAATCCATATCATCGTGACCGTTTTATACTCTTGCTTAGTTGTCTCAAGATTTTTACCTGACGAGATTTGAACTCGGGTCTTCTCTAAAACTTTCGAATCGTCTTACCACTAAGCATCTAGAAATGATACTATATCCATAGCAAAAAGTATATATAGTCGAAGTTGTCTACTAATTAATTTCCTAATAATTTAAGTTTAATTTAAATTATTAATGCATAACTAGCTCAAATATTGAAATAAAATGGATTATGATCTCTTCAAGTTGATTTTAACATAATCTATCATGTTTACCAATAAAAAACAAGAAAAATAGATTAAAATTAATAATAAAAAATTAATGCCCAACATATATTTTCCTTCTCACAAAATGCTAAACAAGATATGTCAATTTTCTCTCTATTTTGTTATTTTGTAGTGTTTTTATTTCTTGGATCCTATTCTCTTTAATTAGCTTGTTGAGGAGATGGGATGCCATTTCTTGTGTAATTTGTTCCTTGTTTGGTTCCCTTAATATATGTTGCCTTTCTAAAAAAACTTAACAAGATATGTCATGTAAACCATAACTTAAGAGGATTTTAATCCATAACTATGCTTAATATCTAATTATCTACACATGATACAACTTTACAAAATAATTCACTTTCCAAATAATTGAAGCTTTATTTGTCCAAGGTTGAGGTTGACTAATAACTCCGTTTTTACTTAAATCGACATGCTTTAATGTAAACATATATTTGAAGTAAGACTAAATTGTTTGTTTTACTGTTTTTGTGTCATGCACAATGAAAACTCAATTCAAACTTGTCTCTTTCTAGGTTTTCTCATCCTCATTGCCGTGAAGTCACGTTAATGAAGCAAAGAAAATAAAATTAGAGAATAGAGCAATTTACAAAGAAAACACACTTATCATATAAGAAGAATTAGAGCATCCCAATGTTAGCACTAAAGATATTTTTTGCATTAATTTAGGCTATAAAATATAAAAAAACCTCCTCAAAACTTACTACTATCTTTGACACTAATTTAGTTTAATGAATAATAAAGCAACAAATATCGTGCAATACTATTCATCTCACTAATACTATCGATTTGATTTAAACCTCATTATGTTAGTTAAACCTTTTATATTTAAATAAAACTATAAAAACTAACTTATATAAAATATGTTTCTACAAGTCTCTAATCAATGCAATTACGATAAGCAAAAAATTGATATATTTATTTCAACTATTTTTGTTACACCCGAAACCCGTTCTCAAATGGGTATGACCCTAGATGGAATTGGCCGGGTCTAAATGTGTTTGACTAGAATATGTGGTAATTTGTATAAGTGTAGAAAATAATGCAGGTCTGTTACAACTCCAATACGGCATATCGGAGGATAGTGTATACGTCGTATTAGGTGGACTTAGAGAAAATAGTACAGATCTGTTCCAGATACAATACGGCGTATTGGAGTCTGGAAATACGGAGTATTGGTGGAATTGTGGATACGGTGTATCCATAATAATGTATACGGCATATCGGCCTAAAATGGTAAAAAATGGTTTTAAGCTAATTAAAGAGGTTATAGCAATTATGAGATTAATTGTATTGTTTTTAAGCTAGTTAATCATGGATCGACTATCATATGATCATTATATGATTATATGACGAATTTAAGTATTAAGAGATGGGCTAATGATTGTTATAAACCATTGTTATGGTATTTTAAGTAAGTGTTTTAAGTATTATGTTTATTATGAATTGACCTAGGACGCAAGAGAAAAGGTTGTTGATGATGATGATAGTGAATTATAATCGATAGCTTAGCTTGGAGTTAAGGTAAGTAACTATGATTAATATGTGCTAAATATAAATGTTCTCATACTATGTGATTATGAATGAGGTTGTAGTATTAAAATCTTGGATTAGTAAGTATGGTTTCATAGGAGGTGATGTGTCGTTTAGTATAGGTATTTATTGTTATCAAGTTTTACATTTATATTTAGCCGACTTAACCTATAATAAAAACTAACGGGCAGTGTACCCGATCAATGTATCCTAGTTGGTAAGCAGAGTGTCGATCACTAATAGTGGAACGTTAACACGTAAGTATCTATCAGTATTTTAATCCTAAAGTTAGTTATAATTAAATCTAATCTAACGCATGGGGTTTTCAGCCTGAGAGACTGGCATGATGTGTAGATTAATTAAAACAGTAAATAAAGGTAACAAGACGACTGAAACACACGTACACAGATAGAAACCAGAAACAAATAAGAGGCCTGGCCGATAGTTAGGAAGATTTGTTACCCGTTTAATTGCTTAGCTGTATAAGATGAGTACTAAAATCTATTCTCTCTTTGTGTGTAGATCCAATCTAAACGTCTAGATTCTGGTTATTAAGTCTTCTCGATGGACTAATCCTGTCACGATTAATCAGATCTCCGCATAAAGACCACCTTAATGATTACTAAGTTTATATATATTATTTATCCCTTTTACAGGCTTACATTAACTACGCAAACGATGTTAATAAAGTAATTGTGCTAGCCTAAGGTCGACAAGGCACGATAAACTTGTATATGTAATCAAAACATACGCATAAGGATCCAATAAAACATCAAATACTCTTTACAAAAGCTGGAAACAATTAAGTCCGATCAAATAGTGAAAAAGACACTAACTCAATGATTAAAAGATTGCTAATACTAATTAAACGAATCTTCCTATGAATTAAAGTACTAGCAGGACCTTCTTATAGCTCTGAATTCTTATTTTTGGGTGTGTCTTGTGAGGTCTGGTCGTCGCCATTCAGTAGGTTGTGTGTGGTAAAGTTGTATCTTGAATTTGGCAGAAGAATGGGGTATTTATACATTCTGGAAACAGAATCGATACGGCGTATCTATTAAGTTGATACGTCGTATCTAGGTAACTTCGCATGGGGTCCAAGATTATTATATTCTGGAATATTCGTACACCGCCATAGGATACGGCGTACCTTCAATCTTCATGTGGCGCATGTTTCTTTAATATCTTGGATTCTCTGGTGAATTCTTGAGATTGATACGCCGCATCTCTGGATTGTCATGCGGCGTATCTGGAGTATGATGAGTCATATCTTCTTACGTTGACCAAGGTTTCATATACGGTGCATGCGATAAATCCATACGGCGTATGCTTTAAAGTCAGGAAATGGTCTTCATAATCGTCTAAGTCTTGATGTACGACGTATCTGTCTAGAATGATACGGCGTATCTTCCTTCAGTTCTGAAGACTTTTCCATCTTGATCCATTTTGCTCCTATTTAACTTTCACCAATTGCTTGTTTAAAACTGAGATTTACAAAAGTAAGCGATTAAATATCAATTCTCATATAAAATAATATAAAACAAGCGATATACATAGGATAAATGATTCTAATAAAGTGTTGTTATTTGATATCATCAAATATCCTCCCACTTGAACTTTACTTGTCTTCAAGTAAACCTTAGATTAAACTTATGAAAATGTATCCGAAACATAGTCTAGGATTTTTTTTAAGCATTGCATTCATTTCATCGCAATTGCACACCCAAACACCTCACGAAGTAGAAAAATGAAATCACTCAACAAATCTATGAGGTAACATTTAAGTAATTCGCTCAATTACTCGGTCGTGACAAATATTCTATCATAAGTTTGGCAAGGATATACATCTCCACTACTAAAGCTAATGAGTGACAAGTCTAAAGCGGTAAATTGGGTTAAACATGATAAGGCTTAAGGGTTAAACCTGGTTTCGTTCAAACATCTCCTACACAAACTTAATAGATCCCTGGCGCGAGTCCTCGATTCCTCAAACAACGGATGGTCACTAAGGTGGAACCTTAGATCGTTGGCGTGTCATTTGATTAGTCTAAAACTCGGATGGTCACTACCTTGTTCATGCATTTGACATTCTCACTAAGCCATTACTATATCCGGATGCTTGAAAGCTAACAACGAATACAGCAACTTGGTAAACGGTAGGGATAAAACATTGGGAAATACATAAATTGGTGTAAAACAAAATAAACAAATAGGTAGATTAAGTTCTAACAGTTGTGGTTAATTACTCCCCAACCATCGCATGAAGAAGACACAAATCATAGACTAACTCACGCTTTAACACTGTGACTCACGCTTCAGTAGACACGAATTAGACTAAAAAATGTCTCAATCAAAGAATAAACCTTAGTTGGCGTTCCCATACTGGCCAACTCCCTTGCAATCCATAAATATAATACAACAAGTAGTAGCGATATCTCTACTAGTACATAACTTTATATCTTTGGTTTATAACACTTACCAACATTCTTCTTTCTTTTTCTTTTCACTTTTTTGATTTTTTTTTCAATATACTAGTGGTGTAAAATTTCACTACATCACCATCATAACAAATCTGGATAATTTTTCCATATTTTTCTATTATTCAGATTATAAAATAATGGTGATAGCAGCAAACACACAAAAAATAAAAAATAACTACTATCACATTCCCATTGCATTGTGCAATTTCCGACCTAACCAAAGATAAGAAACACGCACACGAACACCGGAAATACACACTTTACACAAGTAACTAACCACGGACTTAAATCTACAGGGTAGGCTAAGGTGTAAGGGTGTAACGAAACATTTAAATATTGGTGTAAGAAATGAAAGGAATGGCTATGAGGGTTTTTCTATGGGTATCTTACTCTATAGATTAGAGTAACAAAAGGGTTTAACATGGGGATTAACTAACCAGTGTAGTTAGTTAATATAACACAGCATATGTAGGCTATTTGGGTGTAATCCTAGAAATTTACCAAGTTAGACAAGTCACTCCAATTATATCTATAATACTCATTATGGTAGTCTCGAATAGTATAGAAGCCAAGTTCTAAAGTTTACTACAAGTCACCGGCACATTTTTTTTTTTTGTGTGGAATTTGGGTAAAATATTGGGAAACGGATAATAAGGGTTATGTGTGCAGTTATGCAACTAAGATTTCACAAAAACTTGATAGAAATTTTTTAAATTTAAGCATATTAAGTAAAGTTTTGAAAAATAAGGACAAGAAGTGACGTTCTAATTCTCCATCCCCCCCCACTTAAGATAAACAACGTCTTCGTTGTTTAAAATGAAATTAAAAACAGGAAATAAAAGATAGAACGGAAAACTCCCCTGAGATTTGCTCGGTATGATCCTCCATGATGTGTTTGTGAGCAACTTTTTATTTTCTGTTTATGTAATGGCGTCTGAATGCCAACATGACTACAACACACAGAAAATACAGAATGTATGTAAACCACCACTTTTTTTAAACAACCTGTGTTAGTGAACATGAAAATCACAGCTGGTGCGTCTTTGATTAATCGATGGTTAGTGAAAACAAAACTAAAAATTAAAAATTAAAAACTGAAAAATTTCATCAGGTCAGTCGATACGCCGCATCCATGGGATAGGATGTGCCGTATCGAGCCTGGAATAAAATACGAGTCAGGAACTTCATACGACGTATCCTTAAACTTGGATACGTCATATCAAAATAACAGACAGATAGTTCAAAGTTCAGAAATAAAAATTAAATGCAGAAAAATAAAGGGATAAATATGACCTGTGCAGTTGATACACCGTATCCTTGGTATGGAATATGCCATATCGATGTGCAGGTCTGACAGAGTCGATGACAGAAAATAGAGATAACAGTTTGGGTTGTCTCCCAGTAAGCACTTCTCTTTATTCCAGAGTCTTTAAGTTAGACTCATCTTTAGCTCTTACTTCTTATGCATGCTCACGTGTTCTTGTGTAAGCCATTTGACAATTCTTTCATCACGAACATATACCAATCCCAAATGCACCACTCCCTTGTAGAATCCTTTCATCTTTTGGTATGGATACATGATCCCTCTTTCTTCATCATTCTTATCTACAGTGATAAATGGTGACATTCTATAGCATACCTGGTTCGTGGCATTCTTAAATCCTGGGTGAGTACGAGGCATCATATAGGTGATGCTGTCGCTTCCATTGTGTAGGGTAATTTTTCCTTCAAATCTTTTTGCATCAACGTTGATTTCCCTACAAAATGGCTTTCCAACAATTATATCAACCATTTCTTTGTCACGATAAGCATCTATGTCTTCCACAACGGTGAAATCTGTAACAATTTAAAATTTTCCAACAAAAATAGGCAAATTCATAAAGATCCCGACTACATTTCTCCCCTTATACTCCATTTTCTTTTTCATAATTGGAATTATAAAAACTTTTTGACATTACATTAATTGGTAAAATAAGGAAGAAATTAGCATCTACATGTTTGTATTCTATCATGCATGAAAATTGCAAGTTATAAGCACAATTAACATGGATTTTTCTTCCATAGTCACACAAGCTAGGATATCCCTCAATCTCGTCAGAGTTTCTAGTACTAATAACATTAACCCTTGGAATATCCACAACTTCTCCATCCTCCATTTCGGGTTTTGGATCCTCCATCACATGATCAATAAGTTCTAATGGAACATTAAGGTCATTTAATTCAATATAAGCTCCTTCAATTTGGTCAAGTGATCTATTTTGGATTAAGGTTTCTCCCATTAACCTAGCTTCTAAGTCAAGTTCCATGCGCTCTCTTAATCCTAGCACATAAACACTTATAATAATGCTTTTAATAGGATTATCACATTTAAAAACTAATTTGTCGTCCCCAACTCTTAAAGATATTTTTCTTTTAAAGACATCAATTTTAGCATGAGCAGTAGACAGGAATGGTCTTCCGAGGATCAATGGAATTTTGATATCATCAGGCATATCTAGAACAACAAAGTCTACGGGAAAGACAAACTTTTCAATCCTAACTAAAACATTTTCCACTATACCCTCGGGACGTTTTACAGTCTTATCAACCAATTCAATAATTAACTTAGTGGGAGCTAATTTGCCTAAACCTAAAGTGGTGAAGGTCTTATAAGGCATGACACTTACACTAGCTCCTAAGTCAGCTAAAGCTTTACTAAAAGACATATCATTAATATGACAAGGTAAAGTAAAACTCCCTGGGTCTTTTTCTTTATGAGGCAAAGCGTTGTGATCAGTTGCAGAGCACTCTTCTCTCATAGTAGACTTAATCTCCTCTTCAAATCTTGATTTCTCTTTAAGTAACCTTCTTAAACTGATTGAAGAGTTAAAGAAAAACTTTGGCTTTTCATCGTTAGCACCATCCAACAATTGTCCAGAAAAGGGTACATTAAGCGCCACTTCTTCAGTGGTGGTGATCGCCTTGACATGATCTCTTGGATTTGTCTCAGTTGAGCCAGGTAAGCTTCCAAATCCCCATTCTTGAAGTACCTTGCTTATTTGACCGATTTGTATTTCTAATGCTTTGATCGAAGCTCCTTGATTTCTGATGGAAGCATCGGTTGAAGAATGAATCTCCTTGATCAAAGTAGCGTTTTCTTCATGTCTTTTTGCAGTATCAACCATGAGTTGCTTCATGGATTCTTCCAAAGCTTGTCTTCTTTCTTGATATGACGAATTTCTGTTGTCCCTTTGGTAGAATCCTGGAGCAGCTGCTCTATACCTTCTTGATGGCTGAAATGGCTAGCCAAATTGAGTGTAGTATGCTTCTTCAAGTGTTTCTCCTTCCTTCTTGGATGGACAACCTTTAGTGTAATGGGGTCCATTGCATAATTCACAACCAACCTGAGCAGCATATACTCTCTCATCCATTTTCTTCAGATCTCTACTAAGTTTGTTCAATCGAGCTTGAATAACATCGTATCCATCAGAAGTATCGCTGCTTTTAGATCTAGTAGAGGTTCCATAATGCCATTTTTGAGAATGATTAGCCATTTCTTGGATGGCTTTCCTAGCATTGGCTGCACTCATTTGAGGTACAGCCCCCTTAGAATCCAAAATCTGTCGAGTAGGCACATCCAGACCCTGATAAAACAAAATCACCTCCTGCATAGTGGTTAAGTAATGTTGAGGGCATTTCAATAATAAATCTTTGAATCGTTCCCAAGCCTGATAAAGAGTTTCATCAGGCTCTTGCTTGAAGTTATTGATAGCCTCCATCTTCTTGGTAGTACGAGCAGGCGGGCAATACTTCTTCAAAAACTTCTTCTTCAATTCTTCCCATTTAGTAATAGAACCAACGGGTTCATTATTTAGCCACCTATTAGCAACTCCTGTAAGTGAAATAGGGAAAACACGAAGCATTAGTTGGTCAAAAGTCACATCCTTAGTTGTGAACAAATCAGCTATCTCAAGGATCCTTTTCACATGCTCATTAGCATCTTCATGTTCCGATCCACTGAAGGTGTTTTCACGCAACTCCTTGAGAAATTGACCTTTTAATTCAAACTTCGCCTCTTTATCAAACTTAGGCCTAGCAACACCCGATCCATAGTCTTCTCGGGTCTTAGTCATGTATTCCTCCATAGTAGGTTCCGTCATTGTTTCTGTGATTGCTTCTTCAAACTGAGATTCTTGATCAAAAAAGTAATCGAGCTCTAATGAACTCGAATAATCAAGGCTTATGGTCTTGAAAAGTTTCCTAACCGAATGAAAAGCTTGTTCAAGTTCACTGTAAGGTTTAACGAGGTCTTTAATAGAACTCCTGGTCATGCACTTCCAGAAATCAAGACAAGAGCATCAGTAGGATAGGTTTGAGAAAGTGTAATAACAGAAAACTAACAACGAAAACGGAATATGAAAAATAAAAGTTGCTGATATCTGCAGACGATACGCCGTATGTCCTTCATGTTATAAAAAAATCTCAGACTTTTATTAGAAAAGTATACGCCGTATTGATGGGAATCAATGCGCCGTATTCGTTAATTTTCAGTTCTGCTTATATAAAAATAAATACGCCGTATACGCAAATGCGTATATGCCGTACGTTTGTTATGTTCCAAAATATAAGCTTTTTAACTAATACGCAGTATCGAGATAAATCAATACGTTGTATTAAGTGTTTAAAAATTCAGATATGTTTTTAATAAATAAATACGCCGTATGAGAAAAAGCTTGTGCGACGTATGGCTTTTAGGGTTTAAAAATTTTTGACTAAAAATACGCCGTATCCAATAAATTAGGTACACCGTACTCGAATTTTTTTTAACTTGATACGCTGTATATAAATAAAAACGCAATACGCCGTATCTAATAAATTAGATGCGCTGTATCGTTTAGTTCAACAAAATAACAGTAGACGGTAATTATGTAAAATAAAAATAAAAAAGAAAATAAACAAAAATACAGAAAACAAGCAAGCAAGAAAACAATAAATATACAGAAAAATACAATGAATGCAGATATACAAATACATAACAAAGTTAGTCAATAAAAAAAATCGAAAACTAAATAAGTTAAAAACTAAATTAAAACACTAACAAATATTTAAGTATTAAACAATTCACTCCCTGGCAACGGCGCCAAAAACTTGATGTGTCGTTTAGTATAGGTATTTATTGTTATCATGTTTTATATTTATATTTAGCCGACTTAACCTATAACAAACACTAACGGGCAGTGTACCCAATCAATGTAGCCTAGTTCGTAAGTAGAGTGTCGATCACTAAGAGTGGAATGTTAACACCTAATTATCTATCAGTATTTTAATCATAAAGTTAGTTCTAAATAAACGTAATCTAACGCAGGGGGTTTTCAGCCTGAGAGACTGACACGATGTGTAGATTAAGTAAAACAGTAAATAAAGGTAACAAGACGACTAACACACACATACACAGACAAAAAATAGAAACAAATAAGAGACTTGGCCGATAGTTAGGAAGATTTGTCACCCGTTTATTTGCTTAGCTGTATAAGATGAGTACTAAAATCCATTCTCTCTCAGTGGATTCTTACGTGTATGCGTATATCATTCCAATGTCTAGATCCAGTCTAAACGTCTAGATTTCAGGTATTAAGTCTTCTCGACGGACTAATCTTGTCATGATTAATCAGATCTCCGCATAAAGTCCACCTTAATGATTACTAAGTTTATATATTATTTATCCCTTTTACAAGCTTACATTAACTATGCAAACGATGTTAATGAAGTAATTGTGCGAGCCTAAGGTCGACAAGGCACGATAAACTTGTATATATAATCAAAACATACACATAAGAATCCAATAAAACATCAAATACTCTTTATAAAAGCTGGAAACAATTAAGTCCGATCAAATAGTGAAAAATACACTAACTCAACGATTAAAAGATTGCTAATACAAATTAAACGAATCTTCCTATGAATTAAAGTACTAGCAGGACCTTCTTATAGCCCTAAATTCTTCTTTCTGGGTATGTCTTGTAAGGTCTGTTCGTCGCCTTTCTATAGGTTATGTGTGGTAAATTTGTGTGTTGAATTTGGCAGACGAATGGGGTATTTATACATTTTGGAAACAGAATCGATACAAGTTGATACGTCGTATCTAGGTAACTTCGCGTGGGGTCCAAGATTATTATATTCTGGAATATTCGTACACCGCCATAGGATACGGCGTACCTTCAATCTTCATGCGGCGCATGTTTCTTCAATATCTTGGATTCTCTGGTGAAGTCTTGAGATTGATACGCTGCATATCTGGATTGTCATGTGGCGTATCTAGATTAGGATGTGTCAGATCTTCTTATGTTGACCAAAGTTTCATATACGGCGCATGTGATAAATCCATATGGCGTATGAATCAAAGTCAGACAATGGTCTTGATAATCGTCTAAGTCTTGATGTACGGCGTATCTGTCTAGAATGATACGGCATATCTTCCTTCAGTTCAGAAGACTTTTCCATCTTGATCCATTTTGCTCCAATTTATGTCCAAAATAGCTAACTTCAACCAAATGCTTGTTTATAAGTGAGATTTACAAAAGTAAGTGATTAAGTATCAATTCTCATATAAAATAATATAAGACTAGCAATATACATAGGATAAATGATGCCAATAAAATGTTGTTATTTGATATCATCAGGAGGCTTGCCTAGTGAGATTACACAAGTGTTAGTTCATGATTATGGAATGACTAAGGTATTTTTTATGATTGTTATGTGTTTAAGGTTATTATGGTTATGTGTTATAATTTATAGTAATTGCTATGGCGTTTGGATATGAGATTGATGGTGTTATGTGTTAGAATGGTTTAAGAGTTCATATTGCTAATACGATGATTGACGTATTAATCATGTTTTAATCCAGTTACTTACTAAGCGTTTCACTTACGTTATAGTTAAGCATGTTTTGAAGGTTCTCGCGAAGAAGGTATAAGTTGGATTGAGGTTTATGATTTGGAGTACGGATAAGAAGGCATGGTTTATGGTTAAGAGCTTGGTCATAGATACCGAGCTTGAATTAAAGTTGAACCCCTGAGAGTCTTTAATAGTTTATATATGTCGTTTGTTGAATGTGAAGGTCTTTCGTATGTGATTGTCAAACATTATGTTATAGAATGATTAGAAGTGTTTATATCTTGGTTAAAAGGGTGTTTGGATTAGTATATAGTTATACCCAGTTTAGGATCAAACGGGTCAAGTACCATTTAATATTTTATAGTATTTATTGTTACAGCTTTGGGTTAATAAATTTATGTTTTTAGTTCAGGTCATAGCTTTGGTTGTAGTCAAAATGGTTTAAGTCTTAAGTGTGGGATTATGCAGATTTTCTGCAGCTGTTCTATAACAGGTGATCCAATATGGCGTATCCAAGTATTTGGATATGACGTATTGAGTTTCATCGGTGATACAGCGTATCCCTCTTCATGGATACGATGTATGAGCCTCAGCAGCAATACGGCGTATCCATGTAAATGGATATGGCGTATTGGTGTAACAGTGAAGGTTTTTGGTTTGTTTTATAGTTTTGTATAATTCGTTCAAAAATGTTTTGAGTATAATTCTTGTAAGTATTTTAAAAGTGTTTATTGCTATAGAATCTCGTTGTTTTATATAAGTGTTAAAATGTGTTTGTTATAGTCAAAGCATTTCCGCAAAAAAAATTTAAGTTTTTGGTCAAATCGGGCACGGGGCGTAACAATTTTATTTATTACATATGCTTTAAACTAGGGGAAAAATCACTAAATAGTAATCGAGTTTTACTAGTGTTCCATTAAAGTTACTCAAACTTTTATTGCAACTGTAAAACCACCCAAGTTTCATATGCATTCATTATTGTGTAATTTTTAGTTTGTTGCAAGTTACTTCATTTTGTATATGATCCCTATATAACAAAAGTCGTGACACGATTCCCATCAATGAACAGTAACCCCTTCAATGAACAATAGCTACAGTAACGGGCCGCGCAAACAGTAACTTTCGGTCTACAGTACTGGGCCATGAACAGTACTGTAGCTACAGTATTATTATTATTTTTTATTTATTTATTTTTTTTAGAAACTTGAATAAAAAAAATCCCGCCGCAACGCGCGGGCGCACCACCTTGTTTTGTATATGATGTTTAAATTATAAAGATGACATGGATGCTAACGTAGCATAAAAAAATTATGTGATCATTGATATGAGCGGTTAATTAATTTAGCCATTTAAAAATTATGTCATCATTGACATGAACGGTTAATTAATTTAGGCCCAAAATGCATTTGTCTTTATTATGGTTAATTAACCCATTGACATGTAACTTGGAATATGGTTTTTGCATTCATATTAGATATCCACAATTATATTACCCATTACCCATACACATATACATGTTAGTTTGCTAATGCATTCGTGTAAATTTCATGTCATTTTGAAGAAATTGGATGGTTTTTCAGTTTCTAAAGTCAAGAAATATTATGTTTGATGTCATCTATGTAATTTACACATCATATGTTTCTAAATCTGTTGTTTTCCAGTTTCTATGGTTCTTCACATTATCTATGTAAATTTCATGTCATCTATGGTTTTTCAGTTTCTAAATATGTTATGGTAGTTTATGGTTCATGTCATCTATGTAATTTGCACATCATCTAAAATGTGAGATGTCATCTTTTGTAACTTGCAAAAAACTAACAATTACACAACAATAGAAAGTTATGAAACTTGTGTGATTTTTTTCAAGTGCAAAAAAAGTTTGAGTGACTTTAATGGAACAAATGAACAAAAATAAAACTTGATTACTATTTAGTGATCTTTGTAAGTAGATATAAAAGTTTAGTGCAAAGATATACTACTACACGTTGGAGAGTTGGGTTATTTTGCTTACTAAGAATCTACTACATGCTAAGGGATTCATCTGGACCGTTGATCTAAAAGACAACATTTTAGGGAAAAAACACAGGAGGACTAAATGTGTAACTTCCCCTCCACAACAACTCACCCCAACAAAAACAGTTGCGTCATTTTACCCCATTCTACCAAAACCCCTACAAAAAACACACACACCTTCTCTCTCATAAAAATCAAAACCCTAACTGCAAATCACTAAAATCAACCATAATTTTACCGCTTAAATCCGATAAAATGGAACAATCGAAGTCTGCAACCATGAATCCGGTAAAAACTACGGTTCAAAATGAACCAATAGAATCTCCAAATGATGGTATTGTTCTTCTATTCATTTACTTTGTTGTTATTTCCCTATTTTTTTGATTTTGACGTTATTTCTGTATTTTGGTGTGTTATTGATGTTATTTATGAAGTTTTTTTTTTTTTTAATTCATTTTAGCTGTTTGTTCATGGATTGTTGTGGTTATAAATTAGTTGTTACTATTAGAGGATGAATATAAGTGTGTTTTAGTGATTAAATTTTCAAAATTTGTGATCCTGTGATGATTGTTGTGATTATAAAGGGGAACAGAGGTTAGGTAACTAAACACAAGAGATATTGTGATGTTTTTGTTAGTTTTGTTGCACATTAGTGTGTTAAATGGATAGATTTTGTG
Organism: Artemisia tridentata subsp. tridentata; assembly: GCA_021014915.2. Taxonomy (NCBI): domain Eukaryota; kingdom Viridiplantae; phylum Streptophyta; class Magnoliopsida; order Asterales; family Asteraceae; genus Artemisia; species Artemisia tridentata. The sequence goes on from CP139505.1 coordinate 363,409,668, forward strand.
TGTTTCGAAAGGTTAGATTGATAGGTTTAACATTGATATCTGAAATTAGTGTTGATTGGTAGTATATCAACACATTTGACATGAGCAATAGGTAGTATTGCAACAGTGATAGGTTAGATCGATAAGTTTAACAATGATATTTGAAACTAATGTTGATTGTTAGTATGAAATCTGTGATATCACAGGATAAAATGTTAGAAGAGTTATGTATCAGATATGATATTGAAAATTTTAACTATTCATACACTAACAAAGAATATGAAAACATTTTGATGCAGGTTTGAATGAGACGTGCAAAAAAACGGCCCCATCAAAATGAAATGATCAACGAAAACTGCAGCTATGGTTGAAGAAAGCACAACATCTCCAAAAACACAGATACAACAAAACAACATCACGAACAAAAGCAGCTGCTAGACGGTTGGATCTACAGAACACACCATCCCCAAAAACATAGTCGCAACAACCACAAACATAACAACCATCTCAGATACAACATCAGGTACCAGAACCTCAGACAGAAGCTACAATACCACCTTTGATAAAACAAACTGAAGAACCTCAGATACATGTGATATCACCTGCGATATGACCTTTGATATCACGTGTTCCTCCATCACCACCACTGATTCAACAAATAGAAGAATCCGACACGCCTATGATATCACAGGTGATATCATAGGTTCCTCCTAAAGTTGGACACCATGAGAATATGTTTGCAGCAGAAAACCCAGATGAGAAAAAAATGGAAGAGCTGGTTAATGAAACAATGAATAGAAAGATTGTTGAAGAACAAAAGTAATTAGAGCAAGTTGATGAAAATAGTTGCATCTAATCCCTTTGATTTGATTTCAAAAACAATATGTGTTTGGTGTTATGTTTGATTTTATGTTTTAACAACTGGTACTAAAATCTTTGATTGGTAATATACAATGCTAATGATAAGAGTTTATGTTCTTTGCATAAAGGTCTTATAAATTAGGATACCCAAATTAAGAATGTGAATTATCACAAGTGATAATCAACTTCATATAAAATGATAATGATTTTTGTTTTGTTCTCTACATATATGTTTTATCAATTGTGATACTCAACTAAGAATGTGAAATATCACATTCTTACCACAAGTGATATATGAATATCATGTTTTATTACCACAAGTGATATATGAAAGAGATAATAATCACCAATTGTCATATCTATCGCCGACTCAGCCTTTTGGCTTCGGCATAGCCTCAAATTTATACACTTTTCTTTACCTTTACAGTGCAGTATCATAAGTGATAAATAAAAATGAAACTCGTGTAAAATTAAAAGTATTTTATCATCCATTTAAATCATTGAAAAATCTAATCTGAACGCAAATCCCTCTAAACATTTATTTAAAAATCTTAAAACACTTGTTCAAAATCATGAAACATAGAAAAATTATTGTTGAATATATATATACAAACGCGTCCACTAAATTAGATGACTCAATTACAAGCCTCTCGATAATTTCATTCTTCTCGCCATAACGATTTCTTTTTCTTCCTCAAATCAGGTGGAATTAAATCCCTTGTCCAACGCCTCAGTATATACAATTCTGCGATATGTACCACATTACAATTCTTGAGCACACAAAATATGTGTCGACATAGAATCCCACAACGAAAGAAAAGCTAACAACAGCACGCAACTGAACCGTCTTGTTTACCAAGCAACACCTTCATCAAAATAAACAAAAAACAAAATATATGAAATGAAATATCACAAGTGATACCACACATATGATGCATAACATATTCAAAAAAAACTTTAATATAAAGCATTCATATAAATAAAAACACCAATCAGAATGCAGTTCAAGCAAAATAAACTAAGACCTTAACTAATAAGATATGTACACTATAATCAATTAAATATCACAAGTGATTATACAACAACTTTAATACGAAGCATTCACATCAATAAAAACAGTAATCCAATGCAGTTCAAGCAAAATTAAACTAAGAGGTTAACTAATAGGCATTGTACACTATCATCAACTTAAATATCACAAGTGATACTACACATATGATTCAAAACATATTCAAAAACAGTACATCAACAACTTAAAAATAGAATATCATAAACCTAAAAACAATTTTCATTATTAAACAACTTATCAAAGAGTAAACACTATCAAAAAGTAATATCAAACTAAATCATATCTCACAACTTAGATTTTCATTCTCAACAACATTAGAATCAAAAATCAACATGTTAAGAACTATTAAAAACTTAATTTAGCAATTGTTTACATTATTAGTAGTTTAATATCACATGCGATACAAACACATATGATGCAGAACAAGCACCTGCATTCTCGAGCATATATGGTGTTAACATAACTTTGAACTGCTTAATGTCACGTAACGTGATCCTAAAGATTATAACGTATAACACAATCGGTGAAAAGCTCTAGCTAAAACATATACACCGAGCATTCACACAGTAAAACACTAAAAAGATAACTATTTGTCATGCAATTTAATTGGCTTCAATAAAAGAAATCGACAACAAAAAGCTCGGTAAGCGGTAATTGCTTCGCAACCTCGCGAACCGCGTACTTCTTTGCTTTGATTCCTATAACATTCAACCATCATTTTTAACATGTAGAATCACAACAAATTCAAACACAAGGTTCACAACTCACATTAACCCACTGATCGTAGTCTATTTCACAAACTTTCTCATCAATATAATTCATTAGATCTTACTCTCTTTTCATATGTACAGTTATGGTGGTTGTGAATACAACAACAACGACGATGGTGGTGGTGGTAGTATATCATTCCGGTGATGAAGAGTGGGACCAAAATGAGGAATGAACATGATGATGAATTTGATTGTATTGAAGGTTATAATTGATGAGGATGATGATTACGGGTTATCAATTTAACGATTGAATGTTAGATTAATATTTGGATGGTTGATTTTGAATTTAGGGAAGAAGAGAGAGAATTGGGGAAGAACACACCTTATGTGTGTGAAAAATGAAGAGGATAAAAGAGAGGTTGAAAGAAAAAGTTATGAGAGTAACAATTTTTTATAATATTAAATCTTAGGTTTAATCTTCACCATTAGATCAAACTAAATGGTTGGTGGGGATTAGTCCCTCAGTAAACGTCAAAATAAGAGTAAGTAAATGAAATTTTCTCTCACGTTGGAAAAACTTTAATTTGGTGCAAAGAATATCATATAAAGATACTTTATCCGTCTTAATTTTATTGTACACGTTTTATTTTTGGGATATCCCAAATTAATTATTTATTACTAAAAATAGATAAAATAAATAAATAAATAAAGTAGATGTAGATTGCCATATTAACTTTACTTGATATTACTATTACAAACTTTAAAAAAACAGTAATTAATTAGTTAATAGTAAAACTGTCATTGGTAAAAAGTAAGATATAAATGAGTAATAATTATGATTTTATTAAACTATGTGATTTCTGGCAAAGGACAATTAATTTTAAAAAAAACAGTACTACTTTAATATTATTTTAGTGTAAAAATTTAATACTGACAGTGAAGATGCTCTTAAGAACATCTATTCAATAAATCCAAAGTGGTTTAAAATATTATTCTTAAACAGAATTTAGAGTTTGAGAGTACTACTACTTCATTATGTTATACTTTCACAAAAAGTGTAGATTGATTGGAACACCCTAATCACGAATGTTTTTTAGTACTTGCCATTGTCTACCTTAATTTCATTATGTTATACTATTATTGAGTCGATCAGATCCACATGCTAGTTCGTAATTGGTGTGTTGGTGTATATGTCCGGACGTCATGATCCGTTCGGACCATGCCCACTCATCCGGACGTGATATTTCGTCCGGACTATCTTCTCACCTTCGAAAAAGCCTACTGAAAGGCCCGCCGCCATTTACGCTGAGCAGTCCCATCAACCGCCGCCTTCCCAGATTTCCCGGGATTGTGTTCCCCACGTGATCGGACACCTACTCACTATGTCAGGCGTAGGTCAACTCGCTTAGTCCCGAGGTAAACAAATACAGTAGGTGTGGGTAGTATAAATACCCACGCCTCATTTATGATTTGCATTAAATTTGACACCTACTATATTTACTCTTGTTCTACTGTTCACTCCCTCGTAATCAGATACTTACTCTTACGCCGGAGGTTGGTCTTGGGATAAAACCCGGGACGAGCCTAACGCGTGTGCTTCTTGTGTGTAGGAGATCGTAAAGTCCGAAGGAACCATTCCGAAGGACATTGTATAGAAGTGGGACCTATCTACAAGGTTTTACCTCAACAAATTGGCGCCATCCGTGGGACCCGCTATTCAATCTACCAAGACATTGAAATGGCTGGTTCTTCCCTTCGTTCCCCACGTCTCGACGATTGAGAGGACGAAACCAATAACAACAACAACCGGTATGAAACCGATAACAATAACGACCAGTACGAAACCGATAACAATCACAACCGATACGAGACTGATAACAACCCCAACCAATACGAACCCAACAACACTCACAACCGGTATGGAACCAACAATAACAATCAAAACCAGCATGACAACTCGGCCGAAGACTCTCCCAGTCTCCAGGATCTGATCGTGGGCCAAGTAGCTTCGCTAACGGAACTGATCAAAAAACATAATGCGCAGGGCGGAAGCGCTCTTAAGCCGATACGACTCAATTTCGAAGACGAAGGAAATGCGAATCAGGGAAAGGAAAAGGTGGGCGAGGGGAAGGAGGATGACCTGCACAAACCTTTTAAAGAGGTGTCAAGGTCACCGTTCACTCGCCGCATCGTGGAATTCTCCGGCCCGAGCCATGTAATGCCGCTGAACATGAAATTCTATGACGGATCAACGGATCCAAATGATCATCTCACCAGATTCACAGGAGCCGCTAACCAAGAGGAATGGCCAATGCCGGTGTGGTGTCGCATGTTCCAACAAACTCTGGACGGAGCAGCGGGAGGATGGTTTGAACGTTTAGAACCAGGGAGTATTGATAGCTGGGACGAATTAAGAGAGCAGTTCTCGAAAAGATTTTCCCTTCGGAAGAAATGTATAAAAGACCCTACGGAAGTTACAAAAATTATCTGGCGAGCTCACAAGTCCCTTCCGAATTTTAAGGAAAGGTGGACAGATGAGGCAAGCTACATCAGCGGTGTACCGGAAATCATGAGGATCTCCGCTTTCATGAGCGCACATAAATGTCCGGCCCTTGCCAAAAAAATTTCCGATAGGGTACCACGAACAGTTACAGAGATGTTTACCAGGGTAGACGATTTCATAAGGTCGGAGGAAGCGTATCGCAATACGGAATTACCGAAGGGCGAGGGTTTTGATTCAAGCAGGAAGGGAAGCCAGGCATTCAGAAATGATAAGCCGCGAGGAGAACGCCGAAACGACTACCGGCAGAGGGATGTGTATCACCCTTATGTCGCTCCTAAAAACAATTACAACCGCAATGACCACCCCCTTCCAGAGTATCGCCGAAACAACGCTCCTAAACCAGGTAATTATCGCACAGGTCTAATGTCGTTGGTAAAACCCCCCAGGGAAATACTGGCCATGGAGCATCATCTGAACCTACCAACCCCTCCCCCGACAGGAAGCAGGCCGAAAAAGGAAAATATGGATAAATACTGCGAGTACCATAGGGTAAAAGGGCATGTCACTGACGATTGCTTTCAGTTAAAGAGACAGCTGGCAATGGCACTAGATTCCGGAAAACTAGACCATCTTCTGAAAGACTTTAGAAAACAAGACGGAGGAAAGGGTAAGGATCAACAAAGAAATGATACAGGAAAAGCCAAAGTAATCAACATGATAAGGGGCCTACCAGATAACCGGGAGAAAATATCCGGAGGTCACGATAAGGGATGGATGAACGTCTCAATAGTTTTTCCCCCCATCAGGACAGGGGATTTGTCAGATGAACCTCTCATCATTGAAGGTAATATCGAAGGGTACTTGATCCGAAGGATATATGTGGATGAAGGGTCGTCCGTAAACGTCATGTACGAACATTGCTTCGATCACCTCAGTGCAAAAATAAAAGCCAAAATCAAAACGACAAACGTTTCCCTGGTGAGTTTCTCCGGAGAAACAAGTAGTCCGATAGGGAAGATCGACTCCAAAAATGTGAACTTAACAGAAATAGTCCGCACCGAGAAGTCGAATCTTACCACAACCGCTCACGCACGCTTCGTGCAATGAACCAAGAAGTCCCCCGGACTCAGAATGTAATAAATTTACGAAATAGTTTTTTTGTGAAAGTTGTAAACCGGAACTCGGTAGTATTTATGGCAAGTTGTAATTCTCCAATGACCGGGGAATAATTCTCCAATTTAAATGAATTGCATGTTCTATGATTACACCATGAACAAAATTTAAACGGGTCGTGGAAAACACTCCGTCTCTTAGGAGCGGATCGTGGCAAACACTCCGTCCGAAACATCAAACGGATCGTGGAAAACACTCCGTCTCTTAGGAGCGGATCGTGGCAAACACTCCGTCCGAAACATCAAACGGATCGTGGAAAACACTCCGTCTCTTAAGAGCGGATCATGGCAAACACTCCGTCCGAAACATCAAACAGATCGTGGAAAACACTCCGTCTCTTAGGAGCGGATCGTGGCAAACACTCCGTCCGAAACATCAAACGGATCGTGGAAAACACTCCGTCTCTTAGGAGCGGATCGTGGCAAACACTCCGTCCGAAACATCAAACGGATCGTGGAAAACACTCCGTCTCTTAGGAGCGGATCGTGGCAAACACTCCGTCTGAAACATCAAACGGGTCGTGGAAAACACCCGGTCGAAAAAAACCTAGCGGATCACAAAAACGCTACGGCTCTAATGAACGGATTGTAAAAACACTCCGTCAAAACAAAATTAAGCGAATGACGAAAGGCACTCCGCCTCCGATGCATAGATTGAGAAAACAGTCAAAACGAAATTAATTGGACATTGGAAAATGTTTCGGCTCCAAGGCGCGGACCGGGATAACACTCCGAAGCCAAAAAGACAAGCAACACACCAACATTCTCAACAGTATAAATAACGAATTACCATTTGACTAAATCGTCAGACAATACAAGAGCGTGGCAACATCAGCCACAGACAAATGGATACATACAATATTTTGTCCTAGCATTTGTTTTTACTACATTCATCCGACAAGAAAAGTAAAAGAGTCAAGGGCCTTTATCAGTAACGTCCTTCATTCTGGAAGGAATCCCGATCTGCTTGTCCTTCATCCCAGAAGAAGTTCCGATCTGCTGGGGTGGAGTCGCTGCTGTGGTCTTGGGTTTAGGAACGTCGGGGAAGAGGTTCATGAGATCACCCAATGGAAGACGGTATGAGTCCGCAAGCTTTTAAATGAACGAGTACTGGGCTTCGAACAACTTCCGATACTCCGCCTTCTAGATAGAAGGAGCTTCCATTTCAATATTCTTGAACCTACCCAGAAGTCTTACATGGTCATCTTCTTTACGCTCATACTTGAGACCGTCTAGAAAGCTAGCAGTATATGACAAACTGTAAACCCTCCAAATGCTCTTTTTATACTCAGAGCTGTCAAACAACCGGCGGCAAGCGGTCGGAAGCAAGTCTTTGACAACATTATGGCGGATAATTTCTGACCGGCCTACATCCACAACCAATTATTTGTTCTCTCGCTCCAGCCTCTCAACGACCTTGTCTTTCTCACCCATCCCCTGTTCCAACGTCCAAATCCTTTCAGCCTGAGATTCAGCTGTTTTCTTCTACTCATTCCTATCCCTCTCCATCTCATATAACTGATCAGTCAAACCCTGCTCTCGGACCGACGTCGCGGAACGCGCATCATTCAGCTCCTGCTTAAGAACATTAGACTCCTCCACCAATCGCTCATACCTACCAAGCTCCGCACTACGCTCCTGTATAGCAATCTTGCGAGCGTTATCCAACTCCCTATATTCATTTATCAACTGAGTAAACCGTCGTAGCAGCTCGGCTTGCAAGGCAATCCCGCCTCCGGCTTGAACATAGGCCGAATGGACCAGCTGGCTAGTGGATAACTCCTCGAGTGCAGCTTGCTCGGCCGGAGGTCTGAGATGTGTCAACAACTCACGGCAGGCCCGATAAGAGTCCAACCGAACATCATTGGGGAGAGACCAACCTGGAATGAAACGATCCTTCCCGGACAAATTCTCATCTGCAGCAAGATTAAATAAGTCAGCGAAAGGAAGGTTATAACAAGGGGTGTTCCAAGACAAAAAATCTTTTTACCTCCTCCAGCCGAATGAGGTTCTATGGAGGGTCCTCTGGAATCATGGGAAGGGTGCTCGGAATGTATAGAATAATCTGAATGAGCCGAATGATCTGTAAAGAAAAGAGATGAGTATATATACAAAAAAAAAAAAAAAAAAAAAAAAAAAAAAAAAAAAAAAAAGGAGAAAAAATGATGAACCGGAAGAAAAGATAATCCTAACCATTGGAAGGAGGCTCTTGGTTTTCCGTCTGAGTTTCCTGAACAGGTCGCCCCTCCAGATTTGTCTCAGCCGTATGTTCTTTTGGATTTAATGCTGCCTCCTCAACTTCCGGCTCAGGCCCTCCGCCACCACCCGGATTCTCTCCAGTGTTATCAACCCCTTGCGGCTCAGCTTGGTGAAGGGGGAAACGTCAAGAGTATGATCAGACGGTGCATCTCCCTCACCCGGTTTGCTCTTGCTTTTCTTCCTCCTCTTCTTTGAGCCGGATGCACCATCACCACCCCTCTTTCTACCCCCCAGCTCAGCAATTTGTTTTTTCCTCTCCTTCTCTTCCCTAGCAGCGACCACATTCGGATCAGGTCTTTCAACTACCTTCTGGAGAGCAGTCTTTCCAGGAACTACACTCCCCGGTGCCAGTGGCTCGGTAGTCCGTACCGGCCTCTCACTTCCCTCCCTTAAGGGATCTCCCCTGCTAACCTCAGCCTCATCCTCAACCGGCAGCTCCAGGATACTCAAAAACTTTACTAAGACCAGTCATCCATAGAAGGGCAGCCGAGGGCTTCCTGAGGGGAATCACTTTGTTAGCAATCACCTCAGCGTCCCTATCAGAATATGTCTCCGGAAAATCATCAGTAACCTTCGAATCGTTATGCCTCCACGGCATGGCATACGGAATCGCCCTCCGGTCTATAAAAAAGAAGTGATCTTTCCAGTGTTTTAACCCGGTCAACACCTCCTCAAAACATTTCTTGGCTCTCCTCCCTGTTCGGTTTTCAAACGAAAACCAATGGCCTTGCTTGCACAGTCTATAGAAAACCCTGAACAAGGGAACGGTCGGCCGTACGTTCAAACTATAACAGCGGATCTCAAACATAGTTACCCTATTCAAACCTATCGGTACCAGCTGGGAGATGTGCACCCGAAAATATCCAATCACCGCTAGTAAAAAAATGGAAAAAGGAACCCTAACACCCCCCGTCCTCAACTGGTGAACGTAAATGCCTATTTTATCGTTCGGCAATTTATCCATAGTCATTTCATCCGGAGGCGGAGGAAGTGTGGGACGTAAATCCAAAGGGATGCCAAACTCCCCGACCACACGGTCTAATTCCTCTTGCGTCATCTTAGAAGCATGTATATGCATATCAAACTTAGAGACGACCCTACCGGACTGAGGGTCAAGTCTACTAACTAAGGCAGGATTCTCCGAAACGTTCATCTCACCGGCCATACTAAAAGGATGCCGAGGGCTAAATAGGAAAAATAATTACAAGTAAAAAATTGAACGCACCTCTCGAGAACTCGCGGAGATATCACAAAGAACGTCCGATAATAGAAAATGTAAAATGCCGAAGATAAGGAAAATAAACACACAGTAAAAGTGAAAAAATGAAGAACAACAAAGCGGTATATATAGGGAAAACCTAGGAAGAAGTGAAGATGTCACGTCATGCTGTCATTTGCTGACATGGCAGATTCTGGGACGTTGGATCTCTACGGTAAAAATCACGCGTGGCATACAGCTGTCGGGCATATAGGTTAAATATTATAATATTAGGCCCATGGGCCTAGAACTCAACCAGCCCACGAAGGTTTAACAAGCCCCACCTCTTTTACCCGGACCAATGCTCATATCACCCGATTACGCGGAAAGGACAGAAGAACACCGGAAGACCCAAATTCTTAAAGTATTGCACTATCAGCTCAAGGCCGATACTACAATACTGGGGGGGGGGGGGACATGTTGCCGTATGTGTCCAAGCGAAGTGCTTCAACAACTGGAATAAAATAAAGATAGCACAGTTGTTACCTCGCAAATTATTTATATCAATGTCCGTGGCCACATGTGTCCGAATTTTTTCAAGTATTGCACTATCAGCTTAGGACCGATACTACAATACTGGGGGGGACATGTTGGCGTATGTGTCCGGACGTCATGATCCGTCCGGACCACGCCCACTCATCCGGACGTGGTATTTCGTCCGGACTATCTTCTCACCTCCGGAAAAGCCTACTGAAAGGCCCGCCGCCATTTACGCTTAGTAGTCCCATCAACCGCCGCCTTCCCAGATTTCTCGGGATTGTGTTCCCCACGTGATCTGACACCTACTCACTATGTCAGGCGTAGGTCAACTCGCTTAGTCCCGAGGTAAACAGGTACAGTAGGTGTGGGTAGTATAAATACCCACACCTCATTTATGATTTGCATTAAATTTGACACCTACTATATTTACTCTTGTTCTAGTGTTCACTCCCTCGTAATCAGATACTTACTCTTACGCCGGAGGTTGGTCTTGGGATAAAACCCGGGACGAGCCTAACGCGTGTGCTTCTTGTGTGTAGGAGATCGTAAAGTCCGAAGGAACCATTCCGAAGGACATTGTATAGAAGTGAGACCTATCTACAAGGTTTTACCTCAACATGGTGAAAGATTAATCAAATGCTGCTTATGTAATATTTATCAATATTCAACTTTGTTGAAAATTTGTTCAAAAAAACTTTGTTGAAATTTAATTAGAAAATTTGATGATTGTGACATTATAGTTTAACAGTTGCGTACGGAAGCCATTAGCGCAAACTTTTTTGGAAACTTAATTCTTCTTTCGTACAATAAAGTCATTTTAGTCATTGAAAAGAACCAAAAGAGGCAGATGATTTGATAGTTATTAATAAAAAAGTTCACCAAAAATAGTTAACCTATCATGAGGACCTTACAATTTGTCCAAAGCACCGTACATATTTGCTTATTACTTTATGAAAGGTTATTTACAGTAAAGTCGATCACTCGATTTGGTCGATCGATCACTACTCGATCGCCTTACTGTGAAGACTCGATCCCCACATTCGATCTCCTCAACTTGATCATGTATCCGATCGATTGAAAATAACATTGCTATCTTTTTTCTTTCTTTTTGTGTGAGGATTCCAACTTTTTTTTTTCTTTGACCACTGCATATATGATAAATAATTGAAGTTTGGCATGCAACAGAAAATTTTTTGTAAGAGAATGAGAAATATATTGATTGTGTGTGTTTAATGTGTGGGTGGGTGTGTTTTCAGTGGGGAGGGAGAAGATGACTAACTTTTTTTTTTTTTTTTTTTTTTTTTTTTTTTTTTTTTTTTAGTTTTGTAAAAAAAAAAAAAAAACTTGGTCGCTAATCGTCTGTAGGTCGCTGGAGAGAGAAAGCTGACGTAACAGAGAAAAATGGAGGGATTGGGTTGCCGTACTGTAGGCAGCCTTCTGAAAGGTTATTTACATATTAAGGAGTATAATTTTTTATTGACGCAGGTTAAAATACAAACATAATAAGATCTTTTGACACATCTACAACCGTTTACAATCCAAAATAAAATGTACAAATTTTTAAGAATCACCTCTTTAATTTATTTTCAATTTATTTGTGACCATTTTAAGCCGACAACTTACCAACTTCGTGGCTTTTGTGTTTACACGAGATGCGTTTGATCACATCCACCATCACTATCTCATAATATACTTGCTTCACCAAAAGAAGAAGATGATTTGATAGTCAATAACATAAAAGTTCACAAAAAATAAGTAACCTATCATGAGGAACATATGTATTTGCTTCGTTTAATTTATGAGAGGTTATTTACATAATATTATTTTTTATTGACGCACGTTAATGTCCAAATATAATAAGATCCTTTAACACATATACAACTGTGTGCAACACACAATAAAATGTACAAATTTTTTAGTGTGCAAATCACCTCATTAATTTATTTGTGGCCTTTTTAGGATGACAACTTTCCAACTTTGTGGCTTTTCTATTAAGACTGGACGTGTTTGATTACATCCATCATCGCTATTTTTTCATATACTTGCTTCACCAAATTAGCCACTAGTTGTTAGTTTATAGACATATTTTAATATGTGTATGACCGGATTCGAACTCGAGACTATGAGATCGCACACTTTACGTATGAGACTCGATGTTTAAATAATTAATATAAGATGTTATATTTAATTATTAAATTCACAATAAATGACTAAAGAGCGTTAAGTAATTAACGGAATTGACCAACGGTCGGTAAATGTCAACGGGATATGAAGAAAATGAAACAAGCCAAGAGAAGGTTCTAGAAACCCTCTCTTGGGCTTGTTTGTGGCCGAACAATGGGATCCCACATAGGAAATCATTGTAAACTTGATATCTACCATAAGGGTATAAATGCATTCCCATGTATTCATCATTTGGTACACTTGATTTCAATAGAAGGCCAAACTTCTTCTTTTCTCCTCTCTTGTTCCTAGGTCGACGAGTGAAGCCCTACAAAAGGGATTTGCGAGTAACCTTGAACATAAAAAAGTGTTTGGTTAATCTATTGTGATCAAGAACTAGCATTCACATCGAATCGCTAATAGTACGTGTGTATAAGAACGTGGTGCAAAGACATTATTGTTTGCTACTAGGAGGTGATCGACTTTGTATTAGTCTACTTTTACAAAACCCTTTATTAGGGTTTTACCTGTTCTTGTTTACCGATTCCTTGTTTCGCTAGGAATCACAAAGGTACGCATTTCCTTTTGTTATTTGGTTAACTAATTACATGTTATATGATCCTTACGCTTCCGCATGCTCTTTGATGTTTTATGTGTTTTATATATATGTTAGTCATGTTATGTAATTCCAACAGTGGCATCACGAGCCGTTTATAATGTGTAATTAATTACCGAAACACATAAAAAACGAATATTGTATTGTGTATTGCATGTTAGTCAAATTCTAGGGTTCTTAATTCGAAACCCTAATTTTTTTTGTTTGGTTCGATCCATATTAATAATTAAAATAATAATAATTAAGGTTTGTAAAAATTGTAGAAACCCTAGGTTGCATGCAATGTTTTATGTGTTAATTCATGTATAATTGTTATGAGACATGGAATTATATGTGTATCTTTGAATAACTTGATTAATTGGTAATAAGTTGATATGGATCCATGATGAACGTGTATATTTGATCATGGATCATATGATATTATGTAGTAATTGTTACGTGGTTATGTGTTTACATGCTTTTTATGCTATAATTAATTACGGTTTATTAGTAAGTAAAATTTGATTAAGGTACTAATGAATTAATTAATTATGAAATTGGGGTAGACCCATATTCATTGTTTTAATTTTCAACTATGTGTGTTATTGTATATATTTGTCGTAGAACTTACGCAACCAAATTGTTTGGTGTATGTGGTCCATTGGTACCATTAGCTCGAAAACCAATGGGAGTTTTAGATAAATATATACATTTTAGTTGATTTATTTAGCATGTGCATTATTTTAGCTGTTTGTTTTTATTAATTACTTGTTTGTTTATATATTGTTGTGACATGATTGTAAGCAAGGGCAATTTTTTGGAATAGAAAATAAACCAGACTAAATAATGGTGAAATTGGATTTGTCTTTTAAGAGTTAAATTTTCAATAGTTTAATTGAGTGATGAGTTTTGTGCCAATAGTACGAACAGCTCACCCAATTGTGACAAACTATAAGAGGGGTATAAGGAGGGTACGCATTAAATTGTGACCCGAAGGTTTTTAATTGGCTTTATGCTAACCTTTAGTTTCTCCGCTCCTTTGTGCGTCAAAATTGGAGCTACCTAGTACGACTATTTTATTGTACAAAATCATCTTAATGGTGAATTAGCTTTAATTCCATGTGCCACTTTGTGGTAATTATCCGAAACACTAAGTCTTTGGACTTATGCAAAAGTATGATATAATGGACGATAATTAAAGGTAAATTCTTTGATTGGTGAACCCAATACCTCAATCAAAACTTTGTTAATTTAATCTTAGTGAATTGGTTAATAAAATGTTTTTTTATGAAAACCTATGTTATGAAGTTGTATGCATGCTTCTTTGTGACAAATGGTAATTTTCACGTTGTTAATTAATATTATATGAGTATTAATTATTTTTAAGCTAAGCATTTCTATGCGCATTTGCATGTTTCTGGGTATTTTTGAGCATTTTCGGGAGCTGTCCCAGCATACTGTAGCTTACAGTCACTGCAGAAAAGTTTATTTTTGTCAGTAAAGTTAAATTATCACATTTCTGATAGTTACTGACAAGTATTATAATTTACTGAGAGCTTTCTCGCATTTTGCTGAAAAACAACAGCACGCGTGTACCGACAGCACAGTACATATGGTAAAGGTCAAATAAATATATTTTTGAGTCAGTAATGACATTTTATTATATTTCTGATGAAAACGTGGGTAAAAACTTTATTTTACGTTATCGGGTCCAAAAACGTCAAACCGGGACTTTACGGTAACTTTTTAACTTAAACCGACACACAATACACCAAAGCGGGATCAAAACTAATTTACCCTTCACTAAATAAGCCCCAAACCGGCCATATAATGCCACCTAGCCCACATAGGACAATTTTACCAACTTATCTTCAATGCAATCTAAATTTACTAAATATGGTGTGTTACTTTTGAGATTTTCACATTCTATCTCTTAATACTTCCTAGATTAGAATTTCCATTCACACCATATACCACCATTTCATACGCCCCATCTCACACACTAACATCATTCTTACTAAATTTTCTCTACAAAAGATCAAGATCATAAGTGTTTGCTAAAGGTTTTGGGTACTTTGGAGTTAGATTTGGGTAAAACTAGCAAGGTTTTGGGTGTTCTAGCCTCTTCTATCACACGTACAACTTAACAACATTGTGAGGATTCTTAAAACTTTTCTAAATTTATTTATCTCTTGTTCATTTGGTGTATAGTGATGTTTAAAAGTGTTAAATGTATATGTTTTGATGATATGATTTAAGCTAAGGTTTGATCTTTAATATGTAGTGCTTGACATTTTTGGTTGAATATGAGTTAGTTTGTAGATTTCTTGCTTGTGTGGTAAATCTTGTTGCATATAGTGCTTATTTGATGATACAAACATTAGTTATGATTTTTACACTAATTTAAGCACTATCTTGAATTTTTGAGCACATATAGTGTTCAGCCTAAAATAAAAATATGAGATTATTGGGGTTTTGAAAAACATAAAATTTTGGCTCAAATGGTGAAAAGGTGGAAAAATATAGTGAAGTGCTTATTTAGTTTGGCTTATTTAATAAGTTATAAGTTATTAAAAATAACTAGTACAAAGGTGAAAATAAGTTGATATCTTGAAGATGGGTCGAATGAACAGTAAAAATAGTCAAGTTTGATTTTTGATTAAGTAACTTAATTATTAGAGATTATTTGATAAGTATAAAGTGTATTTGGTAACTAAAAATAACTAATAAGTACCAAATAAATACAAATTGGACTAAATGGCTTTTCGGGCCAAAAAGCCCATGTTTTTACTGTTGGGCCGAGGCCCATGGACATTTTTGGTGTTTTGACTTTTTGACCAAACGGACGTATTGAACGTGTAAAATGATTTTTAGTAACGTGTCGATATATACGTTATAACTAAAAATGTGTTTTGGGTCAAAAATGGTAAATGGGCTTATTTGAGAAGTTTCGGCCCAATTTACAAATAAAAATGATAAATTTGGTTTTTGAAATATTTTCCGACTCGCCGTAGTTAATAATGTTTAACGATGCGATAAATATAACGATAACTATTTTTGGACTTGTTTTGAGACGTTTAGTCTCCAAAAGGGTAAAAATTGACATTTTTACTAAATTGACATTTTGATTGACTATTGTGGACTTTTTGACAAAATATTGATTTTACGTCAAAACCAAATGTTATTACTTAAAAGTTAAGATAACGAACAATATAACTACGAATATATATTCACGACACTTGACATATGTCATTAAAAGTATTTTGCACTTGTAACTAATTAGCGAAGTAATTGAGTAAAGTTTGCAACACGTGAGATAAATGGAAACGTTGTATAAACGAATGGGTAATGCCCAAATTTTCTAAAAATCCAACACTTAGAGTATTTTGAGGAAATCCACAACTTAAGAATACTTTATGGAATTACTTAACAAAACTTATTTTCTTATAATGAAAATAATAAACGATGTTTTTAAACATAATGATTTTCACTAACTATATTTTATTAACCAATCTTCAAAACGTATTTAATTAATCTTCATAATTAAATATATGAGAAATGAATTTATAAAGTATATATGTGTGTGTGTGTGTATATATATATATATATATATATATATATATATATATATATATATATATATATATATATATATATATATATATATATATATATATATATATATATATATATATATATATATATGTAAAGTATGAGTATATATACATATATATATATAACGGTTGCACGTTAAGTTGCGAATACTAGCACGGATGTTCCGTTACGTATTCCCACCATGCACTTTCACCATGAGCTACCCCCAAAGAGTTATAAAAATAAATTGTTTCGAAATATACTTTACCACACAGCAAGCAAGAAATACACGAGCACAGGTCAAACGTAAAACTTTTCAAATAAAAATAAAGACACTTGAGACGCGAACGTTTTGCTAAGACTTACCGTACTAATTTAGGGTGCTGATCGGCGCGGTTGCATTATTTTGATTGATTGCTGAATTGATATATTTGAAAGGTGAGTTTATAGCCCCACATTTTATACGAATTTTTGATTTATAAGCTTGGGGTGAGAAACATGCAAAATTGTTTTCATGGACCAGAAATGAAATTGCTTTTAAGATCACACTAAGATGCAGAAACCTAAGTTTGCTGAATCCCATTTTGTGCCCTCTATCATGTGCCGTTAATTCCTGTTGGGAAGCCGTTTGTTATAAATAGATCTATTGGGAGTGACGTCCCCGTTCGCTTGGCTCGGCATAGCCAAGGCGAACATATACCAAGTCGGGTTTTTGGCCGAGTGTCTGGGGATTAACACTCGCGGGCAAACCTTTATTATTTTGCTAACGCTAGTCGTGCTGCATTGTCTTAGTTTCGGTAGGATGAGGCTTAGTGTTTGCATACCGGATAGTGTGTATCTGCTGAATTGCTTTTATGATGTTGCTAATGGTCCATATGTGCTATTTACTTAAACCTATGAACTCACCAGCGTTAGCTGACTTTTAGCATGTTTTTCTCAGGAAACTGAGGTGCGTTTAGCCGGGAGCAGTGCATGGCGTCGGTCACAATAAATGATGGAAATGTTTTTAATGCGTTTACTCTGACAACTGGACCTTTTGTTTAAATGGGCTTCATTTTCATCTGAAATGGTTTTTATGTATCGCTACATGACTTGACTTATGTAATATATTTTAAAATGGATTTTCAATCCGTTCACTATATCTTGTGTGATGATTACCTTCCCGTAACGCCCCAAACTGTATGCTTCCTCGAATATTGTGATTTTGGGGGTGTTACAGATTGGTATTCAGAGCCTAGGTTATAGAGAACGTGGTTTATAAAAACCCTTAAACTATAACCGATTTTGAAAAACTTTCCATCATGACCGCCGGATGCCTGCCAGTTTAGCTTGCTATGATTTGAGCATTAGTTGCTTATTTGATTTGAGCATTGTTTGCTTTATTTGATTAAGTGTTTTTGGCATGCTATTTGAGTATAATATACTAAGCATATATGATATAAATAATTTCTATATACTTATACGTGTCGCACTATATTTGTCACAGACCATGTCTCTCCTATTCGGCACACACTCTGAGGTAGATGCTACTGGATTCACTTCTCAGACACAGCAGCCAGTTCCGTTCATGGATGACCCACTGATGGAGGTTATTCGTGCTGCTGCTCAGCCATCTATTTCAGTTCAGCCTGCACACATCACTTCAGTATCCTCCTCGCCGTATCTACACAGATCTACCACAGCACACCGTTCATCACCAGCTCAGTTGTACACCATTACTCAGCATGATCTCGATGCTCCACCTGTCAGACGTCGGGCATCATATAGGCGAGTCCGTGGACGTCGTCTTCAGTTATCTTCGGTATTGACCTCATCTCGAAGTAGGACCCGTTATGGTTATATGGGTACTTCTGCTGATTCACCACCTCAGTCACCTGTACTATCTCCAGATGATTCCCCACCTAGTCAGAGACGTAGGAGATCAGTGGAGACTTATTTTGATGAGGATGAGGATCCAGTGGAGGATCCAGAGCAGGTTCAGGATGAACCTACTCCTACTGTGACTGCACCTGCTGAGTACACTTCTATGGGTTTAGAGGATGATAGGGATAGAGATACTCCTATGGACATAGATCAGGTTAGGATGCCGAGGGATGGCAAGGGTATTATGGAGGATGTTCAGGGATTGTTTGAGGTTGGACAGAGCTTGAGAGATGCACAGATTCAGGGTTTGGATGATAGTCAGTGGTTGGACATTGCTTGTGATGTTAGCGCGGGTGTACGTGCAGCTAGCCCAGAGTACACATCGTCATCTCCTTCTTTTATACCACCATCTCCGATGCCTACTCCACTCCCTTCACCAGTAGGTTCCCCACTTACAGAGCCTGAGCTTACTGAGATGGATCAGATCTGGATTCAGCTGAAGAACCAGGCGAGTTTACTTGATGTTCATTCTGATCGACTTGGGAGATTGGAGCAGTCTGAGCGTATTCAGACTGTGGAGAGGCGGATTGGGACTATTGATCAGGCAGCTTGTGTTTTGTTTGAAGAGTTGTATTCTGACCGTAGAGTGATGATTGGATTGAGGGCTAGATTGGATGCTTTAGAGAGGTTACATGGTAGGGAGCTTAGAGGTTTGGACTTTAGGGCCATTGGTTTAGGTAGAGGCCAGCAGAGGATTCAGGGTATGTTGCGACGAGCTAGAGGAGTCGATCGTACTCAGTGGCAGAGGATTGTGACCGCTGAGATTATCATTGGTTCAGTGACGAGGGAGAACCAAGAGCTTAGAGGCCGTGTAGCCCAGCTAGAGACCACCATTGGAGGATTGACCCGAGCATTTGAGGAGCTACGCATTGCTAGGACCGACCATTGCTAGGACCGACCACTAGATGTAGTAGCAGTGATGATGTATTCCTAGATGTAGTAGTAGTGATGATGTATTCCTAGAGTAGTAGTAGTGATGATGTATTCCTAGATTCGTAGTAGTGATGATGTATTCCTAGGACTAATAGTATCTCCGTAGTATCTTAGAACTATCTATTGACGAGCTTGTAATTTTGTGAACCTTCATCTTTCAATATATATAACAAGCTTAGTCTTCCTATCCGATTTATATTTTTCTTTCTTTCTTTCGTTGTTCCTCTGTGGTTGACTTTATTCTTGTATTTTGTTTTCGCTATTCACGTATCCGTATAACTTATTTTCCCATAACCAAAGATCTCATTTATCGCCATCTTTTGTGATGCAGATAAATGGCACCAAAACGAAAGTCAACCAGAGCCACACGAGGACAACCCGCTAACACACCCATTCAGACAAGGTCAGTGAGGGGAAGGACTGCTAAACCTGCTGCCCCGATCAGAGTCACACGAGGATGACCTGCTAACACACCGGTTTAAACAGCAGAGGAAGAGGCACCAACTAGGGCCGCAACTGCTACCCCAGCAATGAATCAAGCAACACTGGATCAACTTGTTGCTGACCGTGTGGCAGCCGCTCTCACAGCTGTGACCAATTCGACCACTAACACCGGAACATCTAGACCAGTAACCAACAGCCGAGGTTGTACTTACGCTGAGTTCCGAAAAATCATGGTTGGAGGATTTGGAGGAACAGAAGGAGCCGTTGGTTTGACTAGATGGATTGAGAAGCTTGAGACCGTATTTCATATCAGTGGATGTCATGAGAATGACAGGGTTAAGTTTGCGTCATTCACTTTCATGGATTCCGCTTTGACCTGGTGGAACAACTACATGAAGTCTGCTAATATGTAAGTTGCTTATGCCATGCTTTGGGAAGATTTTAAGGAACTAGTGATTAGGAAGTATTGCCCACGAAATGAAATTAAGAAGTTAGAAATTGAGTTTTGGAATTTGAAGGTGCAAAACAACAACATCGCTGCTTACAACCAGAGGTTTCAGGAGTTGGCTTTGCTATGTCCAGAAATGGTTCGGACGGAAGCCAGATTGATTGAGAGGTATATCGGTGGTTTGCCGAAATCTATAAGAGGTGATGTGATTACCTCGAGGGCTGTAGATCTTCATGAGACCATGGAGACGGCAAACAAGTTAATGGATCAGGAACTGGAGGATATTCCAGAGAAGAGTAATGACCACAAAAGGAAGTGGGAAGATCACTCCAGGGGTAACAACAAAAGCTCTCAAAACAAAAAGCAGAATGGAGGCAAGGTTTATGCAATTGGTTCAGGAGACAAGAAGGGTTATGATAAGAATACGCCTTTTTGTAACCGCTGTAAGTTACATCACAGGGGACAGTGCACTGTGAAGTGTAACAATTGCCAGAGGATAGGGCACATAGCAAAGAACTGCAGATCAAGACCACTAGCCACAACACAAGCAGCACCAGCCTACAATCGTAAGGCGGATGTCACCTGCTTTGGGTGTGGTGAAAAAGGTCATTATCGGAATGAGTGCAATAAGCCCCGAAACCAAGGAAACGGTGGTAGACCAGGGAACCAGGTGGCAATGATTAACAATGGGAATCAGGGAAATGAAGGAAGGGCTCGTGGAAGAGTTTATGCCGTAGGCCGAAGAGAAGCACAGGAAGACCCGAACGTGGTGACGGGTACGTTTCTCTTAAATAATCGTTATGCTTCAGTACTTTTCGATACGGGAGCAGATAGAAGTTTTGTATCAACCAATTTTAGTCCTTTACTTGACATAGACCCGACCACCTTAGATAATGCCTTCGACGTAGAATTAGCAAACGGAAACCTAGAAAGAGTAGGTACCATCATCAGGGGTTGCACTCTAAACTTGTTGAATCGTCCTTTCAACATTGATCTGATGCCAGTGGAATTAGGTAGTTTTGACGTCATCATAGGGATGGATTGGTTATCGAAATATCATGCCATCATCGTTTGTGATGAGAAAATCGTTAGAGTTCCCTATGGGAACGAAGTTCTGATTGTTGAAGGTGACCGTTCTGATCGTGCGCGTTCGTCAAGATTGGCAATCATCTCGTGTACGAAGGTGCAGAAGTACATCGAGAAGGGATGCTATCTCTTTTTAGCTCATGTCACGGAAAAGAAAGAAAAGGAACCTGGAGAGAAAAGGTTGGAAGATGTGCGAATCGTAAGGGATTTCCCAGAAGTCTTTCCAGAGGACTTACCGGGACTTCCACCGGCCAGAAAAATTGAATTCCACATCGAATTAGTGCCAGGAGCCGCGCCAGTAGCGCGAGCACCATATCGTTTAGCACCTACGGAATTACAGGAACTATCCGACCAATTAGCTGAATTATCTGGAAAAGGTTTCATCAGACCTAGTTCATCGTCCTGGGGAGCTCCTATTTTGTTTGTTAAGAAGAAGGATGGATCCTTCAGAATGTGTATAGACTATCAGGAACTGAATAAGCTAACCATTAAGAATAGATACCCACTCCCGAGGATAGACGATTTGTTTGATCAATTGCAGGGATCATCGGTTTATTCTAAGATAGACTTGAGATCGGGTTATCACCAACTTCGAGTCCGGGAAGAGGATATCCCGAAGACCGCATTCCGAACCCGATATGGCCATTATGAATTTCAAGTTATGCCATTCGGCTTGACAAATGCACCAGCAGTATTCATGGATCTCATGAATCGTGTGTGTAAGCCGTATTTGGACAAATTTGTGATAGTGTTCATTGACGATATCTTGATATATTCCAAGAATGAGCAAGAGCATGAGGAACATCTCAAGCTAATTCTGGAATTATTGAAAAAGGAAGAGTTATATGCTAATTTTTTGAAGTTTGAATTTTGGATATCGACCGTGCAATTTCTTGGTCATGTGATCGATAAGCAAGGAATTCACGTAGATCCTGCTAAGATTGAGGCCATTAAGGATTGGGCAACGCCCACAACGCCGACGAAAATCCGACAATTTTTAGGACTTGCCGGTTATT
Organism: Artemisia tridentata subsp. tridentata; assembly: GCA_021014915.2. NCBI lineage: Eukaryota > Viridiplantae > Streptophyta > Magnoliopsida > Asterales > Asteraceae > Artemisia > Artemisia tridentata. Next base: position 363,432,161 of record CP139505.1, read on the forward strand.
ACAGAAGATTTATAGAGGGATTCTCTAAGATAGCTAAACCATTGACGAAATTGACTCAAAAGAATGTGAAATACGACTGGGGAAATGATGAGGTAGAAGCTTTTCAACTCCTTAAGGAAAAATTGTGTAGTGCGCCTATTTTAGCTTTACCCGAGGGTAGCGAAGATTTTGTTGTGTATTGTGACGCATCACACAAAGGTTTGGGAGCCGTGTTGATGCAAAGAGAGAAGGTAATAGCATACGCTTCTCGACAACTGAAAACCCATGAGAAAAACTACACAACCCACGACCTAGAATTAGGATCAGTCGTGTTTGCACTGAGAATTTGGAGACACTACCTTTATGGAACTAAGTGCGTAGTGTATACTGATCACAAGAGTCTACAACATATTTTGAACCAGAAGGAGCTGAACATGAGACAGCGCCGATGGTTGGAGTTGCTTAGTGACTATGATTGTGAAATCCGTTATCACCCAGGCAAGGCAAACGTTGTTGCCGACGCCCTTAGCAGAAAAGAACGGATTAAACCTCTTAGAGTTAGATCGTTAGGGATGACGATTAATTCGCCGCTTCTAGCAAAAATTCTTTAGGCTCAGGATGAGGCACTCAAAGATGAAAACCGACCTAGTGAGAAGATTCACAGAATGCCAGAACTTGAGAATGGATTAGTAAGAAGATCCGATGGGATTTTGCGTTATGGAGACAGGTATTGGATTCCATTGTATGGAGGAATTTGTGATTTTATTATGCATGAATCCCATAAGTCCAAGTACTCCATTCACCCAGGATCTGAAAAGATGTATTTAGACCTGAAAAAGTTGTATTGGTGGCCAAACATGAAGGCCGATATAGCAGAATATGTCAGCAAGTGCTTAACGTGCTCGAAGGTTAAGGCAGAACACCAAAGACCGTCCGGTCTGCTTGTTCAACCTGAGATTCCGGAATGGAAATGGGAGCGCATTACTATGGATTTTATAACGAAATTGCCTAGGACATCGAGTGGTTATGACACGATTTGGGTAATCGTTGACCGTCTCACAAAATCAGCGCATTTTCTTCCTATAGCGGAGAAAATTGAGATGGATAAACTCGCGCGTTTATATGTTAAGGAAATTGTTGCAAGGCATGGTGTGCCTGTTTCTATTATCTCTGATCGAGACAGTCGATTCACGTCAAATTTTTGGAAGTCGCTTCAGGATGCATTGGGAACCAAACTCGATATGAGTACGGCATATCATCCCCAGCATTAAATCTGCATCGTGTAATTGATTTCGGAAACGGCTGGGACAGGCATTTGCCTTTAGTCGAATTTTCCTATAACAACAGCTATCACACCAGCATTAAAGCTGCACCGTATGAAGCACTTTATGGACGTAAGTGCAGATCGCCGATTTGTTGGGCGGAAGTTGGAGAGAGCCAACTTACCGGACCAGAGCTAGTCCATGAGACTACTGAAAAGATTGTACAGATCAAGAACCGAATGCAGGCGGCTCGCGACCGTCAAAAGAGTTACGCCGACAAGAGGCGAAAACCCCTTGAGTTTCAAGTGGGAGATAAAGTAATGTTGAAGGTCTCGCCATGGAAAGGCGTGATCAGATTTGGCAAGCGTGGTAAATTGAACCCTCGCTATATAGGACCTTTTGAGATCCTTGATAAGATCGGGCCGGTAGCCTACCGAATCGAACTGCCGTCTGAGCTCAGTGCTGTGCATGACATTTTTCACGTCAGCAATTTGAAGAAGTGTTTATCCAATGAAAGCGCAATTATTCCTTTGGATGAAATCCAGCTTGATGAGAGGTTAAATTTTATTGAAGAACCGATTGAAATCATGGACCGGGAAATGAAACGACTAAAGCAGAGTCGTAACCCAATTGTGAAGGTCCGATGGAACTCTCGCAGAGGCCCCAAATACACCTGGGAGCGAGAGGACGAGATCAAGCGAAAATACCCTCATCTTTTTCCGAAAACCAAGAGTGGCGTCAATTGAAATCCGGGACGGATTTCCCGATTAGACGGGGAGACTATGAAAAATGGTAATTTTCACGTTGTTAATTAATATTATATGAGTATTAATTATTTTTAAGCTAAGCATTTCTATGCGCATTTGCATGTTTCTGGGTATTTTTGAGCATTTTCGGGAGCTGTCCTAGCATACTGTAGCTTACAGTCACTGCAGAAAAGTTTATTTTCGTTAGTAAAGTTAAATTATCACATTTCTGATAGTTACTGACAAGTATTATAATTTACTGAGAGCTTTCTCGCATTTTGCTGAAAAACAACCGCACGCGCGTACCGACAGCACAGTACATATGGTAAAGGTCAAATAAATATATTTTTGAGTCAGTAATGACATTTTATTATATTTCTGACGAAAACGTGGTTAAAAACTTTATTTTACGTTATCGGGTCAAACGTCAAACCGGGACTTTACGGTAACTTTTTAACTTAAACCGACACACAATACACCAAAGCGGGATCAAAACTAATTTACCCTTCACTAAATAAGCCCCAAACCGGCCATATAATTCCACCTAGCCCACATGGGAATATTTTACCAACTTATCTTCAATGCAATCTAAATTTACTAAATATGGTGTGTTACTTTTGAGATTTTCACATTCTATCTCTTAATACTTCCTAGATTAGAATTTCCATTCACACCATATACCACCATTTCATACGCCCCATCTCACACACTAACATCATTCTTACTAAATTTTCTCTACAAAAGATCAAGATCATAAGGGTTTGCTAAAGGTTTTGGGTACTTTGGAGTTAGATTTGGGTAAAACTAGCAAGGTTTTGGTTGTTCTTGCCTCTTCTATCACACGTAAAACCTAACAACATTGTGAGGATTCTTAAAACTTTTCTAAATTTATTTATCTCTTGTTCATTTGGTGTATAGTGATGTTTAAAAATGTTAAATGTATATGTTTTGATGATATGATTTAAGCTAAGGTTTGATCTTTAATATGTAGTGCTCGACATTTTTGGTTGAATATGAGTTAGTTTGTAGATTTCTTGCTTGTGTGGTAAATCTTGTTGCATATAGTGCTTATTTGATGATACAAACATTAGTTATGGTTTTTACACTAATTTAAGCACTATATTGAATTTTTGAGCACATATAGTGTTCGGCCTAAAATAAAAATATGAGATTATTGGGGTTTTGAAAAACATAAAATTTTGGCTCAAATGGTGAAAAGGTGGAAAAATATAGTGAAGTGCTTATTTAGTTTGGCTTATTTAATAAGTTATAAGTTATTAAAAATAACTAGTACAAAGGTGAAAATAAGTTGATATCTTGAAGATGGGTCGAATGAACAGTAAAAATAGTCAAGTTTGATTTTTGATTAAGTAACTTAATTATTAGAGATTATTTGATAAGTATAAAGTGTATTTGGTAACTAAAAATAACTAATAAGTACCAAATAAATACAAATTGGACTAAATGGCTTTTTGGGCCAAAAAGCCCACGTTTTTACTGTTGGGCCGAGGCCCATGGACATTTTTGGTGTTTTGACTTTTTGACCAAACGGACGTATTGAACGTGTAAAATGATTTTTAGTAACGTATCGATATATACGTTATAACAAAAAATGTGTTTTGGGTCAAAAATGGTAAATGGGCTTATTTGAGAAGTTTCGGCCCAATTTACAAATAAAAATGATAAATTTGGTTTTTGAAATATTTTCCGACTCGCCGTAGTTAATAATGTTTAACGACGCGATAAATATAACGATAACTATTTTTGGACTTGTTTTGAGACGTTTAGTCTCCAAAAGGGTAAAATTGACATTTTTACTAAATTGACATTTAGATTGACTATTGTGGACTTTTTGACAAAATATTGATTTTACGTCAAAACCAAATGTTATTACTTAAAAGTTAAGATAACGAACAATATAACTACGAATATATATTCACGACACTTGACATATGTCATTAAAAGTATTTTGCACTTGTAACTAATTAGCGAAGTAATTGAGTAAAGTTTGCAACACGTGAGATAAATGGAAACGTTGTATAAACGAATGGGTCATGCCCAAATTTTCTAAAAATTCAACACTTAGAGTATTTTGAGAAAATCCACAACTTAAGAATACTTTATGGAATTACTTAACAAAACTTGTTTTCTTATAATGAAAATAATAAACGATGTTTCTAAACATAATGATTTTCACTAACTATATTTTATTAACCAATCTTCAAAACGTATTTAATTAATCTTCATAATTAAATATATGAGAAATGAATTTATAAAGTATATGTGTGTGTGTGTATATATATATATATATATATATATATATATATATATATATATATATATATATATATATATATATATATATATATATATATATATATATATATATATACATATATGTAAAGTATGAGTATATATACATATATATATATATATATAACGGTTGCACGTTAAGTTGCGAATACTAGCACGGATGTTCCGTTACGTATTCCCACCATGCACTTTCACCATGAGCTACCCCCAAAGAGTTATAAAAATAAATTGTTTCGAAATATACTTTACCACACAGCAAGCAAGAAATACACGAGCACAGGTCAAACGTAAAACTTTTCAAATAAAAATAAAGACACTTGAGACGCGAACGTTTTGCTAAGACTTGCCGTACTAATTTAGGGTGCTGATCGGCGCGGTTGCATTATTTTGATTGATTGCTGAATTGATATATTTGAAAGGTGAGTTTATAGCCCCACATTTTATACGAATTTTTGATTTATAAGCTTGGGGTGAGAAACATGCAAAATTGTTTTCATGGACCAGAAATGAAATTGCTTTTAAGATCACACTAAGATGCAGAAACCTAAGTTTGCTGAATCCCATTTTGTGCCCACTATCATGTGCCGTTAATTCCTGTTGGGAAGCCGTTTGTTATAAATAGATCTATTGGGAGTGACGTCCCCGTTCGCTTGGCTCGGCATAGCCAAGGCGAACATATACCAAGTCGGGTTTTTGGCCGAGTGTCTGGGGATTAACACTCGCGGGCAAACCTTTATTATTTTGCTAACGCTAGTCGTGCTGCATTGTCTTAGTTTCGGTAGGATGAGGCTTAGTGTTTGCATACCGGATAGTGTGTATCTGCTGAATTGCTTTTATGATGTTGCTAATGGTCCATATGTGCTATTTACTTAAACCTGTGAACTCACCAGCGTTAGCTGACTTTTAGCATGTTTTTCTCAGGAAACTGAGGTGCGTTTAGCCGGGAGCAGTGCATGGCGTCGGTCACAATAAATGATGGAAATGTTTTTAATGCGTTTACTCTGACAACTGGACCTTTTGTTTAAATGGGCTTCATTTTCATCTGAAATGGTTTTTATGTTTCGCTACATGACTTGACTTATGTAATATATTTTAAAACGGATTTTCAATCCGTTCACTATATCTTGTGTGATGATTACCTTCCCGTAACGCCCCAAACTGTATGCTTCCGCGAATATTGTGATTTTGGGGGTGTTACATTCTTCATACACAATTTTTTGATTACATACATCAAAAACTAGTACCCTTAAACTTAAGTTTATGCCAACTAATTATAAGAAACACTTAAAGTTTTAATTTAGCTTAAGTGAGACCTTGACTAGATTACAATGACAAGGTAAATTTCCATGGTTACGTGAGACCTTACATGGAGAATTTGCAGTTTCTAAATTAGACAACTTAATTGAGTTGTTAGTGAGACCTAGAAACTCAAAGCATAAGATGGGATGAAACATGCTTACATTGCAAATAGATTTTTGGCAAATGTAAATCCCATAATGATCTAGGAATTGCAATATGAAATTGTCAATTATTGTTCGACAATTACTTTGTTGAATACTATCATTACTAACAGATCAACTGATGTAATGGTACTATGTCAATTAGGATCCTAGCTTTAAGGAAATTCTATGGTTTATATGAATATTAACCAATGGGTATTTAATTTTCTTAAAAATTTATTATCGAAAATACTAAAATTGAATTTTGTAAATTCTTTTAAATGTGTTAATGCAACATAAAACCATAAACATGGGTTACTCTTTTATTGGTAAATTGATCTACACTTATAGGGGTTTTTGGCTAGAGTCAACTTTACTAAAAGAACAAACCTAGTCTCCTTTCCATGAGAGAAGAGTGAGATTCAATCCTGTTAATACAAATATCGTCCTAAAAACGTTATTTATATTTTACGATCCTTGTTTTATTTTGTTAATGACAATTATAAGGTTTATCTTTAGCAAAACATAAATATAAGTTAAAGTCTTTTACATTTTAGTAACAAGCTTTTTAAAACACATTTACATATCACATGATCACTAGGAATTACACATTGCATACATATATACATTTACATGTTTATTTTTATTTCTTAAAAATAGAAATACACATGACATCATGACATACCTGATTAGGAAATATTAGTTGATTTTACAATATATTTTGGAAAGATCTTGAAGCTAAAGAGTTGACTTTGTAAGATCTTGATAAGACTTGACAAAATATGGAAAGATTTGAGAATATCTTAGCTGGCATGTTCCCGCGGAACCAAACCATATAACTGGCGGACCCCAGATTTTGGTTCCGCCAAATCCGTGGTTTGTCTGCTCAGTTTTGACTATAAATAGCAAGCTGGTCATTCAAGCACAATCATCACTTACATAGCATAAAGTACATATCCACTCATTTATACATTACTAACCCATTTATTTCATTCATTTCATTCTTAGTGATCTTCCTTTTGTAGCAAAGAGATCAAGCATCAAGGATCAACAAACTGTTACAATCCTGTTAGAATAGTTACTGTGTGATTTGTTAGTTGTTCACACATCATTGTTATACCATTCATTCAGTAGTGATTGGTTAGTGTTTTAGTCCTCAAAACACATAGAGTGTCGGGAGTAGTTGAACCATTGTAAAGAACTCGACATCTAGCTTAGTGTCGGAAATTGTATAGGCGACGTCAGGTTGGTTCTACCTTGAACTAGAACCCGGTATTTAGCTTAGTACCGAAAAAAGGTGTAAGCGACGTGTGTAAAGGTTTTCTCCGCCAAGAAGGGAGCTTGTTTCTTAGTGAAGAAAAACTCTCGAATTAGAGGCTCGAGGAGTGGAGTAGGGCAAGGAAAAGAGTCCTTGTAGCCGAACCACTATAAATCTCCGTGTTGTGGTTTGATTGTTCTTTTCCTTACTTACATTACTTATATTGATTGTGTGTATGCATTATCTTGAAATCACGATAAGTCTCAAAGCAAATTAAATTTAAAACGGTAAAAACTATTCAACCCCCCTTCTAGTTTTCCACAATTGGCATCAGAGCTACGTTACTCAAGATTTTCAAAATATATTGTATTTTAAAACTTGAAACGATCAATGGATTTTGAAAACTTCAAAGAAGGGCAATCTATGCAAAGACCACCACTATTTGAACCTAATAGTTTTATTTATTGGAAAAACCACTTGAAACTTATGTAAAGTCAAAAGATATAGATTTATGGTATATTATTGTAGAAGGTGATTGTAAACCTATATTAAATATATCAGGAGGTCGGGATGAGGGTACTTCTCTTACTCTTCATAGTGATGAGCAAAAGAAGTTGATTGCCAAAAATAATGAAGCTAAAATGATGCTTTACAACGCTTTACCTAAGAAAGAATATGAAAGAGTCTTTATGTGTAAAACAACTAAGGATATTTGGCAATCATTGATTATCACTCATCAAGGGAACTCACAAGTCAAAGATAAAAAAATTGATCTTCTTGTTAGACAATATGAACAATTTGTTATCTCTGAAGATGAGACCATTGATAGTGCTTTTTCTAGGTTCAATACTATTATTACATCTCTTAAAGCACTTGACGAATCTTTTTCTAGTAAGAACTTTGTCAGGAAATTTCTTAGAGCACTTCATCCGAAGTCGAGAGCAAAGGTGACGACTATTGAAGAATCCAAGGATCTTTCAAGCATGACACTTGACGAGCTCATCGGAAATCTCAAAGTTCACGACATGGTGATGGAAAAAGACTCAGAAATAGTTAAAGGCAAAAAGGAGAAAATGAAGTCCATTGCCTTAAAAGCTAGGGTAGAGTCAAGTGATGATGAAGAGTCTAGTTCGGATAGCAAAGACGAAGAGTATGCCATGGCCGTTAGAGATTTCAAGAAGTTCTTTAGGAGACGAGGAATGTTCGTAAGACAACCTCGTGAAGAAAAGAAACTCTTCCGGAAAGACCGTGATGATAGGAAAGGAAAAGTAGATAGGAAGTGTTTTAGGTGTGGGGATTCCGGTCACCTAATAGGAGAATGTCCAAAGCCTCCAAAGAATAAGTCTCAAAGAGCATTTTTTAGTGGAGCTTGGAGTGACAGTGAAGGTGATGACGACGAGCCTAAGAATGACGAAGTTGCTCTTATGGCTAATGACTCTAACGAGGTACTATCTGAATCATCCTACTCCTCTATTGATGATGACACAGTAGAAATAAAATATAACAAACTGTGTGAAATTACCCTTAAAATCATAAACAAAAACAAGTTCTTAAAAACTAAAAAGGAGTTTTTGGAAAACGAAGTATATTGGTTAAAAGAAAAAGCTTTAAGATTAGAAAAGAGCAAAGATGTTAAGGAAACATGTGTCTCATGTCAGGAACTTAAACTAGAAGTAGAAATACTTAAATCCACACAGAAAAACTTATCAAACTAAATTCTAAATTTAAAAGGTTTGATAAACACATTAGTTGTATGGATGATATAATGAAAGCTCAAAAGTTGGATCTTGATAAGGCCAAGCTAGATTTTATGAAACTAGATAACTTTGATAAACAAACTGTGAAAGAACAAGACACTGTTCCAACAATGTCACGCACCCACGGATCTGGCGGACCCAAAAATTTGGTTCCGCCAGTAGTGACCAAAGGGTCCGCGGGTACTGTTGCTAAACAGAAGGCTTGTACTTCGGATCGTACTGAGTTCGTTAAGGTCACAAGAAAACCCAGCACTAGTACAACTATTAACAAACAAAAACCAGTAGTTACTATAGGAAAAGGTCAAGTTAAAAATGAGTTTAGGATTAAAACGGTTCAATAGATTCCCAAACACCCCTTTCCTAAGAGTAACTTTAATTCATAGCATCATCATCAAAATAGTTGGAACCAAAACATGTCTAGGAAATATAGAGGTCCCAACTACATGTCATGGAACACTTATCCACCATTTCCATACATGAACCATGATAATGTAATGTTTAACCCAAATGGACCCATGAGATATTGGGGACCAAACGCTTGAGTTTTTATTTAACTTAGGTGTGCTTGAAAGTCGGGTTAGAACCGGACAAGTGGATCAAAGATAGTGGGTGTTCAAGACACATGACGGAAAACAAAAGCCTTTTCTCAACCTACCAAGTGTACGACGGAGGTAATGTCACATTCGGTAGCAAGCTTAAAAGTAAAATCATCGGAAAAGGTACAATCTCTCATGACTCTCTCACTATTGATGATGTTGCTCATGTAGATAACTTAGGATTTAACTTGCTTAGTATTAGTCAATTATGCCGCAAAAAGTATAACGTCCTTTTTAGTGAAAATGGAAGTAAAATACTTAAAGATGGCATAACCGTAGGAAAAGGTGTTTTAAAGAATAACGTTTACGTTATGAAATTATACAAAACACCTAAAGACAAACTTTGTCTCACCTCTCTGGATGAAAACTCAACTCTATGGCATAGACGTTTAGGTCACGCCAATATGAGGTTAATCCAATCCTTATCATCTAAGGAACTCGTTAGGAACCTACCCAAATTGAAATACGACCAACACTTTTGTGATGCTTGCAAAATTGGGAAACAAGTTCATAATAGCCATAAGGCTAAAAACATGGTGTCTACATCTAGGTGTCTAGAATTGTTGCATATGGATTTTTTTGGTCCATCCGCTATACAAAGTTACGGGGGAAACTTCTATACTTTGGTAATAGTAGATGATTACTCTAGGTATACTTGGACTAAGTTTTTGAAAACTAAAAAGGAGGCATTTGATAAATTTGAAATTCTAAGTAAGAAAATTCAAAATCAAATAGGAAATAAGATTGTGCCTATTAGAACCGACCACGGTCGTGAATTTGATAACGAAACCCAATTCGGAGCTTTTTGTGATGCTAATGGCATAACACATAATTTCTCGGCTCCTCGAACTCCTCAATCTAATGATGTAGTAGAACGCAAAAATAGGACAATTCAAGAAATGAGTAGAACTATGTTAAATGAACAAAACATACCACAAAAGTTTTGGTGTCACGCCGTAGATACATCCACATACATCTTAAATAGAGTATTAATTCGACCATTTTTGAAAAAGACTCCATATGAGTTATATAGAGGCAAAAAGCCTACTTTAGGATATTTTAGAGTTTTTGGAAGCAAGTGCTTCATTTTAAACACTAAGGATTATCTTACCAAGTTCGACCCAAAGTCGTATGAAGGTGTATTTCTTGGGTATTCGCAAAATAGTAAAGCCTACATAGTTTTGAACAAAGAAACCTCAAGAGTCGAGGAATCGTTGAACGTAACATTCGACGAAAGTCCACCTCCCTCTAAGACATCACCTTTGGTAGATGATGACTTAGTTGAAAGTCAAATGGTTGAAAACCAAGAAAATGTAGAAAATGACAAAGAAGATGAACCCGTGAATAGGGAAATAGTTAACATCAAAGAATCCAAAAGTCATCCATTAGACAATGTCATAGGAAAAATTAACGAAAGAACCTTAAGGTCAAAAGTCCAAAACCAAAGTAATTTTTTTTTGTTTCAACCATTGAACCTAAAAATGTTAATGAAGCCATAAAAGATGAATCTTGGGTCGTAGCGATGCAAGAAGAATTAAACCAATTTGTTAGAAATAACGTTTGGACATTAGTCCCTCAACCTCAAAATCAAACCATAATTGGAACTAAATGGGTATTTAGGAACAAAATGGATGAAAATGGAGTAGTGTCTAGAAACAAAGCTAGGCTAGTAGCTCAAGGCTACAATCAACAAGAAGGTATAGATTACGACGAGACATTTGCACCCGTCGCTAGGCTTGAGTCAATTAGAATATTACTTGCATATGCATGTGCACACGACTTTAAATTATTCCAAATGGATGTTAAAAGTGCTTTTCTAAATGGTTTTATTAATGAGGAAATGTACGTTGCACAACCTCCCGGCTTTGCCGATTTTGAAAAACCTAATCATGTCTACAAACTTAAAAAAGCTTTATACGGACTTAAGCAAGCACTAAAAGCTTGGTATGATCGACTTAAGACTTTCCTAGTTGACCGTAAGTATACCATGGGCTTAGTAGACAACACTCTTTTCACCAAGAAAAAGGGATCACATATTATCATAGTCCAGATATATGTGGATGACATTATAATCGGTTCAACTTGTAAAGAGTTATGCGATGAATTTTCGAAAATCATGCATAATGAGTTTGAAATGAGTATGATGGGGGAACTAAACTTTTTCTTAGGTCTCCAAATAAAACAATTAGAAGATGAGATATTCTTCAACCAATCTAAGTATATAAGGGATATGCTTAAGAAATTTGGTCTTGAAGACTCCAAACCCATGAAAACACCAATGTCTTCCGAAACCAAACTCACCAAGGATGATGAAAGTGAATCCGTAGTTATCACTAAATATAGAGGAATGATTGGTAGTTTACTCTACCTCACGGCTAGTAGATCGGACATTATGTTTAGTGTTTGTTTATGTGCATGTTTTCAAGAAGATCCCAAAATATCCCATCTTGAAGCTGTTAAACGAATCTTTAGATATATTAAAGGTACTACACATTTAGGATTATGGTATCCCAAAGGAACGGGAATGGAAACCATAGTGTATGCCAACTCAGACCATGCTGGTGACTATGTCGATAGAAAAAGTACAAGTGGTATTTGTACTTTTGTTGGGCATTGTCTCACCTCATGGTTTGGCAAGAAACGAACGGCCCTAGCAATATCAACAACTGAAGCCAAGTACGTGTCTTGATGCGTGGTTTTGCGACCTTACAACAGGTTTTACCTCTCGAGGGATCTCAAGAGGCTTGCAATCCCCACCAGGCAGTGTACCTGACCGATGTAGTATAGTGTAGTGGCAAGTACCGGGGATTGATCGTTCTCTAGGGGAATAGTGTCGTTAGGATTGAAAAACTACTCTAATAGGTCTAAGGGTGAGGGAAGATTCTTTTTGTATTTTTTATATTTTTATAAAAGCAAGTAAAATCTCAGGTTTGAAGGAGTGGGCGAAATTAGTTGCTAGTCAACTAACCCAAATAATTATAATTGCAAATAAAATAAAATAACTGAAAATAAAAAGGTTGTGGAACTTATATGGAGAGAAATGTGTTTACTTAGATTTCCTTACTCCCTAACTATCTTTTACCGGTTGCTTAGTGTGTATTAATTGCGTGGATGACGGGTGTATTCCTTAATACCAATCGTGGGGTGGCGTACGTACTTCCCCAACTCTACAAGCTCCTACTTCACTCCTATGTCGAGCCGGCTAGGAAGCTCCTAACATGGGATCACTAGAATTCGCTCATGCATTAAATACAACCATAATAACCTTAGTACGCATTGGTTCATGTTTCTTAAGACGTTCAAGCAAGTTACCGTATAGGAGGTTATCCAGTTTTCTTAAGCCTAACATCGATGAACAATCATCCAATACAATTAATAACACACTAACAACCAATAATCAATTGTTAGGTTTTATTAGATCTAAGCAAACACAAGATAAATCTAGCCTAGCATGTTAAATAAAAGACAAGAACAAGATATAATCAAACAACACATAGACATATTGAATGATTAATTGATTACTTATCTTCAATTGAACATGGGAGATCCAAGGGTATAAAACCCTTAAAAATGGCAGAAAAATCGTCTTAGGGTTTTTTCCTCACAAAGTGGCACACTAATGACTAAAAATTATGAAAATATATATAGGAAAACAGATCTGACGGCGTCACGTTATAGAGCGTGACGCCGTCACCTCGCCGCGGTTAGGGTTTCTTGATGGCCTTCTTGACGCCGTCCCCTTTTAATCCTCCAAAATCCTCTCTGGCCTATCAGGAGCTGACGTCGTCAAGGTTAAGGGTGACGCCGTCACTCTTTAATCCTGATGGCCATCTCTCTTTTTCATAGCACGAGACGGCCTTGATCACCTTAAAGGGTGACGCCGTCAGACTTCCTTTGTAAAACTTTCTGGCGCGTCACGTGTATTTGTCATATCCACCTCTTTTGCCAAGCCGTGACGCCGTCAGGAGCAATCCTTGACGCCGTCATGTGTACTTTTCCAGCAGCTTTGGCATTTTGTCGAATTCTTCACTTTTATGCTCCAAAAACGTCCAAAATGCTTCCTTTTCCAGATTTCTTCTCCAAAGTACCTAAAATGACAAAAGGAACGATTTAGGGCAATATTTGATCAAATAAATACGATTTAGGGCTTAAATGACCCCCTAAAAGCGGTACACTTTTCGCTTCATCAAATACCCTTACACTTGAGATTTGCTTGTCCTCAAGCAAATGCACTTTTATTCTAATCAAAATACAAGTTAGGGGTCATTTAACGCTAATATAAAAGTAATTACAACAAATAGTCGTTCCACTTTAATCATAATAAGCACGGAGCTTACAAACTAGCACCTCACATGTAGTGTTTAGATACTCACATCTCTCAGGTGTCATAAAAGTATATCTCATAAATAAAAATGGATAATATCTCTCACTACCTGTCATAGCAAATAGATTACCATAGGCTTGGGAAAGGATCAAAAACCTCCTCCACTAGGCGTAAGCACCTAAGATAAACTATCAAAGAGGGCTTTTAAACGGGTTATAACGTTAGGTGTAGGGATATGATAAACACGGATTTGTTGGATAAGGGATATTTTACTGGTGGCGAGTTAAAGATCTTGATTAATTACATGTACAATATGGCGTTGCTAAGCCAAGACTAGACTCGACTTAAGCTAATGAAAAAAAAAATAACAAAAAGATAAAATAAACATAAAATGAAACGGGATGGTAGTCCGTATGTTTTTTCTACTTTTCTTTTTCTCATTTTTTTGTATTTTTCTTGATTTTTTCTCTTTTTATTTTTATTTTATTTTTATTTTTTTTCCCATACACTCTTGCCCAACCATCCAAAATAATACATCATAGGGGCGTTGCATTCCCTTACACTTGAAGTTTTACATAACTTTACAATTAACTATTCTAATGACTCGAATTAAGATAATCGAAACACTTGGAGTACTTTTAAAATATTTAGCACATATGGGGGTAATAATGTTGTTCTTCCCCATTACTCCATTACACTAGTACTTTACCCATGAGTCCCAATCGTCCCAAAACAATATGTACAAGGATATGACTCGACTTAGCAACCATGTAATCAATTAGATAATTAACTTGGGGTTTAAACAAATGTTGTCACAATAATGCACTAAAGATGAGTGCACACAAGGTAGGCTAAGGCGATTTGGGTGTACATTTAAGTGGGGTGTAAACAAATTCTTCCTTTAAGTAAAATGCTTAAAGGTCAAAACGAAAAGATAGGCTCTGAGGGGTGTACTAGGGGTATCGTGTACTAAAAATGAGTACAACGCAAAGGGTGTGGGAGAATTACTTGACCAATGTAGCCAACGTAATTATAACAAAAACACAGGTGTAAAACAATGGGTTAATCCTAATGCCTCTTTTCATGTAGTAAATCTAACTACACGAATGTAGTCTCACTTGTGGCCTCGGAATGGTCCTAACGCAAGTTCTAGAATCTAAGTGCTACCGGTACACACATCATAGCATAAATGCTTTTCCTACCAATTCTAGGGGCGAACCTCACATATTTGGGGGTGGAAAATTTTTTAGTGGTACGGTTTTGTGCTAGTCATATAACTCCTATCCATGAGACGCTCATTAAGACCAAAGTTTCACTCCTAAATGTTGTAACAAATTTTAAATTTGGCACTAAAATTGCCTTAACAGGTATTTATCTCAGTTTTATTACACATCTACCATCAAACAAACGAAAAATCAAGTGCAATTGCATTCTCTAAGGTATCGTACTTTACCCCCCTTACACTTAAGATGAACATTATCCCCAATGTTCAATTAACAAGATGTAAAAGTAAATAAGGTAAAAGAATGAAATCAAATACTCCCCTGATTCGCTCGGTGGATAAAGAGGTAACATGGTTAGATCTTCTTCCAAGGTAATGTAGAAGCTCCAAGACTAAAGCATCGCCAAAAGCTTGATTCCACATACATCTCCTTGTCCAAAATAACATGTTAAACCTGAGAAAACAAACACGAAAACCTGCATAACATCGGCGGGATAAATCTGTATAAGGATATAATGCTTGTGGAATGATTATTTTGCAGATTCCTGGAGTTTATAAGTTAGAGATTTAATAAAGCATTTTATGATTCCGGAAGAAAAACAAAACTTTCAAAAAATTTCAGAAAATTAAAACCTGACGCCGTCAGGTTTTAAGGCCTGACGCCGTCAGAAATGATCTGACAGAATTCTCATGTTAAGTTTCCGGAAAATTTCAGGAAAAACCTATACCTTACTTCCTGGAAATCCTGCAAAATATCATTATGACTCGATACAAGCATTTGACTCAAACAATTACTAATATGCATGCTAATTTAATATTGTTATGATTCATGTTCATTTGTTCTAATAAACCGATTTGGATTTCCCTTACACTTAACTTTTGCAAAATACCTTTATATGTAGTTAAGACGAAGTTAAAAACAAGATAAAGCATTTTCACAATTTAGTTTCGAACATGAATCAATAATAATAAAAATTAAACATACATACGGAAGCAAATAAAATCAAACAAACAAATAAATAAACACACAAAGCAGATAAAGCTTGGGTTGCCTCCCAAGAAGCGCTTTTCTTTATTAACTTGTCTTGTAGCTAGACTCAAAGTCACGGGTTCTACGTTTTTCTGTTTTGCTTCTCAATTGCCCCTCTAATCATCCTAACAACCTCTATATCAACTTTGTATTTAGGTCCTAGGTTCAAGCAATCTTTATAATAAAGGCTTCTCTTATTCCAAACATAGTCCATGCCTTTCTCTTTATCCTCATCATTGATGTCCTCAATCACACCAATGTTGTCCTTGTCAAATCGAGGCACAAAACGAAATTCATTTACCCGATAAGGCATCCTATATGTGATCCTATCTATGTGATTAGAAAACTGAACCGTGCCTCTCAAACGATCATACTTTAAATTGGATGCTTCAATAAACGGCTTACCTAACACCACGTGAGAAAGGCGGCAGTCAACAACACTTGCCAAATCTTCTAAGATCATGAATTCGGTGGTAAAGGTAAAATTCCCAACAAGGATATGCATGTCCTTAATCCTTCCAACAAAGTTGCAAACTCCACCGGGGCACTTGGGGTCTTTCCTAGGCTCAAGTGGTGTGTTTATGATGTAGCTATAAAGGCCTGAGGACATCACGTTGGTTGGGGATTCACAGTCAATGTAAGCATGCTCAACGTATTGGTACCCAATCATACATGGTATCTTCACATTCCCGGGATCACCCCTCTTAATCTTTGGGTCAATTCTAACAAAAGGTGGTCGAGGGTTATCAACTAGGTTGTTATAGTAAGCAATCTCCTCCTTAGTGGGGTATTCATTGAAATAATCATCCAACCTAGGATCTACCTTCTCTTCATCAAGTTTCTCAATCAACTCCTCAACCGTAAGATTATTACGTTCTAAGTAATTATCTGAGTATATGGTGGTTTCTAGGTTGTTAAAGGCATAATCAAGCTCAATATCAATCATTCTATTGAGCTCTCTGAGCTCACTAATCTCATCCTCAATTTGGCTACGCAACAAAGCCACTTCTCCAGGTGTAAGGGGTGGATTCGCGTTTTCCATAATGGCAAACTGAATAGTCAATGAAAATCTTATACGAACAAAAACACGAAGAAAATAGATAGACTAAAGAAAAACCTAGAAAAATAAAAAATCTCACTAGAAAGCAATCTAGTGAGTAGACCTAATAAAATAAAAATTCAACCTAAACAATAACTATTCCCCGGCAGCGGCGCCAAAAACTTGATGCGTGGTTTTGCGACCTTACAACAGGTTTTACCTCTCGAGGGATCTCAAGAGGCTTGCAATCCCCACCAGGCAGTGTACCTGACCGATGTAGTATAGTGTAGTGGCAAGTACCGGGGGATTGATCGTTCTCTAGGGGAATAGTGTCGTTAGGATTGAAAAACTACTCTAATAGGTCTAAGGGTGAGGGAAGATTCTTTTTGTATTTTTTATATTTTTATAAAAGCAAGTAAAATCTCGGGTTTGAAGGAGTGGGCGGAATTAGTTGCTAGTCAACTAACCCAAATAATTACAATTGCAAATAAAATAAAATAACTGAAAATAAAAAGGTTGTGGAACTTATATGGAGAGAAATGTGTTTACTTAGATTTCCTTACTCCCTGAATATCTTTTACCGGTTGCTTAGTGTGTATTAATTGCGTGGATGACGGGTGTATTCCTTAATACCAATCGTGGGGTGGCGTACGTACTTCCCCAACTCTACAAGCTCCTACTTCACTCCTATGTCGAGCCGGCTAGGAAGCTCCTAACATGGGATCACTAGAATTCGCTCATGCATTAAATACAACCATAATAACCTTAGTACGCATTGGTTCATGTTTCTTAAGACGTTCAAGCAAGTTACCGTATAGGAGGTTAGCCAGTTTTCTTAAGCCTAACATCGATGAACAATCATCCAATACAATTAATAACACACCAACAACCAATAATCAATAGTTAGGTTTCATTAGATCTAAGCAAACACAAGATAAATCTAGCCTAGCATGTTAAATAAAAGACAAGAACAAGATATAATCAAACAACACATAGACATATTGAATGATTAATTGATTACTTATCTTCAATTGAACATGGGAGATCCAAGGGTATAAAACCCTTAAAAATGGCAGAAAAATCGTCTTAGGGTTTCTCCTCACAAAGTTGCACACTAATGATTAAAAATTATGAAAATATATATAGGAAAACAGATCTGACGGCGTCACGTTATAGAGCGTGACGCCGTCACCTCGCCGCGGTTAGGGTTTCTTGATGGCCTTCTTGACGCCGTCCCCTTTTAATCCTCCAAAATCCTCTCTGGCCTATCAGGAGCTGACGCCGTCAAGGTTAAGGGTGACGCCGTCACTCTTTAATCCTGATGGCCATCTCTCTTTGTCTTAGCACGAGACGGCCTTGATAACCTTAAAGGGTGACGCCGTCAGACTTCCTTTGTAAAACTTTCTGGCGCGTCACGTGTATTTGTCATATCCACCTCTTTTGCCAAGCCGTGACGCCGTCAGGAGCAATCCTTGACGCCGTCACGTTTACTTTTCCAGCAGCTTTGGCATTTTGTCGAATTCTTCACTTTTATGCTCCAAAAACGTCCAAAATGCTTCCTTTTCCAGATTTCTTCTCCAAAGTACCTAAAATGACAAAAGGAACGATTTAGGGCAATATTTGATCAAATAAATACGATTTAGGGCTTAAATGACCCCTTAAAAGCGGTACACTTTTCGCTTCATCATGTCTGCAGGAAAGGCGTGTCAACAAGCACTGTAGATGAAACAAGCTCTCGTCGACTATGGAATTGAACTCAACGACATTCCCATTCTTTGCGACAACAAAGGAGCTATCGACCTTAGCAAACATCCAGTCCAACACGCTAGAACCAAACACATAGAAATACATCATCATTTCCTTCGCGACAATGTTCAGAAGGGAAACATCTCAATCAAGAAAGTTTCCTCAGAGGACAACATTGCTGACATTCTCACTAAACCTCTTAAGAGAGCACCCTTTAACTTTCTTAGACTTGGTTTAGGACTAATGGAACCTAGTGAGTAGATAAAACCTTAGCTTGAACCTTAGATTAACCAAACACAACAATAACCAAAAATTGAGTCTGATCCTGCGGAACCAAACGACAACAAGGACGGATCCCCTGTTTTGGTTCCGCCGAATCCGTGAGTCTCTAGGCTAATTTTTCTAGTTTATTAAACAAACACCCTGTATTGTATATCACAACTCCCTAAAACATACCACCTACTGGAACTCGGCACAAAATCAACCAAAATCATAATTTAGGTCATCTCCTTCCACCAATTTGTGCTTTAATCATCTCTGTAAGTATCCTAATCACATCTACATTCCTGATCTGAGTCTAGGATTTCTATTTGATGCACAAAATCAAAACTTGGGGTTTACGCATATTTTTAGTAAAATCATGAAGCATATTTACAAAATTACATAACAAATCATATTTTCCTTGATTAGAAATTGCATATCATATGGCATTATTATAATTCATCAAAAACCCCATGAATTTTTTTTTATCAAAATCTTCTCACGACTAGGAAAAACGGTTTTTGAACATTGTTCATACAAATACAAAAACGTTATGTTTTTAAACATCACTTGCATACTATCTCTTGAATGCTAAAGGGAATACATAATTAATATGTATTTTCGGGTACATTCAATCGTAGATATATTGAAGTAGGAGCGTTTGGGTTATCTCTAATTTTTCTATAAAACTTGCATAAACAAAATTTTCATGCATAAAAAAGAGTCGAGATAACCACATCTCCACATTGTCCCCATATAGGCACACACAAGAAATTATTATACGTATTTTTGATAGTTTTAACTAAACTATGTAATTTTCGTGTCTAGGATAATCATGCCTCCCGCGACATACTATGATCACAAAGATACCCGCAAATACCTACCTCAACACCATAAAACCGAAGGACTCTCTAGCAACCAAGTCAAAATCTTTAAGGTTTTAGAAAAACGTTATGTTCGCGAGGGTAGAACCGTAGACCCCTCATTCTTAGAATGCACCAACATCCGGGAACAACTAGCCGCTATCCAGTTTGATTGTCTCCTAAACATAGATGAACCAATAATTCCTACATTCATACTAGAATTCTATGCTAGCGTTGTTCTTAGTTCAAACGACTATGGTCTCATGAGCATCCATTTCAAAGCTAACCACCATGAATTCACCGTTCCTTTGAACCATTTCGCGGAAATATTAGGAGTTCCGAATCAAGGAACTTGCTTCTATTCGGACAAATGGTCATTGTCCATCCTCGACTCCAACCTTGATCGTATGCATCCATATGACACACCCCTAACTCCAAAAGAAACCATCCGTGAGCATCTTTTTGTCCCTAGGTCCACCCACACTAAGACAAGTAGAGGTAAAAAGGTAGATCGAGATCCATTTGGCATGGAGCTAAACGAGCTTATGCCTCAATTTAAAAAGTTAGAATAGGTTCTTAGGGCTAACGTCATAAGTACCATAGGGAATAGGGATCATGTCAATGCAAGCCTTTGTTACATGATATATTGTGTGTCCACTCGCCAACAATTCAACTTAGCTTACTATATCGCCAAAAGAATGGCCGATATTCTAGTTTTAGGCACCACTGCCATGCCTTACGGGATGCTTATTACCCGTCTCTATCGAGCTTTTGCACCCATTCCACCAAACGCTAGTGGTTTCTTACCCAACTACAACGAAATCAAACACACCTTTGTACCTCTCAGTGATCATAGGGTCACCGTAGCAAGAGGAAAACGAGCTCATCCTCCCACCTCATCATCATCTTCATCATCAGTTAGCAAGGATGATGGTTTGCCAAATTCTAGGATCCCTCCACCCGAATACATGAGTAAACTCCCTTCCATCGACAACCAATCCGAGGAGTTTCGACAAACATGAGGGATGATGAAGAATATTGGACGTTGGATCATGAAGCTTAATGATGCGTGGTTTTGCGACCTTACAATAGGTTTTACCTCTCGAGGGATCTCAAGAGGCTTGCAATCCCCACCAGGCAGTGTACCTGACCGATGTAGTATAGTGTAGTGGCAAGTACCGGGGGATTGATCGTTCTCTAGGGGAATAGTGTTGTTAGGATTGAAAAACTACTCTAATAGGTCTAAGGGTGAGGGGCGATTTTTTTTGTATTTTTTTATATTTTTTTATAAAAGCAAGTAAAATCTCGGGTTTGAAGGAGTGGGCGGAATTAGTTGCTAGTCAACTAACCCAAATAACTACAATTGCAAATAAAATAAAATAACTGAAAATAAAAAGGTTGTGGAACTTATATGGAGAGAAATGTGTTTACTTAGATTTTCTTACTCCCTAACTATCTTTTACCGGTTGATTAGTGTGTATTAATTGCGTGGATGACGGGTGTATTCCTTAATACCAATCGTGGGGTGGCGTACGTACTTCCCCAACTCTATAAGCTCCTACTTCACTCCTATGTCGAGCCGGCTAAGAAGCTCCTAACATGGGATCACTAGAATTCGCTCATGCATTAAATACAACCATAAAAACCTTAGTACGCATTGGTTCATGTTTCTTAAGATGTTCAAGCAAGTTACCGTATAGGAGGTTAGCCAGTTTTCTTAAGCCTAATATCGATAAACAATCATCCAATACAATTAATAACACACCAACAACCAATAATCAATAGTTAGGTTTCATTAGATCTAAGCAAACACAAGATAAATCTGGCCTAGCATGTTAAATAAAAGACAAGAACAAGATATAATCAAACAACACATAGACATATTGAATGATTAATTGATTACTTATCTTCAATTGAACATGGGAGATCCAAGGGTATAAAACCCTTAAAAGTAGCAGAAAAATCGTCTTGGGGTTTCTCCTCACAAAGTTGCACACTAATGACTAAAAATTATGAGAATATATATAGATAATCAGACCTGGCGGCGTCACGTTATAGAGCTGACGCCGTCACCTCGCCGCGGTTAGGGTTTCTTGATGGCCTTCTTGACGCCGTCCCCTTTTAATCATCCAAAATCCTCTCTGGCGCGTCAAGGGTTGACGGCGTCACAATGGTGCTTGACGCCGTCACAGGTACTTTTCCAGCCGATTTTGAGACTTTGTCGTTTTCTTCACTTTTATGCTCCAAAAACGTCCAAAATGCTTCCTTTTCCAGATTTCTTCTCCAAAGTACCTAAAATGACAAAAGGAACGATTTAGGGCAATATTTGATCAAATAAATACGATTTAGGGCTTAAATGACCCCCTAAAAGCGGTACACTTTTCGCTTCATCAAATACCCTTACACTTGAGATTTGCTTGTCCTCAAGCAAATGCGCTTTCATTCTAATCAAAATACAAGTTAGGGGTCATTTAACGCTAATATAAAAGTAATTACAACAAATAGTCGTTCCACTTTAATCATAATAAGCACGGAGATTACAGACTAGCACCTAACAAGTAGTGTTTAGATACTCACATCTCTCAGGTGTCATAAAAGTATATCTCATAAATGAAAATGAATAATATCTCTCACTACCTGTCATAGCAAATAGATTACCATAGGCTTGGGAAAAGATCAAAAACCTCCTCCACTAGGCGTAAGCACCTAAGATAAACTATCAAATAGGGCTTTTAAACGGGTTATAACGTTAGGTGTAGGGATATGATAAACACGGTTTTGTTGGATAAAGGATATTTTACTGGTGGTGAGTTAAATATCTTGATTAATTACATGTACAATATGGCGTTGCTAATCCAAGACTAGACTCGACTTAAGCTAATGAAAAAAATAACAAAAAGATAAAATAAACATAAAATGAAACGGGATGGTAGTCCGTATGTTTTTTCTATTTTTTTTTTTTTTTTTTTTTTTTTTTTTTTTTTTTTGCATACACTCTTGCCCTACCATCCAAAATAATACATCGCAGGGGGGTTGTATCCCCCTTACACTTGAACTTTTACATAACTTTATAATTAACTATTCTAATGACTCGAATTAAGATAATCGAAACACTTGGAGTACTTTTAAAATATTTAGCACATATGGGGGTAATAATGTTGTTCTTCCCCATTACTCGATTACACTAGTACTTTACCCATGAGTCCCAATCGTCCCAAAACAATATGTACAAGGATATGACTTGACTTAGCAACCATGTAATCAATTAGATAATTAACTTGGGATTTAAACAAATGTTGTCACAATAATGCACTAAAATTGAGTGCATACAAGGTAGGCTAAGGCGATTTGGGTGTACATTTAAGTGGGGTGTAAACAAATTCTTACTTTAAGTAAAATGCTTAAAGTTAGAAACGAAAAGATAGGCTCTGAGGGGTGTACTAGGGGTATCGTGTACTAAAAATGAGTACAACGCAAAGGTTGTCGGAGAATTACTTGACCAATGTAGCCAATCTAATTATAACAAAAACACAGGTGTAAAAAAATGGGTTAATCCTAATGTCTCTTATCATGTAGTAAATCTAACTACACGAATGTAGTCTCACTTGTGGCCTCGGAATGGTCCTAACGCAAGTTCTAGAATCTAAGTGCTACCGGTACACACATCATAGCATAAATGCTTTTCCTACCAATTCTAGGGGCGAACCTCACATATTTGGGGGTGGAAAATTTTTTAGTGGTACGGTTTTGTGCTAGTCATATAACTCCTATCCGTGAGACGCTCATTAAGACCAAAGTTTCACTCCTATATGTTGTAAAAAATTTTAAATTTGGCACTAAAATTGCCTTAACAGGTATTTCTCTCAGTTTTATTACACATCTACCATTAAACAAACGAAAAATCAAGCGTAATAGCATTCTCTAAGGTATCGTACTTTACCCCCTTACACTTAAGATGAAAATTGTCCCCAATGTTCAAATAACAAGATGTAAAAGTAAATAAGGTAAAAGAATGAAATCAAATACTCCCCTGATTCGCTCGGTGGATAAAGAGGTAACATGGTTAGATCTTCTTCCAAGGTAATGTTGAAGCTTCAAGATTAAAGCAGCGCCAAAAGCTAGATTCCACATACATCTCCTTGTCCAAAATAACCTGTTAAACCTGAGAAAACAAACACGAAAACCTGTATAACATCGGCGAGATAAATCTGTATAAGGATATAATGCTTGTGGAATGATTATTTTGCAGATTTCTGGAGTTTATAAGTTAGAGATTTAATAAAGCATTTTATGATTCCGGAAGAAAAACAAAACTTAAAAAAAAAAATTCCAGAAAACTGTTCCTGACGCCGTCAGAAGTGATCTGACAGATTTTTTCATGTTAAGTTTCCGGAAAATTTCTGGAAAAACTCAATCCTTATTTCCTGGAAATCTTGCAAAATTTCATTATGACTCGATACAAGCATTTGACTCAAACAATTACTAATATGTATGTTAATTTAATATTGTTATGATTCATGTTCATTTGTTCTAATAAACCGATTTGGATTTCCCTTACACTTATCTTTTGCAAAATACCTTTATATGTAGTTAAGACGAAGTTAAAAACAAGATAAAGCATTTTCACAATTTAGTTTCGAACATGAATCAATAATAATAAAAATTAAACATACATACGGAAGCAAATAAAATCAAACAAACAAATAAATAAACACACAAAGCAAATAAAGCTTGGGTTGCCTCCCAAGAAGCGCTTTTCTTTATTAACGAGTCTTGTAGCTAGACTCAAAGTCACCGTACATTACGTGACTCCATCATTGGTCACGGTTTCTAGGCCATTCTCATGTCCGGTTTTATATTCCGGTCCTAATTTTAAACAATCCTTGTAGAAACCGGATATCCTTTCCATAACATAGTCTACTCCTTTACTTCTATCTCCATCATTCCTATAGTAGACTGCTTGCTTAAGCTCCTTCTCAACATTTGACAAGTGTTGGAATTGCTCTATCTTATATGGCATTTGGTAGTTTACCTCATCGGTCTCATCCTTAAATCTAACTATCCCTAAGAAAGGTTCATAAGTCATTCTAGAGACCTCAACAAATGGTTTTCCAAAAACTACTTGAGTTAAGCATGCATCGACTATTGGGCGGATATCTTCTACAATTACAAATTCGGTGGCATAGGTGAAGTTTCCTACATAAACCGGTAATCCCTTAACTCTTCCCGTGAAGTTACTCATCCAACCCTTATCAGGGAGCATCCTATACCCAAGTTGATTTTTCATTATCAAGTTGTAGTGGGCTCTAGTCATGATGTTTATGGGCGATCTAAGGTCGATGTAAGCTTTCCACACATGTAAATGTCCGATGTTGCATGGTATGTTGAGATTAGAAGGGTCGCCCATTTCTATAATTGGTCTACCTAGGAAGTATGGTGTCTCGGGGTCATCGAATAAGTCTGTATGATCTGCGCGCTCTTCCTTAGTGGGTAGCCTATTGAAGTAGTCCTCATCATCATCTACTTTTTCAATCTCACTTTTCCTAACTTCTTTATCAACCTCGACTTTCTTAACCTCATCCTTAGGTTCACTATTATCCTCATTCCTATCAATTGGTTTAATAGTGACAATGTTGACGAAGTGGACATGTTTGGATGAAGAGGGGTCTTTTACTTGGGGTCCGCTATTTGTGTTCCTAGCGTCCTTATGTGGAGGTGATAACACTTGGTTATTGAGGGCTTTCAATAAGTTGTCAATTTTATTGGTCATCTCCGTTTGTTGTTGATTGAATTCGGATTCGAATCTAGCTATCCGAGCTGCTTGAGATGCCATAAATTTGGACATCAATCCTTCAAGATTATTGGTACTACCATAGTTGGAAGGATTGTTGATGAAAGTACGGTTCGAGGATGAACCGCTTGATTGAAAACGATTAGGTGGGTTGGAAGAATTGGTTTGTTGTGCGTTTTGGTTTTGTTTCCACCTAAGGTTTGGGTGATTTTTCCATGAGGGGTTGTATGAATCACCGTAGGGGTTTGGCTCGGGTTTGAAAGTGTACCACCTGTCTCCCGCTCCGTCGGTACGCGAGGATGCGTAGTCCGCAAAAGCTTGTTCGGGGAGTTCCACGCAATCACGAGTGTCGTGGGGACCACTACATAATTCACATGAAGAAGTGATTTTGTTCACTTGGCTTTAAGGTTTAGGAGCCTCGTAGGATTTCATAAGAAACTTGACTTGGTCTTCAAGTTTTATGATCCTACGGTCGGAAGTGTTTGAATTGTTCGAAGGCAAAGATATTGCCTTGACCGTTTTATTCAAATCACGGGGATCATTCCAACTTTCGTTGTCATAAAGAGCAAGATCTTCCAGGAGAGCCCATGATTGTTCCGCACTTAGATCACGTAGCTTACCACCGGCCGATTGGTCAATGGTTTGCCTCGTGGAGAGATTGATGTGGTCATAGAAGATTTGGACTTGGAGCCAAAGTTCTATGCCATGGTGAGGGACTTTTTGGAGTAAGTCCTTGAATCGAGTCCATGCCTCGTAGAGGGTTTCGCCTTGACGTTGTTGGAACATCAAGATATCATTCCTTAGCTTGGTAGTTCTTCCTGGTGGGAAAAACTGAGCGAGGAAACGAGTGGTGAGATCATCCCAAGAGGTGATGGATCCTGCGGGTAGACGCTCTAGCCATTGACTAGCTTGGTCCCGCAGAGAGAATTGAAAGAGACGCAGTCGGGTCGTCTCTCGAGTAGCAACATCAAGGTCTATAGAATCAACGATTTTGAGAAAGTCCTTGAGATGTTGATTAGGATCTTCGGAACGAAGTCCATGGAATGCGCATCCGCTTTGCACCAACCGGATGGTGTCGGATCGCAAGGGAGTGACATTGGTTCCTTGAGTGAGCTCAATGGTGTTTCGATAGCCATGGTAGCTAGGACGAGAGTAGTCTCCTAAGGTACGGGCTCTAGGAGGTGGGTGTTGTTGTGGTGGTGGGTTGTTGGGATCAAGGATATTACCACCTTCCATGATGTCGGATGGTAATGGTTACGAACAAAGAAACGAAGAAAAAAGATAGACTAAAGAAAACCTTGAAAAATAAAATAAAAATCTTACTAGAAAGGAATCTAGTGAGTAGACCTAATAAAATAAAAATTCAACCTAAACAATAACTATTCCCCGGCAGCGGCGCCAAAAACTTGATGCGTGGTTTTGCGACCTTACAACAGGTTTTACCTCTCGAGGGATCTCAAGAGGCTTGCAATCCCCACCAGGCAGTGTACCTGACCGATGTAGTATAGTGTAGTGGCAAGTACCGGGGGATTGATCGTTCTCTAGGGGAATAGTGTCGTTAGGATTGAAAAACTACTCTAATAGGTCTAAGGGTGAGGGAAGATTCTTTTTGTATTTTTTTTTATATTTTTTTATAAAAGCAAGTAAAATCTCGGGTTTGAAGGAGTGGGCGGAATTAGTTGCTAGTCAACTAACCCAAATAACTACAATTGCAAATAAAATAAAATAACTGAAAATAAAAAGGTTGTGGAACTTATATGGAGAGAAATGTGTTTACATAGATTTCCTTACTCCCTAACTATCTTTTACTGGTTGATTAGTGTGTACTAATTGCGTGGATGACGGGTGTATTCCTTAATACCAATCGTGGGGTGGCCTACGTACTTCCCCAACTCTATAAGCTCCTACTTCACTCCTATGTCGAGCCGGCTAAGAAGCTCCTAACATGGGCTCACTAGAATTCGCTCATGCATTAAATACAACTATAAAAACCTTAGTACGCATTGGTTCATGTTTCTTAAGACGTTCAAGCAAGTTACCGTATAGGAGGTTAGCTAGTTTTCTTAAGCCTAACATCGATAAACAATCATCCAATACAATTAATAACACACCAACAACCAATAATCAATAGTTAGGTTTTATTAGATCTAAGCAAACACAAGATAAATCTAGCCTAACATGTTAAATAAAAGACAAGAACAAGATATAATCAAACAACACATAGACATATTGAATGATTAATTGATTACTTATCTTCAATTGAACATGGGAGATCCAAGGGTATAAAACCCTTAAAAGTAGCAGAAAAATCGTCTTAGGGTTTCTCCTCACAAAGTTGCACACTAATGACTAAAAATTATGAGAATATATATAGAAAATCAGATCTGACGGCGTCACGTTATAGAGCTGACGCCGTCACCTCGCCGCGGTTAGGGTTTCTTGATGGCCTTCTTGACGCCGTCCCCTTTTAATCATCCAAAATCCTCTTTGGCGCGTCAAGGGTTGACGGCGTCACAATGGTGCTTGACGCCGTCACAGGTACTTTTCCAGCTGATTTTGAGACTTTGTCGTTTTCTTCACTTTTATGCTCCAAAAACGTCCAAAATGCTTCCTTTTCCAGATTTCTTCTCCAAAGTACCTAAAATGACAAAAGGAACGATTTAGGGCAATATTTGATCAAATAAATACGATTTAGGGCTTAAATGACCCCCTAAAAGCGGTACACTTTTTGCTTCATCACTTAACAAGAAGCTCGATAAGAAGTGAGGGTTAGGGATGTTTGGTATAAGACAATCTCAAAACAATGATGTGTTGAACTCTTGTGATTCTTAGAATATTATGTTGATGTGATACATTTCTGTGAACTAACATAACTTTTCAGGACGATAACACGTGTTTTATCGATTTTCGTGTTTAAGCTTAACATCCTTTTATGGTAAGTTCAATTTCATCAGTTTGATCTACATGTTCTCATTTGTTAGAACTTGTTTTTTTGCTTTTAGTCAATCACAACTAATTAATTACATATGATTTAAGAAAATTTTCGGGATTTCATCGGGTTTCGGGTAGTTTTACAAGCCCTCTGTTAAGAAAATCCATTCAGCGGAAATGGCGGAACCAAATTTTGGGTTCCGCCTGTTGTGTTCTTTGGCTCCGCCATTAATCACCTTGCGGATTCTGCGGCACCAAAAACATGGGTCCGCCTTTGTTATCGATTGGTGCCGCCACTCCAACAGTAACTTTTTCAAATTTCCCGACTAATATCAATCCTTAGATTATTGATTCTAGTTCTTAGGATTATCCTACTGATCATTAGGCACATTAGGATAATTTAGGAACACTTAGAACCATAAGACACCCATTTCCCACCAAAATTTGAATATTCAAATTCTCATCCAAGTTACCTTTCTGCAACACCCAAGGACCCCTCTACTTGGTTCCTTGGAATCCGTGAATCAATCACATTATTAGCTTTTTATTCACCCTCTGCATGAACCTGCATATCTTCATGTCAACTCCATTTCTATGGATTGACTTTGATGACAAACCACTTTATCTTGCTCTAAGTCATTGGAAACCAACATCTCTTTAAACTTCAAATTCAAACACCAATTTCCATAAATCTTAGAGACTATAAATTAGAAGCTTTAGATAGTCACATTACATACCTTCACCAACATCTCTAAGTATTAATTCTGCTTTCCTAAACAACCCTCTCATAATGCATAAATCAAACAACTCCTACATGTCCAGACCACACAGAAGGACAGCACGAATAAGTGTCAGACCATACTGGTTAATAAATCCCACTTCTAATGTAAACTTCCCTACTATATCCACTACTACTACAACACCAATCATAACTCCAGTGGTTAACATACCATCACCTACTTCATCTCAACCAAGATCACCATCACCTACTCTATCTCAACCAAGATCACCATCACCTACCATAACACCAGTGGCTACCACACCACCAGCCTCACCATCTCAAGTGAGAAAATCATCATCACCTCATCATTCACCCAAACTTCAACCCAATGATATATTTGCCACACTCCAAGCCATTGATGAATCAATGTGGCTCAACCAACCAAACACTTAAAGCAATGAGGAACTTGATCCTCTTTACGCCTCTTCAAACATGATGGATTCTCACTTACGTAACACTAAGGATTTAGAATCTATATGGCTTGCCTCCATCATATCTTCATCGAATCCAACCAACCCTCCACAATAGATGCTAGGAACCTCTCGTTTGTCTCCTTTTATAGGACTTCTTAGGACTTTCTAGAATATTCTCATTTTGTAAACACCTCGGTTTATGACTTTGATCATAAACAATTTTCTAATGGATGGATGTTATATTTATGCTTATGGGTGATCACTATTTTGCATAATATTTTGGTTGATTATATATATGGTTGGTTAAAGTATCTTTGTTTGGCCTTTGTGAGTGGTTTGGACATTTTTACTTAGTTGATTTTTTTAAAGTCAAATGGGTTGAACTACATGTTTGCTTGAAACTTTACATATGCATTATGCTACTTGGTTGGATTGATTCACAACAAACCTTTGTTTTGTAGCTTTTCTCAAGCTTGAATCTTATACGTTGGCACCCTAGCAACGGGAAGTATAGATCGAGGGGGGGTATATCATATACTAACTCATTATTTTGTAGCAATTATCATCCTTGAAACATATACGTTGGTACCCTAGCAACGGGGAGTATACATCAAGGGGGAGCATATCATATACTAACCATTTGTTTTGTAGGTTCATACATCATAACGTTGGCACTCCAATTAGGGGGAGCATTTAAGTTCTCAAAATCATTGAATCATTCTTGGTACTCCAAATTAGGGGGAGTTATAACCAAGAACCATTCACCACATTCCGCTACGCATTTCTTCTTTTGGTTTCGACAAAATGGGAGAGATAGGATTAAGTTCATACATCACAGTACATGTTTTTATGCTTAACATCGTTTTCACAACTTGCATAAAACTAACTTAATCTATATTTTTAAAAAGACTTTCACTTTACTTATACCATTGCTTAAAAATAAACATTATGTTTTGTCATAAAAAAAGGGAGAGATTGTTAATACAAATATCTTCCTAAAAACGTTATTTATATTTTACGATCTTTGCTTTATTTTGTTAATGACAATTATAAGGTTTATCTTTAGCAAAACATAAATATAAGTTAAAGTCTTTTAAATTTTAGTAACAAGCTTTTTAAAACACATTTACATATCACATGATCACTAGGAATTACACATTGCATACATATATACATTTACATGTTTATTTTTATTTCTTAAAAATGGAAATACACATGACATCATGGCATACCTCATTAGGAAATCTTAGTTGACTTTACAATATATTTTGAAAAGATCTTGAAGCTAAAGAGTTAACTTTGTAAGATCTTGACAAGACTTGACAAAATATGGAAAGATTTGAGAATATCTTAGCTGGCATGTTCCCGCGGAACCAAACCATATAACTGGCGGACCCCAGATTTTGGTTCCGCCAAATCCGTGGTTTGTCTACTCAGTTTTGCCTATAAATAGCAAGCTGATCATTTAAGCACAATCATCACTTACATAGCATAAAGTACATATCTTCAAATCACGATAAGTCTCATTATCTTCAAATTACTTATATTGATTGTGTGTATGCATTATCTTGAAATCATGATAAGTCTCAAAGCAAATTAAATTTAAAACAGTAAAAACTATTCAACCCCCTTCTAGTTTTCCACAAATCCTATCCTTTTCATGAATGAGAAATGTATAATAGGAACATTAGAATTGTCTAAATTCTAATAAAAGTCATAGCAAGCTTTAATAGTTAAGAGAATTACACAATTTTTTTTCCATAGAAATTTCATCACCCATCATTCGGCGATTAAATTCTTTTGTAAAAAATATGACATTTGGTTAACTGGAAAATTATGAGTTATTAAATTAGAAGCTAGACTGCTTACCGCAAAAGGTAGTAAAGGCAAACAAGGATATTTTATCTAGTTGTTGTTCCTTTAACCCTTTAGATGTACGACATACCATTGTGGGGATGATAGACCTATTATAGGAAGAAATTGCATGCCCAATTTTCAAGTTAATTGTATTCATGGATAGTCCATTATCTACATAGTAGAATACACTCTTGGAGTGCCTAAGTAATTGTTACGTATGAGCCTTCAAATATGTAGGAAAGTTAAAAGCATGATATTTGTTTTCACTAGTTATGAAACACTTACAATGTTGTCAAATCCGGTGGGAGCATTGAATCTTATTATTGAATAAGAGATTATTGTATGTTCTCTAATTCAGTGGGAGCTACAAGCTTTATTGTCTTGGTAGTAAACCAGATTATCTTTTAAATGTCTCAAGATAATTACTTTCCAATTGTAGACACTTATGTTTTTTTTAAAGGTTAGTCATGTACATTTCCTTACTAGACAGTGAAGTTCTACATTTACTGGCTATACTAATATCTATGACACAAATCATATTGATCACATAAACAAACGTGTGTCGTGTTGTTTATTTGCTACATGATGTTGTTCCATTCACAAGTGAGAGAAATCTTATAATTGTGTGCAAGAAACAACACATAGAGATATTGTAGCAATCCGTAAAATTTCCTAGTTATTAGTGAACGTTAATCTAGTATTAACACATCGTTACTGTTCACTTAACCATTTTACGAGCAAATTTGAAAATTTTGTTTATTACATTATATAATTCAAACGTTATTACGTGATACACGATACCTTGGAACGGGATCACATGCGCACCACGATAACCCATATCACCAATAATAACCAAACGGACCCTAAATTATAATTTGACCTGTTACTATTCCTGGTCCAACACAATTTCAGCCCAACTTTTCTTTTTTTTTTCTTTTATTCCATTCGACTCAAACTCACTTTACTTGGCCTGTTTTAAGCCTCATTCGAACCCACATATAACCCAACTCAATTTTACTAAATTCGACAAAACTTGATTTCTACCTAGTTTATTTATGTTTTCTAGTCGAGAATGGGTTCAAGGAGTCCTAAAAACATCTTCACACTTTTTCTTATACAATTGGTCACGTTTAAATGTTTACTTAGACCTTTTGCCAGTCGATATATATATACAAATACATGCCACATGATACTTAGTCGAGTACCCTCATTCTTTTAATCATGCATAAACAAGTTGGCCAAATGATTCTCTTTGTCCCTTATCTTCTACTGACAACATCGAATAATATCTCAACTAAACACAACTTGCCTATATTATACATTATACGAGTACATGCATGCATACATATGTACGAGTACCCATTTCATTAATTCTCACATTTTTCACTCAAACAATTCTCTAAGTATTTCCCTTGCCGAGAATCTTAAGAACCAGGAACGTTTCACCCTTTGTTCTAACCAATATACAAGTCGAAATCCTCATTTCGAACCCTTTTGTGATCATACAAACAAGAGAAGTGCTCCTTTTCGATTTTCTAAGTCATTCCAATGTGTACAAACCACCTTTTAGGTGTTGTGAGCCCTCCTAAACCCTTTCTGAATTCGTTTTTATCAATTTATTCATCTCATGCATGTTCTATATTTCTTTTCGAATGCATATTCATTTTCATACAATTATACGCTTTCCTTTTATTTATTTTTATGTATTATGCATTGACCTCCTTAAAGGATGGCTAGATATACGATATACACATTCATTCGACATTTTACATAGTCGTTTATTAGCTTATCGAACTTCAATTTATTTATACGCCGAATCTCATATTTCATATAACATATATATGTCATATTACAAATTCGTACTTATTCATTTTATCGATAAGAAATGGACTAATAAAATCAAATTCGTATACGCGACCTACTGTTTTTATTGTTCGAATCGACTCTCCATAAGCTCATTTATTAAGTTGTAGTTATAAACTTTCATTGATAAGCTCTCTAAATACTCTTTCGAACCCCAAAGTTAATCATGATCGGGACTATTTTTAAAAGAAAACTTATATATCGATTGGGCTTTTTAAAAGCCCAATAAGCACTTTTGAATAAGCTGTGTTTTAAGCACTTTGAGAACATTTTTAGACCAATAAAAATAGCCCAAAACAAGGCCCAAACTCGATTTAAAGCCCTCGGATCAAAAACACTGAATGGGCTTTATATAAATTCGTTAAAAGCTCATTAAGATGAAAATAAACTCTTGGTATAAATAAGCAGTTTCTATAAGTTCAAATAAGCTTTATAAAGTTAATTTTCGGAAATTTTATTGTATAAGTTTTGTACATTTTGGACTAAAAATGCAACTCATTTTACTATTTGGGTTAAAATTGTAACATTCGGAAAAGTTTACAAACTATCAAAACAGTAACCTAGGGGTAGAAATTGAATATCCAGTAACTAGTAATCATAAAATGTCTTATTTAAAACCTTTTGGACTTAGAATGTAATTATTTCTTAACGAAGGAGTAACGTTGCAAATGTTTCACCGTTAGGGTTAAAAGTGTAAATTTTATATAAATCCAAATACATAAATTATGTTATGCATTTCTATTATATAAATGTCCTTTTTACATATCGTACGATTCATTTAAATAACGTTACGTTTATATTTACTTAACGTGATTTTTAACGAATAAGCATAACTTATCATCCACCAGCTTTTGAAGGGACGATATTATTGTATCAATAAACATAAAAACTTGATAATATTATATATAATATTATTTTTGAACTTTAAGCATTTTAAGCATATCAAATCATTTTCATCACGAACCGATTCGTTATCCGATATCCTTTCACAATCACTATTTACATCATGTCAATCTTAAACCATCGAAATCTCAGACTTCCCTATCATTCAAGTCGTGTGTTGGAGCCGTTCCCGTGATACTTTTGACTTAACTTTTTCTTGACCTTACAGCTAAGGTGAGAATTCATAGCCCCTACTTTTAATACGTTTTGATTTACTTTTGGGGAGATACATGCTCAACTATATTTATTTACTCTTAAAAGCATTCTAGAAACTTTCACGGTTCACCGTGAGTCATAGCCCCATTCTTACTCTTTTATTCATTTTAAACTATTTAGGGGAGATACATATTTAATTTACTTTACTCGTTTATCAAATACGTGGTTTACATTGGTATGCAAATACTCAATACATTTATGATACGATTACTCTTTTATACTTTCTAAATATGACGTGTAGTCTTATTACGTGATATGCTTTTACGTGTTAATCTATTCATATGCATACTATTCATAGTCATTGGGGAGGTATTGATAGTACTATTATGGGATGATACCCACACCCTTGTGTCCAGGACACGTGACCTTGGGTGACAAGTACTTTTTGGGAAGGTGGTTCGCCGCCCTTGGGTCCAAAATGACGCGACCATGGGTGAATATAATCTGGAGTACATATACTCACACTTTAGCAGTGGATTGTAAACACACAGGTTGCAAGTCTTGTATGGGCGGAACTTGGGACTTTGTGGATTTACAATGCCTTTGCGATGGGAATCTTTGTTATTCATACTATGTTAGCAGTGGGTTGTAAACACACAGGTTGCAAGTCTTGTATGGGTGGGGCTTGGGACTGAGTGGATTTACAATGCCTTTGCTGTGAAATCTTTATTCAAATGCTTTACTCTTAAACTAAACTCTATGAACTTACCAACCGTTGGTTGACACTTTTTAGCATGTTTATCTCAGGTTAATAAGGCGATAGTGGATGCATAGATTCTAGAGTCATTTGCATACTTTGAAGACTCTTATCTTATCTTTATCATTCAATACACTTTGAAAACTTTTATGTAACTTTACTTGGAACCTTTGTATTAACTCTGATTTTAATAATTCGAATGGTAACTTTTCAAAACGTCTCATTTAGAGGTCATTTTCTATACCTTGATCTATATTATGAAGTAATACCCCCTTGACACTACTGTTCTACTGCGGTAATTTGGGGGTGTTACAGATTGGTATCAGAGACTTAGTTATAGAGAACTAGGTTGCATTTAGGAGCCTAGACTATAAATACTACATACATTGAGACTCTCATCCCTATCGCCTTGCATACATAGAACTTTTCCCATTTATATGCGCGCTGTTGAATGTTATAGTATCTGCACCGATAGGGAATCTCAGCATTTAGTCGAGTCATCAAAGGTGTGGAGCTCAGGGATAACTGGCTATTTAACTTAATCTTGTGACAGTTCTTGTTTGATGAGACATGGGATTAAGTTAAATAAAGGTTATCACTTAGCCGCAGAGAATTTGTTGATTTTGCTCAAAAATGGATTTTCTCTTGAGGATACTATTTAGAGAAGATCTCAGAATTTGGTCGAGTCATCAAAAGAGTGGAACTCAGTGATAACTAACTATTTAACCTGATCTTGTGAAAGTTCTTGTTTGATGAGACATGAGATTAAGTTAAATAAAGGTTATCACTTAGCCACAGAAATTTGATGATTTTACTCGAGGATTTTCTGAGAGATAATCACCCTACCCTTTTCACCATTTAAGTAACGTCGAGATATGTGTACTTGGTGATATGTACACGTGTGAAAGGAGGCAAGTATAGTTATGGTGGCCAACATAATTATAAGTGCATCACGACTCACGAGGACATATGTAACCATGCGTACGTTAATCGGCATTGACCCCTTTAGGATAACAGCTAGTAACGTGGTTTTGTGAGAACGTTAAAGTATAAAATTGGTTAGTCAACGGCTTTTCCCTCATCTCTGACGTTCGCTAAATGTCCTTCCATGCAGAGACAATGGCATCAAGGGGATCAGCTCGTAACGCTAACCGTGGAAGGACTAGTGAACGTGGAGGTCGAGGAGGTGGCCATGGCATTAATAACAACGACAACAACGACGACAAAAATCTTGATTTTTCCACCATCATCGCTCAACAACTTCAAAACTTACTACCTACTATTATCACCCAAGTTAGCAATCATATCAACAACTCGGGAAACCACAGAAGCAGAAATGATGACACCAATGGAGTAGGTGGGAATGATACTAACAACCACGCAACTGGATGCACGTATAAGGAATTTACGGCATGTAAGCCAATGGAGTTTGACGACAAAGGAGGTGCATTGGAGTATACTCGATGGATTGAAAAGATGGAGTCAGTGATCGACATCAGTAGCTGTGGAACGCATCAGAAGGTGAAGTATTCAGCATGCTCGCTGTCAAGAAAGGCGTTAACATGGTGGAACACGCAGATTCAAGCTAGAGGCAGAGAATCAGCGGTAGGTATGACATGGAACGACTTTAAGGCGCTACTGAAAGAGGAATACTATCCGAACAATGAAATGCAGAAGCTGGAAGGTGAACTTTGGCATCACACTATGATAGGAGCTGGTCATGCAGCCTACATAGATCGATTTCATGAGTTAGCGAAACTAGTTCCTCATCTGGTTACCCTTGAATCCAAAAGGATCGAAAGACACATGTATGGTCTTGTTCCCGAAATTCGTGGAACTGTGAAAGCGACTGAGCCGTCTACAATTCTGAGTGCAATACTGAGAGCTGGGACTCTAACAGACGAGATGATTAAGACTGGAATTTTAAGGAACGGTGACAAAAGGAAGGGAACGAATGAGTCAGACAAGCAAATAGTCCCCATGATTGACAACAAGAAAATAAGAACTTTTATGGCCACTGGGTCTGGTCAGAGAGCATATACAGGTCCACATCCTAAGTGTGCTAGATGCACTTATCATCACCCGGGGTCTGTACCCTGCCGTGAATGTACAAACTGCAATCAGTTGGGTCATTATACGAATCATTGTAAAGCACCGGGAAATGTAGGCAATAGGAAGTATAGTCAAAGGACATGCTATGAATGTAACAGCCCAGATCACTTCAAGAATACGTATCCTAGGTTGAATAGAGCACCTGGATAAATACAAGGAAATCTAGCTCTAGCAATTGAAGGAAATAACCCAAACCTGGGAGTTCATCTTAGTCCACCTCGTGGTAGAGCATTCTATTTGGGTAACTTGGATGCAACTAACAAATAATGGGTACGTTTTCCCTAGACAAGTAGTATTCTACCCTAGATACGTAAAGTTTTTGCCTGATTTCTTTAAACTTTACACCTCGACTATTCGTTAGTATCTCTTAACAGATAACTCAGACTGAATCTCGGGACAAGATTCAAGATAAGGGGTACGTACTGTAGCAATCCGTAAAATTCCCTAGTCATTAGTTAACGTTAATCTAGTATTAACACATCGTTACTGTTCACTTAACCATTTTTACGAGAAAATTTGAAAATTTTGTTTATTACATTATATAATTCAAACGTTATTACATGATACACGATACCTTGGAACGGGATCACACGCGTACCACGATAACCCATATCACCAATAATAACCAAACGGACCCTAAATTATAATTTGGCCTGTTACTATTCCTGGCCCAACATAATTTCAGCCCAACTTTTTTTTTCTTTTATTCCATTCGACTCAAACTCACTTTACTTGGCCTGTTTTAATTCTTATTCCGACACACAAGATACCATTTATTTTACACGACTCGAATCTTTACACTACAAGGAATCAGGAATGATAAATCTCAAAGTTTGATTCGAACATTTGATCCTATAAAGAGACCTCAAGCTAGCCTCATTCGAACCCACATATAACCCAACTCAATTTTACTAAATTCGACAAATCTTGATTTCTACCTTGTTTATTTATGTTTTCTAGTCGAGAATGGGTTCAAGGAGTCCTAAAAACATCTTCACACTTTTTCTTATACAATTGGTCACGTTTAAATGTTTACTTAGACCTTTTGCCAGTCGGTATATATATATATACAAATACATGCCACATGATACTTAGTCGAGTACCCTCATTCTTTTAATCATGCATAAACAAGTTGGCCAAATGATTATCTTTGTCCCTTATCTTCTACTAAAAGCATCGAATAATATCACAACTAAACACAACTTGCCTATATTATACATTATACGAGTACATGCATGCATACATATGTACGAGTACCCATTTCATTAATTCTCACATTTTTCACTCAAACAATTCTCTAAGTATTTCCCTTGCCGAGAATCTTAAGAACCAGGAACGTTTCACCCTTTGTTCGAACCAATATCCAAGTCGAAATCCTCATTTTGAACCCTTTTGTGATCATACAAACAAGAGAAGTGCTCCTTTTCGATTTTCTAAGTCATTTCAACGTGTACAAACCACCTTTTAGGTGTTGTGAGCCCTCCTAAACTCTTTCTCAATTCGTTTTTATTGATTTATTCATCTCATGCATGTTCTATATTTCTTTTCAAATGCATATTCATTTTCATACAATTATACGCTTTCATTTTATTTATTTTTATGTATTATGCATTGACCTCCTTAAAGGATGGCTAGATATACGATATACACATTCATTCGACATTTACATAGTCGTTTATTAGCTTATCGAACTTCATTTTATTTATACGTCGAATCTCATATTTCATATAACATATATATGTCATATTACAAATTCGTACTTATTCATTTTATTGATAAGAAATGGACTAATAAAATCAAATTCGTATACGCGACCTACTATTTTTATTGTTCGAATCGACTCTCTATAAGCTCATTTAATAATTTGTAGCTACAAACTTTCATTGATAAGCTCTCTAAATACTCTTTCGAACCCCAAAGTTAATCACGATCGGGACTATTTTTAAAAGAAAACTTATATATCGATTGGGCTTTTTAAAAGCCCAATAAGCACTTTTGAATAAGCTGTGTTTTAAGCACTTTGAGAACATTTTTAGACCCATAAAAATGGCCCAAAACAAGGCCCAAACTCGATTTAAAGCCCTCGGATCAAAAACACTGAATGGGCTTTATATTAATTCGTTAAAAGCCCATTAAGATGAAAATAAGCTCTTGTTATAAATAAGCAGTTTCTATAAGTTCAAATAAGCTTTATAAAGTAATTTTAATTTTCGGAAATTTTATTGTATATGTTTTGTACATTTTGGACTAAAAATGCAACGCATTTTACTATTTGGGTTAAAATTGTAACATTCGGTGAAATTGGGTACAAACTGTCAAATCAGTAACCTTGGGGTAGAAATTGAATATCCAGTAACTAGTAATCATAAAATGTCATATTTAAAAACTTTTGGACTTATAATGTAATTATTTCTTAACGAAGGACTAACGGTGCAAATATTTCACCGTTAGAGTATTATAAAAGTGTAAATTTTGTATAAATCCAAGGATCAACCAGTAACTTAATTCTATAAACATTTACATAAATTATGTTATGCATTT
The DNA here is from genome assembly GCA_021014915.2 of Artemisia tridentata subsp. tridentata. Classification (NCBI taxonomy): domain Eukaryota; kingdom Viridiplantae; phylum Streptophyta; class Magnoliopsida; order Asterales; family Asteraceae; genus Artemisia; species Artemisia tridentata. Next base: position 363,472,140 of record CP139505.1, read on the forward strand.
CTATTATATAAATGTCCTTTTTACATATCGTACGATTCATTTAAATAACGTTACGTTTATATTTACTTAACGTGATTTTTAACGAATAAGCATAACTTATCATCCATCAGCTTTTGAAGGGACGATATTATTAAATCTATAAACATAAAAACATGATAATATTATATATAATATTATTTTTGAACTTTAAGCATATCAAATCATTTACATCACGAACCGATTCGTTATCCGATATCCTTTCACAATCACTATTCACATCATGTCAATCTTAAACCATCGAAATCTCAGACTTCCCTATTATCCAGGTCGTGTGTTGGAGCCGTTCCCATAATACTTTTGACTTAACATTTTCTTGACCTTACAGCTAAGGTGATAATTCATAGCCCCTACTTTTAATACGTTTTGATTTACTTTTGGGGGAGAAACATGCTCAACTATATTTATTTACTCTTACAAGCATTCTAGAAACTTTCACGGTTCACCGTGAGTCATAGCCCCACTCTTACTCTTTTATTCATTTTAAACTATTTGGGGGAGATACATGTTTAATTTACTTTACTCGTTTATCAAATACGGGGTTTACATTGGTATGCAAATACTCAATACATTTATGATACGATTACTCTTTTATACTTTCTAAATATGATGTGTAGTCTTATTACATGATATGCTTTTACGTGTTAATCTATTCATATGCATACTATTCATAGTCATTGGGGATGTATTGATAATACTATTATGGGATGATACCCCCACCCTTGTGTCCAGGACACGTGACCTTGGGTGACACGTATTATTTGAGAAGGTGGTTCCCCGCCCTTGGGTCCAAAATGACGCGACCATGGGTGAATATAATCCGGAATACATATACTCATACTTTAGCAGTGGATTGTAAACACACAGGTTGCAAGTCTTGTATGGGCGAGACTTGGGACTGAGTGGATTTACAATGCCTTTGCGGTGGAAATATTTGTTATTCATACTATGTTAGTAGTGGGTTGTAAATATAGGTGATGTAAAATATAAATTAACAAATTAAATATATATACGCAGCGGATTACATCACCAACAACGGATCCATAAAGTCATATGATCAATCAAATAAAAGACAAACAAGTTTATACCTTTGTATCGTGATTCGGGAGTCACCAACAATCACCTTTCCCATGTTGGAACAAGAAACCCAAGAGACCAATGAGGTTGATCTCTTCTATGGATAAAACACACTACACGTCACCGTATACCAATAGATGCTAGTCCTAAACCCCGTAACCTTACAAGTCACCTTTGAATGAACTAGATTCAATGGAGAGATGAAGAAAACAAAAACCCTAGGTGGGTATATTGTTTATGCCGTGAGTTTGGAGGAGAGAAAAGAGGGAGAAGATTTGGTAATTAGTTATCCCAATTATGAGGAGATCATGGGGATATATTTGACCAAATTTCAAAAATAAAACCTCACTTTGAATCCCCTAAGGCCGACCACATATTGGGCTCAAATTGGCTCTCCATTTGATTTCCAAGTCCAATAGAATAAGTCCTTTACTTAGTCATTAGAAGCCCAACAGTGATCCCTAGCTACGTACGGTTATTTATATATCGTAAATACAATAAACACGATATATAAAGTGGCACCTCAGTGTATATGTGTGTGACCCCATAGGCTCACACATGTCTAGCCATATAATTAGTTATTATGACACGAGCATACTCCAACAGCTCCCATTTGCGAGGTCATAATAATCAAGTAATTATACAAGCAATGGTTAGCGTCTAGCAACACGCCAAAGCCCCTAGAAATATGTGAGGTTAGTTTCTTAAACGTCTCATTTTAAATGGTTTATATGTCATCCAACCTTTTGTTACAGATACCATGTTGAACATTAGACATGGATCAAATGTCATTCTAATAGTTCAACCATTATGTTTCTCGATATATATATTGAACAAGATTACCAAGTAGATCAAGATTCATCTTAATCTCATTTGGGTACGGCCATACAAACATCTGTCCAATTCATCGAGGGGCCCAATAGTATCTAACTCCATAACATGTGGAGGAACAAATCCTATTTTGACTGCACGTGTCATTCATGTGCTTCACATCACTCCTGAAGATGGCTTTTATAACTACCTTATTCAGGACAGCGTTTAACCATATCAAGGAATGAAGTTCCACACATGCAAGACCTACTTGCATCTCAAGTCTAAGGATAAGAGACATAACCACTTGCGAGATTCACTATTGACGACGATCCATGTAGTGAATACTCGTAGGTTGGGTCAATCCAATGTTCATCTCAATGAACAACATGTGAGTTTGGTAAATAAATCACCAACACGCTCACATTTGCCTTAATTTGATGATACTCCCGTATCGGCAACCGGCAATGGACAATTTTAGAATAAATAAATTATTCATGGATTAAACATGCAAATATAGAACACAGTTGATATGAATGAAAACGATCATAACCAGTACATCAATTCATTATAAATATAAACTGTTTAACATTCCAATTATTCAAATACTAAAAAACAGATGTACATGAGACTACTAGCTGGTCGAAGTCCAATGCTCCTAGCATGTTTGACATGTTTGGCACAAGGCATTGGTTTCGTAAAAGGATCAGCTATGTTGTCATCTGTGTGAACTTTGAGAAGACGAATATCACCACTTTCGATAACTTCTCGAATGTAGTGAACTTTCCGACGAAAATGTTTGGCACCCTTTTGAACACCTGGTTCATTGGCTATGATAATGGCACCTGTATTGTCACAGTACATATCCATAGGTCGTTCATTGCTGGGGACAACGCCAAGCCAAGAAATGAATTTACGTATCCAAATCGCCTCCATTGCAGCTTCAGAAGCAGCTATGTATTCAGCTTCTGTAGAGGACATTGCAATAGTGCTTTGTTTGGCACTCTTCCAGTCAACAGCACCTTCGTTCATGATGAAAACATATCCTGTCTGGGATTTGGTGTCATCACGATCTGTCTCCCAGCCTGCGTCAGTGTAACAAGTAACACTGAGCTCTCGCTTGACATCACCACCATAAACAAGAAAGATATCTTTAGTATTTCGTAGATACTTTAATATGTTCTTAACAGCAGTCCAGTGACATTCTCCTGGATTCTGTTGAAATCTACTCGTTAGGTTCTAAGAGAACGCTACATCAGGTCTAGTGCACCTAACCGCATACATTATGGATCCCACAGCCGAAGCATAAGGGATTCCTTTCATTCTCTTCACCTCAGTAGGTGTAGAGGGTCCTTGAGCTTTACTCAATTCTGTATTTGGTTGCATTGGAAGACTTCCACGTTTGGAATCTTGCATCCTAAATCGCTTCAGGATTTTGTCAATGTATGCTCTTTGACACAAGCCGATTAATCGTTTTGATCTATCCCCATAGATCTTGACTCCAAGTATGTAGGCGGCTTCTCCTAGATCTTTCATGGCAAAGCAATTTCCAAGCCAGGATTTTACATCTTGTAGCATTGGAATGTTGTTTCCTATGAGTAATATGTCATCGACATATAAGACTAGGAACACGACTATACTTCCACTAGTTTTCATATATACACATGGCTGATCGAGATTTTGAGTAAAACCAATTTTCTTTATTTCCTCATCAAATCTCTTATTCCAACTTCTGGATGCTTGCTTTAATCCATAAATGGATCTTTGAAGCTTGCATACTTTAGTTGGATGTTTAGGATTCACAAAGCCCTCGGGTTGCACCATAGAAATGTCTTCGTTCAGGTGGCCGTTCAAGAAGGCTGTCTTGACATCCATTTGCCAAATCTCATAGTCATAGTACACTGCTATGGCTATAAGAATCCTAATTGCTTTAACGTCTGCAACAGGCGAGAAGGTTTCTTCATAGTCAATCCCGTAGGTTTGAGTGTAACCTTTTGCTACCAGACGAGCTTTATAAGTGTGTACGTTTCCATCCATGTCGGTCTTCTTCTTGAAGAGCCATTTGCTCCCAACGGTTTTAGCGTTAGGAGGTAGGTCGACTTCGACCCAAACATTATTGTCTTTCATGGATTGCATCTCCGCATTCATAGCTTCGATCCATTTATCGTGTTCAGGACTCGATAATGCATCTCGATAGTTAGCGGGTTCACCATGATCCCCTAACTCATGTTCCTCAGCATCGACATAGAAACCATATCGCTCAGGTGCTTGAGGTATCCTTGCGGATCTACGAATGGGAGCAACATCTTGATGAGGTTCAACATTTTCATGTTCAATCTCATTTTGATGCTCACTAGTGTTACCAGAAGGTTGTGCATCTTCCTCTTGAATTTCATCAAGGTCTACTTTGCTCCCACTTGCTTCCTGTGAAATGAGACTATTCTCAAGAAACTCGGCATACTGAGCAACAAATATTTTGTTCTTGGGTGGGTAGTAGAAGTAGTAACCCATTGTTTCCTTTGGGTATCCTACGAAGATACATTTGATAGCTCTGGGCTCAAGTTTGTTAGGTGTGTCTCGTTTCACGAGAGCCTCACAACCCCAGACTTTCAAGTAAGATAGATTAGGGACCTTCCCATGCCATATTTCGTTTGGTGTCTTGTCGACCTTCTTGGTTGGAACCATGTTGAGAATGCGTGCAACAGACTCTAGAGCATAACCCCAAAAGGACATTGGCAATGTTGTTAGACTCATCATAGGTCGAACCATGTCTAACAAAGTTCGATTTCTCCTTTCAGATACACCATTATGTTGTGGTGTGTATGGAGGAGTGAATTGTGAGACGATCCCACACCTTTTTAGATGATCTAAAAACTCTTGACTAATATATTCACCTCCTCGATCAGATCGAAGAGCCTTTATGGTCTTGCCGAGTTGATTTTCTACTTCATTTTGAAAGACTTTGAACATTTCAAAGACTTCATGTTTATGTTTAATCAAGTAAACATAACCATATCTACTGAAATCATCAGTGAAAGTAATGAAGTAGTTAGCTCCTTCCTTAGACGTTGTTCTAAATGGGCCACATACGTCAGTATGTATGAGTCCAAGTAGATCTTTAGCTCTTTCTCCAACATGGGAGAAGGGCTTTCGTGCCATTTTACCAGATATGCAAGAAATGCATTTATCAAAGGACTCATGGTCGGTTGACTCTGAAAACCCATCGCGTTGCAGTTTCGTAATGCGTTTCTTGTTTATGTGGCAAAGACGACAATGCCATAGAAAAGTGGAATCTAAGTTACGTTTAGATTTCTTATTGCTAACATTATATATAGAACTACCGTTTGAAATAGAATCACGCATATCAATTTCAAAAATACCATCACAAGGAATAGCATTAAAATAAAAAACATTATCCTTAGAAACTGAAATGCCAAAATCCGTAAAAGTATGAATGAAACCATCATCCTTCAAATGTGAAAGTGAAACAACACCTCTAGTGATAGTAGGTGCAAAATGGCAATTATTCAAAACAATAACTAAACCATTAGGGAGGATGAGATCAAAGCTCCCTATCGCTTCGACAGCTGCACGGTTGCCATTACCCACGTACAGATTCAAAGCTTCTTGCTTCAACTTTCTGCTTCCCCTAAGCCCCTGCACATTATTACAAATGTGAGTACCACAACCTGTATCATATACCCAGGATTTGTTAGGAAAAGTATAGAGTTCTATAGTGAAGATACCTGATGTGCTAGCTCCGCTAGTTTTGTTCTTATTTAACTCTTCAAGGTAGGTCGGACAGTTCCGCCTCCAGTGCCCCTTCACTCCACAATGGTGACATGGGGTGTCCTTATCCAGGTGCTCCTTCTTAGCAGGTGGGGGGATCTTTGGTTTTGGGGCGTAAGCACGCTTACCCTTGCCCTTACCTTGTCCCTTGCCATGTGCCTTCGGCTTGTTATATTTCTGGATTCTGCCTTGCTTGATAGCTAAGACCATTGGAGCCTTCTTGGGCATGCCCTTTTCTGCAAGTTTAAGCATGTTGTGCAGTTCGGGAATGGTCTTGCCCATGCTGTGTGATGAAGCGAAAAGTGTACCACTTTTAAGGGGTCATTTAAGCCCTAAATCGTATTTATTTGATCAAATATTGCCCTAAATCGTTCCTTTTGTCATTTTAGGTACTTTTGAGGAGAAATCTGGAAAAGGAAGCATTTTGGACGTTTTTGGAGCATAAAAGTGAAGAAAACGACAAAGTCTCAAAATCGGCTAAAAGTTACCTTTGACGGCGTCAGGATTTGCTCTGGACGGCGTCATGGCTTGGCAAGAAAATGGTGGATGTGAAAATTACTCATGATAAGCCAGAGAAATTTGCATGGGAATTCTGACGGCGTCACCCTTTGGAGTGATCAAGGTCGTCACGGCTTAATTTAAAGAGGGACGGCGTCACGCCTAATTCTGACGGCGTCAAGCCTTGATAAGCCAGAACGGATTTTGGAGAGCTAAAGAGGGACGGCGTCAAGAAGGCCATCCGGGAACCCTAAAAGCGGCGAGGTGACGGCGTCACACTCCATAACGTGACGCCGTCAGATCTGAAAGTCTATATATAGTTTTGCAATTTTTTGTCATTAGTGTGGAACTTATTGGGGAACTTTGTGTGTGAAAACCCTAAGACGATTTTAGCAGCTTTTTCAAGGCTTTTTGCCTTGAGATCTTCCATGTTACATTGAAGATAAGTTATCAATTAATCATTCAATATGTCTATGTGTTGTTTGATTCTATCTTGTTCTTGTCTTTTGTTTAACATGTTAGGCTAGGTTATCTTTGTGTTTGCTTAGATCTAATGAAACCTAGCTATTGATTATTGGTTATTAGTGTGTTATTAGTTGTATTGGATGATTGTTCATCTATGTTAGGCTTAAGAAAACTGGCTAACTTCCTATTCGGTAACTTGCTTGAATGTCTTAAGAAACATGAACCAATGCGTACTAAAGGTTTTTATGGTTGTATTTTATGCACAAGCGAATTCTAGTGATCCCATGTTAGGAGCTTCCTAGCCGGCTCGACATAGGAGTGAAGTAGGAGCTTGTAGAGTTGGGGAAGTACGTACGCCACCCCACGATTGGTATTAAGGAATACACCCGTCATCCACGCAATTAATACACACTAATCAACCGGTAAAAGATAGTTAGGGAGTAAGGAAGTCTAAGTAAACACATTTCTCTCTACATAAGTTTTACCACCTTTTCATTTTCTGTTATTTTATTTTATTTGCATTCGTAGTAATTTGGGTTAGTTGACTAGCAACTAATTCCGCCCACTCTTTCAAACCCGAGATTTTACTTGCTTTCATAAAAATATAAAAACATAAAAAGAATCTTCTCTCACCCTTAGACCTATTAGAGTAGTTTTTCATACCTAACGAACACTATTCCCTGTGGAGAACGATCAATCCCCCGTACTTACCACTACACTATACTACATCGGTCAGGTACACTGCCTGGTGGGGTTGTAAGCCTCTTGAGATCCCTCGAGAGGTAAAACCTGTTGTAAGGTTGCAAAACCACGCATCAAGTTTTTGGCGCCGCTGCCGGGGAATAGTTATTGTTTAGGTTGAATTTTTATTTTATAGGTCTACTCACTAGATTCCTTTCTGGTGAGATTTTTATTTTATTTTTCTAGGTTTTCTTTAGTCTATCTTTTTTCTTCGTTTCTTTGTTCGTAACCATTACCATCCGACATCATGGAAGGTGGTAATATCCTTGATCCCAACAACCCACCACAACAACCACCACCTCCTAGAGCCCGTACTTTAGGAGAGTACTCACGTCCTAGCCACCATGGCTATCGAAACACCATTGAGCTCACTCAAGGAGCCAATGTCACTCCCTTGCGATCCGACACCATCCGGTTGGTGCAAAGCGGATGCGCATTCCATGGACTTCGTTCTGAAGATCCTAATCAACATCTCAAGGACTTTCTCAAAATCGTTGATTCTATAGACCTTGATGTTGCCACTCGAGAGACAACCCGACTGCGTCTCTTTCAATTCTCTTTGCGGGACCAAGCTAGTCAATGGCTAGAGCGTCAACCCGCAGGATCCATCACCTCTTGGGATGATCTCACCACTCGTTTCCTTGCTCAGTTTTTCCCACCGGGAAGAACTACCAAGCTAAGGAATGATATCTTGATGTTCCAACAACGTCAAGGCGAAACCCTCTACGAGGCATGGACTCGATTCAAGGACTTACTCCAAAAAGTCCCTCACCATGGCATAGAACTTTGGCTCAAAGTCCAAATCTTTTATGACCATATCAATCTCTCCACGAGGCAAACCATTGACCAATCGGCCGGTGGTAAGCTACGTGATCTAAGTGCAGAACAATCATGGGCTCTCCTAGAAGATCTTGCTCTTTATGACATCGAAAGTTGGAGTGACCCCCGTGATTTGAATAAAACGGTCAAGGCAATATCTTTGCCTTCGAACAATTCAAGCACTTCCGACCGTAGGATCATAGAACTTGAAGACCAAGTCAGGTTTCTCATGAAATCCTACGAGACTCCTAAACCTTCAAGCCAAGTGAACAAGATCACTTCTTCGTGTAAATTATTTAGTGGTCCCCACAACACTCATGATTGCATGGAACTCCCCAAACAGGCTTTCAAAGAATTCGCATCCTCGCGAATCGATAAGGCGGGAGATAAGTGGCTCACTACTAATTATGGACACAAGAATTCCGAAGATAGGTATGAGGCATGGAAGAGTAAGCCAAATTTTAGTTGGAACCAAACTCGAAGCGTATCATTGAATGACTCTACCCCACTCACCTGGTCTGAACATTATCCTCAGCAACATACGCATAAACAACAAAATCGCGAGGAATCACTGCAAAAATTCATTCTCTCTCAAGAAACACAGCTCTTCAAACTTGAGAATCAATTCAGACAACAGCAAGTTGATATGAACAACAAGGTTGATAACTTGTTAAAGGTTATCAATGATCGCCTTGCTGGCAGATCGACTTGTGAGTCGGCACAAGTTAATAAGATCAAATCTGTCACGGTGACTCACCAAACACCCCCTCCTGTAAAAATCAAGCACCCTAGTAAACTTTTCAAACACATTTCACAAAACGGAAAAGAAACTGGAGATTCTCATACCCATTCGAAACCTCTCCACTTCGTGAACACCATTACAACAATACCTGTTCCTAAACCCAAACTGGACCAACAATCAACCGAGAATGTGGACAATGAAATGGAGGGTGAAGTTCCCGAAAAGAACCCTGAGGCGCCCGACGACTATCTAGACTCACCAAAGAACTCGAGTACAAGAGAGAGAGATGAGTGATGAGGAGGGCTCGGAAGAGAAATCCGAAATGCCTCATGGGCTCCCAGTACTGCTAGACCGCCCCCTGGTGGAGGAACTTGAGAGGGGCACAGCAAAGTTGTCTATGGGATTTGGAGAGAGAATAGAGGATGGTGCTCCCTGGGTCTTTAAGATATCTTGCACCACTAGGAAAAAGTTCATTAAAGATGCCTACATAAACCCCAACTTTTCTATGAATGCAATATCCCTTTCTCTATATAACGAGGCCTTTACCGAACAGGTCAAATATGAAGGGTCTAATATCATCGGGGTGATAAGAAGGGTACCAATTGCGATAGAAAAGTTCCTCTTTCATATCCAGCTAACTGTATTTAATAACATGGACTCTATCATCAGCCCATCCTTAGCTAGCCTTGTTCTAGGCAAACCATTCATAAACGCAACGGGAGTGATACTCGACGAGGATGATTGTAGTGCATTATTTACCGATGGTGTCAGGAAAGTGATTTTTCGGGATGGCTGTGAAGAAGTGTATGAGTATCAACCATCAGCAATTTGCAACGCATGGGGGCTACACGGTAGAAGGCCTGGCCGAATTAAGCAACGTGATCCGAATAATCTCAAAATACCTTGCAGGATTGGTCACAAGCATTTTTATAATGTTTACATTGACACATGTTTACCCAAAAATGTGATGTCCTTGTTTCATTATAACAACATTTGCAGATGGGGAGTGATTCATAAAGGAATGGATGACGTTGGCATGGATGATGATGTACAGGTGTTTGTAGGAAATATGACATTCACTATGAGCTTCGCAATCGTCGATAATATCGAAAAGTACATCGATCCCAGGTTATCACAAGTTGTTTTTGGGGCACCTTTTTGCAATGCCACAAGCTTGGTTGTGGACGAGCTCAATGGGATCATGACTTTCACCGATGGAATTAGGGAAATCTCATACCAAACGCCTTACAAGATGAGAGAATTCAAGGAGATTGATTATGGAGGGCTCGATGAGCTAAGTTCCCAACTCGTGTTATGTGACGATGATGTGAGACGGGGATGTAAGGACACTTTTGACCTGTCAAGTGGATTCTTTAAGCATGATAAGGAGCTTAGTTCTAAATACCAAAACAATCCTTTTGATCTCAAGGATCCGAAATACCTTTACTATGAGAGTAATTCTGATAGAGAATCAAATGAAAATGGCCTAGGAACCGTGACCAACGATGGGATCACGTAATGTACGTGACTTTGAGTCTAGCTACAAGACTCGTTAATAAAGAAAAGCGCTTCTTGGGAGGCAACCCAAGTTTTATTTGCTTTGTGTGTTTATTTCTTTGTTTGTTTGATTTTATTTGTTTCCGTATGTGTGTTTAATTTTTATTATTATTGATTCATGTTCAAAAGTAAATTGTGAAAATGCTTTATCTTGTTTTTAACTTCGTCTTAACTACATATAAAGGTATTTTGCAAAAGATAAGTGTAAGGGAAATCCAAATCGGTTTATTAGAACACAAATAAACATGAATCATAATAATAATAAATGAACATACATATTAGTATTTGTTTGAGTCAAATGCTTGTATCGAGTCATAATGATGTTTTGCAGGAGTTCCAGGAAGTAAGGTGTAGGTTTTTCCAAAAATTTTCCGGAAACGTAACATGAGAATTCTGTCAGATCATTTATGACGGCGTTAGGCTTTACAACCTGACGGCGTCAGGTTTAATTTTATGAAAATTTTTGAAAGTTTTGTTTTCATAAAAGTTTTTATTAAATCTATAACTTATAATCTCCAGGAATCTGCAAAATTATCATTCCACAAGCATTATATCCTTATATATAGAATTTATCCCGCCGATGTTATGCAGGTTTTCGTGTTTGTTTTCTCAGGTTTAACAGGTTATTTTGGACAAGGAAATGTTTTGGATCAAGCTTTTGGTGATGCATTAGTCATGGAGCTTCAACATTACTTTGGAAGAAGATCTAACCATGTTACTTCATTATCCACCGAACGAATCAGGGGAGTATTTGATTTCATTCTTTTACTTTTGGCTTTTACATCTTGTTATTTGAACATTGGGGACAATGTTCATCTTAAGTGTAAGGGGGGGGGGGGGTAAAAGTACGATTAGAGAATGCTATTGCACTTGATTTTTGTTTGTTTAATAGTAGATGTGTAATAAAACTGAGATAAATACCTGTTAGGGCAATTTTAGTGCCAAATTAAAAAAATTTTTTTTACAACATTTGGAGTGAAACTTTGATCATAATGAGCGTCTCATGGATAGGAGTTATATGACTAGCACAAAAACCGTACCACTAAAAAAATTTTCCACCCCCAAATATGTGAGGTTCGCCCATAGAATTGGTAGGAAAAGCATTTATGCTATGATGTGTGTACCGGTAGCACTTAGATTCTAGAACTTGCGTTAGGACCATTCCAAGGCCACAAGTGAGACTACATTCGTGTAGTTAGATTTACTACATGATAAGAGGCATTAGGATTAACCCATTGTTTTACACCTGTGTTTTTGTTATAATTACTTTGGCTACATTGGTCAAGTAATTTTCCCACACCCTTTGCGTTGTACTCATTTTTAGTACACGATACCCCTAGTACACCCCTCAGAGCCTATCTTTTCGTTTCGACCTTTAAGCATTTTACTTAAAGGAAGAATTTGTTTACACCCCACTAAAATGTACACCCAAATCGTCTTAGCCTACCTTGTATGCACTCATTTTTAGTGCATTATTGTTACAACATTTGTTTAAACCCAAGTTAATTATCTAGTTGATTACATGGTTGCTAAGTCGAGTCATACCCTTGTACATATTGTTTTGGGACGATTGGGACTCATGGGTAAAGTACTAGTGTAATGGAGTAATGGGGAAGAACATCATGATAAAATTGTTAATACAAATAGCGTCCCAAAAACGTTATTTATATTCTTTGATCTTTCATTAGTTTTGTTAATGACAAATATAAGGAATATCTTTTAGCAAATAATAAATACTAGCTTAGTCTCTTAAGTACACACTTTACACTTCACATATTAACTTAGAATTACAAGTTTAGTAACTTGTTTCCTTAAAAGGAAACTTTAATTCATAATCTATGCCATGACATCATTGTATGCATCACATACAATATCTTTGATATATCTTGGTTAGATATGCAAGCAACATAGTTGACATTTGAAGATCTTGGATGATATGGTAAGATACAACTAAGATATGGTAAGAGACAACTATTACATAGCTGTCACATCCCACGGATCCAAGTGTTATAAGGGACGGATCCCTTTTGAAGGATCCGCCGGATCCGTGGGAGCCTTTCCTTGCTTGCCTATAAATAGCAGGCTTGGTATTTGATCTTGGCATCACTCATATAGCTTAAACACATATACTCATTCAGTACATATCTTACTAACATCATTCATAGTTGCATTTCACTTTGATCTTCCATTTTGTAGAAAGGAGATCAAGCATTCAAGGATCTACAGAACCGTAATCCTTTAGTTGCATTACTGTGTGATCTTATAGTTTGTTTCACACATCATATCTATCATTTGTAATCAGTGAGTGTGGTTAGTACTTTAGTCCTTAAAGTACAAAGAGTGTAGGGAGTGGTTGTACCCGTGTAAAGAACTCGACATCTAGCTTAGTGTCGGTAAAGTAAGTAGGCGACGTCAGGTTGGTTCTACCTTGTGAAAAGAACCCGGTGTTTAGCTTAGTACCGGAAAAGGAAGTAAGCGACGTGTAAAGGTTTTCTCCGCCTAGGAAAGGAGTTTGTTTCTTAGTGAAAGATAAACTCTCGAGTAGGAAACTCGGGGAGTGGAGTAGGGCAAGGAATAGAGTTCTTGTAGCCGAACCACTATAAACAACTGTGTCGTGTGGTTTGATCTTTCCTCTCTTTATCTTTTGTTTACATTGTGTGATTATTTATTTGTGATTGTTTCCTTTGAATTAACATATAGTAACAAAGCAAATAAAACTTTAAAAACGGTAAAAACTATTCAACCCCCCTTCTAGTTTTCCACAATTGGCATCAGGAGCTACGTTACTTAAGATCTTTAAAATATATTGTATTTTAAAACTTAAAACGATCCATGGATTTTGAAAACTTTAAAGAAGGGCAATCTATGCAGAGACCACCTCTATTTGAACCAAATTGTTTTATTTATTGGAAAAATCGCTTTGAGACTTATGTAAAGTCAAAGGATATAGATCTATGGTATATTATAGTTGATGGTGATTACAAGCCTATTTGTAATAATATTTCGGGTGGTCGGGATGATGGAGCTTCTCTTACTCGTCACAGTGATGAGCAAAAGAAACTAATTGCCAAAAATAACGAAGCCAAAATGATGCTTTATAATGCCTTACCTAAGAAAGAATATGAAAGAGTTTTTATGTGTAAAACGGCTAAGGATATTTGGCAATCTCTTATTATCACACATCAAGGAAACTCACAAGTAAAAGATAACAAAATTGATCTTCTTGTCCAACAATACGAACAATTTGTTATCTCTGAAGATGAGACCATTGATAGTGCGTTTGCTAAGTTCAATACTATAATTACATCACTTAAAGCACTTGATGAATCTTTTTCTAGCAAGAATTTTGTCAGGAAATTTCTAAGAGCACTCCATCCGAAATGGAGAGCAAAGGTGACAGCTATTGAAGAATCTAAGGATCTCTCAAGCATGACACTGGATGAGCTCATAGGAAACCTAAAAGTTCACGAAATGATTATGGAAAAAGACTCGGAAATTGTCAAAGGCAAAAAGGAGAAGATTAAGTCTATTGCCTTGAAAGCCAAAGTCGAGTCAAGTGATGATGAGTCTTGTTCAAACAGTGATGATGAAGAATATGCCATGGCTGTGAGGGATTTCAAGAAATTCTTCAGGAGACGAGGAAAGTTTGTAAAACCACCTCGTGATGAAAAGAAATCCTCTCGGAAAGATCGTGACGATAAGAGAGGTAAGGATGATAGGAAATGCTATAGGTGTGGTGACTCCAGTCACTTAATAGGAGAATGTCCAAAGCCTCCAAAGACCAAGTCTCAAAGAGCCTTCGTTAGTGGAGCTTGGAGCGATAGTGAAGGAGATGATGATGATGAGCCTAAGAACAACGAAATTGCACTTATGGCCGATGACACAGAAGAGGTACATTCTGATTCATACTCCTTTATAGATGATGAAACCTTAGAAGTAGAATATAACAAACTGTGTGATGTCACTTTAAAAATCATAAACAAAAACAAGTTTTTGAAAACAAAGACAACACTTTTAGAAAATGAAATATATTGGCTTAAAGAAAAAGCAATAAGAATTGAAAAAGGTAAAGTTAGTAAAGAAACATGTGTGTCTTGTCAAGAACTAAAACTTGAACTAGAAACCTTAAGAACCACACAGGAAGATTTAATCAAACAAAATTCAAAGTTTAAAAGGTTTGATAAAAACATAAGTTGTGCAGATGAAATAATGAAAATGCAAAAGCTACCTCATGATAAAACAGGACTAGGCTTTATGAAACTAGGAACCTTAAGTGATTATAAGGAACAGACTGTGAATAAAACTGATTCAACCAAGTTGGACACCCACGGATCCGACGGATCCAAAAATTTGGATCCGCCAGGTATATCCAAGGGATCCGCGGGTACAGAAGTTGAACAGAAGGTTCACAAAGTCGACCGTTCCGAGTTTGTTAAAGTTACTAAGAAACCTAACAGTAGCATAACCAATAATAAACACAAACCAACAGTATCTTTAGGAAGAGGTCAAGCTAGAAATGAATATAGAGTTAAAACGAATCAACAAAGACCTCAGATGAGTTTTCCCAAACACCCCTTTCCAAAGAGTATAGTTAATTCACAACACACTTATCAAAATAATTGGAACCAAAACATGTCTAGAAACTTTCATGGTCCTAATTATATGCCGTGGAACAATTGTCCACCTTTTCAGTACATAAACCATGATAATGTCATGCTTAACCCAAACGGACCCATGAGATATTGGGGACCAAATGCTTGAGTCTTTTATGAACATTAGGTATGCTTGAAAGTTGATCTTGAACCTGATGAGTGGATCAAAGATAGTGGGTGCTCAAGACATATGACGGGAAACAAAAATCTTTTCTCATCCTACCAAGTGTATGACGGAGGTAATGTCACATTCGGTAGCAAGCTTAAAAGTAAAATCATCGGAAAAGGTACAATCTCTCATGACTCTCTATCTATTGATGATGTTGCTCATGTAGATAATTCAGGATTTAATCTACTTAGTATAAGTCAATTATGCCGCAAAAAGTATAACGTCCTTTTCAGTGAAAATGGAAGTAAAATACTTAAAGATGGCATAACCGTAGGAAAAGGTGTTTTAAAGAATAATGTCTATGTTATGAAATTAGATAAAACACCTAAAGATAAGTTATGTCTTACCTCCTTGGACGAAAACTCAACTCTATGGCATCGACGCTTAGGTCATGCAAATATGAGGCTTATTCAATCCTTGTCTTCCAAAGAACTCGTTAGGAACCTACCCAAGTTGAAATATGACCAACACTTTTGTGATGCTTGCAAAATTGGGAAACAAATACATAGTAGCCATAAGGCTAAAAACATGGTATCTACATCTAGATGCCTAGAGTTATTACATATGGATTTGTTTGGCCCGTCGGCTATACAAAGTTATGGAGGAAATTTTTACACTTTAGTCATAGTAGATGATTACTCTAGATATACATGGACAAAGTTTTTGAAAACTAAAAATGAGGCATTTGATAAATTTGAAATTCTAAGCAAGAAAATTCAAAATCAAATAGGAAGTAATATAGTATCTATTAGAACTGACCATGGTCGAGAATTTGACAATGAAATTCAATTTGGAAATTTTTGTGATAATAATGGAATAACTCATAATTTCTCGGCTCCTCGTACACCTCAATCTAATGGTGTAGTAGAACGTAAAAATAGAACAATTCAAGAAATGAGTAGAACAATGTTAAATGAACAAAACATACCACAAAAGTTTTGGTGTCACGCTGTAGATACTTCCACGTATATCCTAAATAGAGTTTTAATTAGACAATTCTTAAATAAAACTCCCTATGAAATTTATCGAGGCAAAAAGCCTACATTAGGATATTTTAGAGTTTTTGGAAGCAAGTGCTTCATTTTAAACACAAAAGACTATCTCACCAAGTTCGACCCAAAGTCGTATGAAGGTGTTTTTCTTGGATACTCACAAAATAGTAAAGCATACATAGTATTAAACAAGGAAACATCAAGAGTCGAGGAATCATTGAACGTAACATTCAACGAAAGTCCACCTCCCTCTAAGACATCACCTTTGGTAGATGATGACTTGGTTGAAAGTCAAATGGTTAATACTATAGAAAACATTGAAAATGATAATGAACCCGTAAAAGGAGAAATAGTCAATATTAAAGAAACTAAAAGTCATCCATTAGAAAACGTCATAGGAAAACTTAATGAAAGAACATTAAGATCCAAAGCTCAAAATGAAAGTAATTATTTTTGCTTTATTTCAACCATTGAACCTAAAAATATTGAAGAGGCAATAAAAGATGAATCTTGGGTAATTGCTATGCAAGAAGAACTTAATCAATTTATTAGAAATGATGTTTGGACTTTGGTACCTCCACCTAAAAACCAAACCATAATAGGTACCAAATGGGTCTTTAGAAATAAAATGGATGAAAAGGGTATTATATCTAGAAACAAAGCTAGGCTAGTAGCTCAAGGTTACAATCAACAAGAAGGTATAGATTACGATGAAACCTTTGCACCAGTAGCTAGACTTGAATCTATTAGGATATTACTTGCATATGCATGTGCACATGATTTTAAGTTATTTCAAATGGATGTCAAAAGTGCTTTCTTAAATGGTCTTATTAATGAAGAAGTATATGTTGCACAACCTCCCGGCTTTGCCGACTTTGAAAAACCAAATTATGTTTTCAAACTTAAGAAAGCTTTATACGGACTTAAGCAAGCACCAAAAGCTTGGTATGATCGACTTAAGACTTTCCTAGTTGACCATAAGTATACCATGGGCCTAGTAGATAATACTCTCTTCACCAAGAAAAAGGGATCACATATTATTATAGTCCAAATATATGTGGATGACATTATATTCGGTTCAACTTGTCAAGAGTTATGCGACGATTTCTCAAAAATCATGCATGACGAGTTTGAAATGAGTATGATGGGGGAACTAAACTTTTTCTTAGGTCTCCAAATTAAACAATTAGAAGATGGGATATTTTTCAACCAATCAAAGTATATCAAAGATATGCTTAAGAAGTTTGGTCTTGAAGACTCAAAACCCATGAGAACACCCATGTCCTCCGAAACCAAACTCACTAGGGATGAAGAAAATGAATCCGTAGATAGCACTAAATATAGAGGAATGATTGGTAGTTTACTCTATCTTACGGCTAGTAGGCCTGACATTATGTTTAGTGTTTGTCTATGTGCACGTTTTCAAGAAGATCCAAAAACATCCCATCTAGAAGCCGTTAAAAGAATATTTAAGTACATCAAAGGTACTACACACTTAGGATTATGGTATCCCAAAGGAACGGGTGTAGAAACCATAGTGTATACCGACTCAGATCATGCAGGTGACTATGTTGATAGGAAAAGTACTAGTGGTATTTGTACTTTTGTAGGATATTGTCTCACGTCATGGTTTGCTAAGAAACAAACTGCCCTCGCAATCTCAACAACAGAAGCAGAGTATGTGTCTGCAGGAAAGGCGTGTCAACAAGCACTGTGGATGAAACAAGCTCTCGTCGACTATGGAATTGAACTCAACAACATTCCCATTCTTTGCGACAACAAAGGTGCTATCGATTTAAGCAAAAATCCAGTCCAACACGCTAGAACCAAACATATTGAAATACGCCATCACTTCCTTCGCGACAATGTACAGAAGGGAATCATCTCAATTGAGAAAGTTTCCTCAGAAGACAACATTGCCGATATCCTCACTAAACCACTTAAACGTGAACCTTTCAACTATCTTAGACTTGGATTAGGATTAATGGAACCTAGTGATTAGAAGAAACATTAGTATAGACATTAGTTTAGCCACACACGACACTAAACCAAAACATGTGTTCTGAATCCGCGGATCCAATCGTCAACAAAGACGGATCCTTTGTTTGGGATCCGCCGGATCCGCCACATGCTAACTCCAGTTTATTATTTAATAAACAAGAACAACTACTATTCATTCCTCACTCCAAAACATATCACCTTACTATAACTCGACACACACTTAATCTCCATCATATTTTGGACCATTTTCTTCCACTAATTTGTGTTTCTAACATCACTGTAAGTATTCTTATCACATTTATACTCCTGATCTGCGTCTAGGATTTCCATTTCATGCACAAAACCAAACTTGGGGTATATGCATAATTCTTGAAAAATCATGAAGCATATTTATTGCATTATACTTAAAAACATGTTTTTCTTAGTTAGGAATTGCATCTTATAGCACATTGTCTTAATTTAACAAAAACCCCATGAAAATTTTTCACTAAAATCTTCTAACGACTAGGTAAAATGATCTTTTCTTACATTGTTCATACAAATGCAAAAACGTTATCTTTTAGACTTCACTTGCATAATGTCTCTTGAATGCTAAAGGGAATACATAACTAATATGTATTTTCGGGTACATTCAACCGTAGCTACATTGAAATAGGAGTGTTTGGGTTATCTCCCATTTTGTAAACAAAACTTGCATAAACTAATTTTTCTTGCATCAAAAGAGTCGAGATAACCGCACCTCCACATTGTCCCCATGTAGGCACACACTAGGAATTTTACACTTCCTTTGATCATTTTAACTAAAACTATGTAACTTTTTGTACTTAGGAAAATCATGCCTCCCGCAACCAACTACGATCACAAGAAAACCGTTAACTACTTACCTAAAGTCCACAAAACCAAGGGTCTAACCGATGCCCAAATAGAAATTTACAAAGTCTTAGAGAAAAAGTATGTTCATGAGGGTAGAGCCGTAGATGCATCATTTTATGAAGGCACTCAACTTAGGGAACAATTAGCCGCAATTCAATTTGATTCTCTTTTAGACATAGACGAGCCAATCATTCCTAGGTTCATACTTGAGTTCTATGCTAGTGTAGGTCTTACCTCAAGTGATGAAGGTTACTTAAGTCTTCATTTTACTCTAAATGGAAATCTTGTCAACATCCCTCTTGATCAATTTGGTGAGGTCTTAGGAATTCCAAGTCAAGGTACATGTATTTACTCGGACAAATGGTCCTTAACAATCTTAGACTCCAATCTCGATAGGACGGCACGATATGCCACTCCTCTCCAATCAAAAGAAGTGATTAGGGACCATCTCTTCATTCCTAAGAACAACCCCACAAGAATGTATCGTGGTCGTGAAGTTGCTAGAGATCCATTCGCAATGGAACTTAATGAACTAAGACCCGAATTCAAGAAGATGGAGGATGTGTTAAGGGCAAATGTGATGTGCACCATAGGAAACCGTGATCATATCAATGCTTGTTTATGTCACATGATGTACAACATCTCTACTCGTCAACCCTTCAATCTTGCCTATTATGTTGCCAAACGAATGTGTGACATTCCGGTTCAAAGCAAGATTGCAATGCCTTATGGTATGCTCTTAACCCGACTTTATAGAGCCTTCGCACCCGCTCGTCCAAACCATCTAGGCTTTGTTCCGGATTACAATGAAATTGAACACACCTTCGTTCCTTTGAGTGATTTTAGGGTTAGTGTTGATAAGGGCAAACGTCCTCGTGTTCCAACATCATCCTCATCATCTTCCATGAGTGAAGATGATGGTATGCCAAATTCTAGGATTCCTCCACCCGAATACTTGAGCCATCTTCCTCCAATTCCACATGAATCCGCTGAGTATCGAAACATCAAAGGAATGGTGAAGAATCTGGGGCGTTGGATGATGAAATTACACAAGGGGATGAAGAAGTTGAAGAAGAAGCTGAGTTAATGGAGTGTTTGGTTTTAAACAATGTTGGATATTGTGTTGTTAAATTTCTATGTGTCTTGAATTTATCTGATAATACTTATTGTGTATGTGTAATAACTAACACTTGCAGGTAGATAACCATCATGGTTATCAATTTTCCGGGTGATTGCCTATGTTTGGCATAACACCTAAAACGGTAAGTTTCTAAGTATGGATTAAACTATGTGCAATCATGTGTTAATGTTATCATATTTAGTTGTTTTGCTATACATATTAGATGTTAAGTAAGGTCTAGGTGTATTTTCGGGTTTTCGTCGAAAAACGCGAAATATGACATATGTTCTGTTTACTTTCTTAGTTTTAGGCCTACGGATCCCGCGGATCCCAAAACAGGGTTCCGCCAAGGCTTATCGTTGGATCCGCCATCCGCCTACCTGCGGATTTGGCGGATCCCATAAAATGGTTCCGCCTTTTATCCACTTTGGATCCGCAGGTTTCCCAGCAAAATTCTAAAACTTTTTCGACTCATCCCGATTCTTAAATCTTAGTGTTTAGTATAATCTAGGATTCATGTACTAATCATAATTCATCTTAGAATCATTTAGGAATTCTTAGAAACTTAGGAACAAAATTTCCCACCAAAATTTAAATTTTTAAACTTGAGGTATGAGTTACCAAACCAATACAAAGAAGGAACCCTTTTTAGGGATCCGTCAAATCCGTGGACATATCAAATCATCAGATTTTCCACTATCCTCTTGTATTAACTGCATATCCAAAACATATTACTCAACCAAAGCTCAATGGATTGACTTCATTGATATGACCTGCACAATTTTCTGTTCCAAATCATTAGTAACCAACATTCTCTATTGGATTCACATCAAATCCAAACACACAGACTCACAAACCTTCTGTCTATAAATTAGTACTTTAGGATCATTTCTTCACACAACAAACACTTCCTCTCCTGTACACTTTAGATATCCTTCTTCACCATGACTAAGTCACACAACTCTTCCACATCTAGAACTCCAAGAAGAACAGCTCGCATCAGTGTTAAACCTTGTTGTTTTATCAACTTAGCAAACTCCTCATCTGAGGAAAATTCTCCTCTCAATATATCATCACCCATTGCTAGTGAAAATTTCCTTACACTTTCCACCCCAACACCATCACATGTTGTTATAAAAACACCACCACCAACCGTTACTCCAATAGCCACTACTCCACCACCGGCTCCATCACAGACTGTTAGATCACCATCACCACCAAAATCACCTAAACTCCAACCCTTGGAATTATTTGGGACTCCTCCTACATCACCACATCTTGATGACTTAGAAGAACTTTCACCAAAATTACCCAATCTTCCACCCATGACTTTTGAAGGTCAACAACCCATGCTTTTTCACCCGATATACCCGGATATCCATGGCCCTTTATACCATGATGCACAATCATCCCAACCTCAACAAAAACCTCTATCACCCACATCCACTCTAGTTGCCATTGACGAGGCAATGTGGATGAATATCCCTCACACCCAAGAGGAGGTTAGTGAAGAGCTTAATCGTCTCTACACTCTCTCGGGTATGGTTGACCATCGCCTTCATGAAGCAATGGACATCCAAAACATCCTTATGAACTCCCTCCAAACACCACAACAACCATCCAACAACAACAACACCCAACCACCATCACCACCACCACCACACAACTTGGACCCTAGTCTTCCGCCCGGCTTCTCAAGTCATGATTGCGCACATTGTGAGAGAACGGCTCACTTGGCCCAAAGGACCAACATCTTGGTCCATGAGCTTCAAAACGAGATGAGGTTCATCTTGAACCATGTTCTTGAACGTTTGAACGCAATCTCTCATCCTCCTCAATAGGAGCTCTTTAGATTAGTTGTTTGGATTTTTCTTTTTAAGTTGTTTTCTTTAGGACTTTTTATTTTTTAGGATGTCTTCTTATTTGTAACATCATTTCTCCATTGTGACTTTTGTCACAAAATTTTCAATTTATATGAATATGATGTTTTATGCTTATGAGTGATCAACATATTGCATATTATCATTATCATTATGAACTAACATTCCTATATTGCATATATTATATCCGGCATATGATTGCTTTAGGTACAAATTATGATCAGACACTTACTTTGACTGTGTAAAGTCAAAGACTTGTTTGGGAGAATACTTCACATGCATTCTACTTCTTCATTGAAGTCATTTCATAACTAACACTTCTTTTGCAGCATATCATACCCTTCAATAGTATACGTAACTCGAGAAGTGAGGAGTATACATCGAGGGGGAGCATCTCATAAGCATCTCATATACTAACCGTTTGTTTTGTAGATTCATGCATCATTTACTTGATTACTCCATTTAGGGGGAGTATAAAACAAGGGGGAGCTCTTAAAGTTCTCAAAATCGCATTCCGCTTCGCTACTCTTTTTGTTTCGACAAAAAGGGGGAGAAAGGACTAAGTTTGCATCAACTGTGAATTATCACAGTACATACATTTTTTTTTACAAAACTTTTCTTTAAATAAACAAACTTAATATATATTTTTAAGAACTCATGCTATATTTATTCTCTTGCTCAAAAATATACTTTATGTTTTGTCATCAACAAAAAGGGGGAGATTGTTAATACAAATAGCGTCCCAAAAACGTTATTTATATTCTTTGATCTTTCATTAGTTTTGTTAATGACAAATATAAGGAATATCTTTTAGCAAATAATAAATACTAGCTTAGTCTCTTAAGTACACACTTTACACTTCACATATTAACTTAGAATTACAAGTTTAGTAACTTGTTTCCTTAAAAGGAAACTTTAATTCATAATCTATGCCATGACATCATTGTATGCATCACATACAATATCTTTGATATATCTTGGTTAGATATGCAAGCAACATAGTTGACATTTGAAGATCTTGGATGATATGGTAAGATACAACTAAGATATGGTAAGAGACAACTATTACATAGCTGTCACATCCCACGGATCCAAGTGTTATAAGGGACGGATCCCTTTTGAAGGATCCGCCGGATCCGTGGGAGCCTTTCCTTGCTTGCCTATAAATAGCAGGCTTGGTATTTGATCTTGGCATCACTCATATAGCTTAAACACATATACTCATTCAGTACATATCTTACTAACATCATTCATAGTTGCATTTCACTTTGATCTTCCATTTTGTAGAAAGGAGATCAAGCATTCAAGGATCTACAGAACCGTAATCCTTTAGTTGCATTACTGTGTGATCTTATAGTTTGTTTCACACATCATATCTATCATTTGTAATCAGTGAGTGTGGTTAGTACTTTAGTCCTTAAAGTACAAAGAGTGTAGGGAGTGGTTGTACCCGTGTAAAGAACTCGACATCTAGCTTAGTGTCGGTAAAGTAAGTAGGCGACGTCAGGTTGGTTCTACCTTGTGAAAAGAACCCGGTGTTTAGCTTAGTACCGGAAAAGGAAGTAAGCGACGTGTAAAGGTTTTCTCCGCCTAGGAAAGGAGTTTGTTTCTTAGTGAAAGATAAACTCTCGAGTAGGAAACTCGGGGAGTGGAGTAGGGCAAGGAATAGAGTTCTTGTAGCCGAACCACTATAAACAACTGTGTCGTGTGGTTTGATCTTTCCTCTCTTTATCTTTTGTTTACATTGTGTGATTATTTATTTGTGATTGTTTCCTTTGAATTAACATATAGTAACAAAGCAAATAAAACTTTAAAAACGGTAAAAACTATTCAACCCCCCTTCTAGTTTTCCACACATCATTTATTACCCCCATATGTGTTAAATATTTTAAAAGTACTCCAAGTTTTTCAATTTTCTTAATTCGAGTCATTAGAATAGTTAATTGTAAAATTATGTAAAAGTTCAAGTGTAAGGGGAATGCAATGCCCCTATGATGTATTATTTTGGATGGTAGGGCAAAAGAGTATGCAAAAAAAAAAAAAAAAAAAAAAAAAAAAAAAAAAAAAAAAAAAAAAAAAAAAAAATCAAGAAAAATACAAAAAAATAGAAAAAACATACGGACTACCATCCCGTTTCATTTTATGTTTATTTTATGTTTTTGTTATTTTATTTTTAGCTTAAGATTGAGTCGAGTCTTGGCTTAGCAACATTGTATAGTACATGTAATTGATCGAGATCTTTAACTCGCCACCAGTAAAATATCCTTTATCCAACAAAACCGTGTTTTCCTTTTCCCTACACCTAACGTTATAACCCATGTAAAAGCCCTCTTTGATAGTTTATCTTAGGTGCTTACGCCTAGTGGAGGAGGTTTTCGATCCTTTCCCAAGCCTATTGTAATCTATTTGCTATGACAGGTAGTGAGATATATTATCCGTTTTCATTTATGAGATTTATTTTGATGACACTTGAGAGATGTGAGTATCTAAACACTACTTGTGAGGTGCTAGTTTGTAATCTCCGTGCTTATTATGATTAAAGTGGAACGAATATTTGTTGTAATTACTTTTATGTTAGCATTAAATGACCCCTAACTTGTATTTTGATTAGAATAAAAGCGCATTTGCTTGAGGACAAGCAAATCTCAAGTGTAAGGGTATTTGATGAAGCGAAAAGTGTACCGCTTTTAAGGGGTCATTTAAGCCCTAAATCGTATTTATTTGATCAAATATTGCCCTAAATCGTTCCTTTTGTCATTTTAGGTACTTTGGAGAAGAAATCTGGAAAAGGAAGCATTTTGGACATTTTTGGAGCAAAAAAGTGAAGAAAACGACAAAGTCTCAAAATCGGCTAAAAGTTACCTTTGACGGCGTCAGGGATTGCCCTGGACGGCGTCATGGCTTGGAAAGAAAAGAGGTGGATATGAAAATTACTCATGATAAGCCAGTGAAATTTGCATGGGAATTCTGACGGCGTCACCCTTTGGAATGATCAAGGTCGTCACGGCTTAATTTAAAGAGGGACGGCGTCACGCCTAATTCTGGCGGCGTCAAGCCTTGATAAGCCAGAACGGATTTTGGAGAGCTAAAGAGGGACGGCGTCAAGAAGGCCATCCGGGAACCCTAAAAGCGGCGAGGTGACGGCGTCACACTCCATAACGTGACGCCGTCAGATCTGAAAGTCTATATATAGTTTTGCAATTTTTTGTCATTAGTGTGGAACTTATTGGGGAACTTTGTGTGTGAAAACCCTAAGACGATTTTAGCAGCTTTTTCAAGGCTTTTTGCCTTGAGATCTTCCATGTTACATTGAAGATAAGTTATCAATTAATCATTCAATATGTCTATGTGTTGTTTGATTCTATCTTGTTCTTGTCTTTTGTTTAACATGTTAGGCTAGGTTATCTTTGTGTTTGCTTAGATCTAATGAAACCTAGCTATTGATTATTGGTTATTAGTGTGTTATTAGTTGTATTGGATGATTGTTCATCTATGTTAGGCTTAAGAAAACTGGCTAACTTCCTATTCGGTAACTTGCTTGAACGTCTTAAGAAACATGAACCAATGCGTACTAAAGGTTTTTATGGTTGTATTTAATGCACAAGCGAATTCTAGTGATCCCATGTTAGGAGCTTCCTAGCCGGCTCGACATAGGAGTGAAGTAGGAGCTTGTAGAGTTGGGGAAGTACGTACGCCACCCCACGATTGGTATTAAGGAATACACCCGTCATCCACGCAATTAATACACACTAATCAACCGGTAAAAGATAGTTAGGGAGTAAGGAAGTCTAAGTAAACGCATTTCTCTCTACATAAGTTTTACCACCTTTTCATTTTCTGTTATTTTATTTTATTTGCATTCGTAGTAATTTTGGTTAGTTGACTAGCAACTAATTCCGCCCACTCTTTCAAACCCGAGATTTTACTTGCTTTCATAAAAATATAAAAACATAAAAAGAATCTTCTCTCACCCTTAGACCTATTAGAGTAGTTTTTCATACCTAACGAACACTATTCCCTGTGGAGAACGATCAATCCCCCGTACTTACCACTACACTATACTACATCGGTCAGGTACACTGCCTGGTGGGGTTGTAAGCCTCTTGAGATCCCTCGAGAGGTAAAACCTGTTATAAGGTTGCAAAACCACGCATCACTGTGCATGTTGTAGTTTTGCACAAATTGATCATAATCCTTCGACAGTGAGGTAAGAATCAAGCTCACTCCAAGGATCTGAGGCATGGGGTATCCCAGACGCTCCATTTGGTCCAGATAGCCTTTCATTTTCATGACATAGCTACTGACCGATTGGCCCTCCTCCTGCTTGCAAGCATGAAAAGCTTTGACAGTGTCAAACAGTTCTTGCTCAGCTTGCTGTTCGAACATGGTTTTCAGTTCTCTCAGCATGTCAAATGCTGCAAGGTCCTCTAAGTTCTTTTGGAGCTCAGGGATCATGCTTGCAAGCATGAGACAAGCCACCTCTTGTTGCTCATTAACCCTACGAGTGTAGGCGTTACGAACAGTAGCGGTGGAATTAGCAGGGGGTGCTTCAGGTAAAGGTTCTTCCAGATGGTAAAACTTTTGTTCAGCCTTGAGGACGATCCTCAGGTTGCGATACCAGTCCAAAAAGTTGTTACCATTCAATTTCTCTTTTTCAAGAATTGATCTGATTGACGAGTTGTTCATGGTTTGATTAGGAGTTGTCATCTACAAAATAAACAAAGTTCAAATTTTAGTAAGTTTCAATAATTAATCCTTTTTAAAATTAACTACCCAAGTTTACCATATTAAAACAATTAATTTTACGAAAAGGCTAAGATCCTCATTGAGGTTCCACCATCACATCAGTTGATCTGCTAGCAACGGTGGATTCAATAGGTAGGTAACGTCGACCAATTGCATTACATGTGCAACTCTTAGAACTTTATGGGACTCATGGCACTAGTGAACAAGCAACTAGTGTCAAGCTGGCATGTTTAGTCCCATCTTTGCCTCGGGTCAAGGTCTAACCACTTAACTCGATTAAGTCATCCAATTTGAAAACGTGTGAGAATATATCTAGGTCCCACGCATAGAGAATAGTCACCTTGGGTTACAATTCAACCTAGGTCCCACGCATAGGCAAAAAGTAATTGCAAGTGTTCTCAAAATAGGATGGCATGACTTAAATTTTGACGGGTAAAATATTTTGATGTGGATCAAAAACGTGTACGAAAGAAGCATGCATTCATTCTTCGTAGCACAAGTTAAAAACTTTTCTTAACTTAAGTCTAATCATTTTTTTAATTTATGTGTGTCAAATTGTCCATTTTCAAGACTAATATAAATCCTAAGTGGATTATAATTAAGTTTGGACAATACAATAAACAAATAAACAAACTTAACTAGTTTAAGTGTTATTTAGAAAACAATGATTTTAAGTTTCAAATCTATATTTAAACTTAGTTAAACTAAATCATAAGACTTAGTTCAAATTGGTTTGTGTTTCGTTTCAAGTTATTAGAAAACAATTTTCGTTTTACTTACAATCATAGCATATATAAAATAACCAAACAAACACACAACCACAATATGCAAAGCCTCAACCAATGAAAATCCTATGCTTGGTCTCGTGAGCCATCACGAGAACCAAGAGTCAACTAGGGACATGATACACAACCACATGGAGGGCTCCCACTTGCCCCAAGACGATCATGAGCAAGTAAAAGCCCATTATGCACATGAAAAATCGATTCTGTCAGCCCAATTTTTCTGTCTTTGGAGGCCCAAAACACCTAGAAGATTACCTCCTCATGCTTCGGCCCAGTTGACAAAGTTGTAGGCCCATGTCTTGTGAACCTGTACAAAAAAATTCAGCCCAAAATACCTTACCAATCTCCTGGAAATCGCATTTTTCCAGCAGTGTGTCCAGCAGCTACTTTTGGTCCAAAGTCCTTCATTCTTTTGCCATTTGATTCCAAGCTTTTGATTACATAATATAAATGAAGTAAAGTACAACTAATCTACTTCCTATCTATTGTAAAAATGCCCAAACAATGGCAAAACCAAAATGAATTACATTACAAAAGTGCCGAAACAATGGCAAACCCCAAAAAAAAAGAAATCAACCAACAAATCACAACATCACAAGGCACAAGTGGTCTAGGTTTTCATCGGCTTTGCATATACACATAATAATACAATAATATTATGATCAAAACAAGGTGTTGGCTAACTACATGGACAAACATGCATGTATTTGCCATGGATAACAAAATAAATGACAAGAATTAAATTGTTAGACAACGAAATTGAGGAAATTAATTAACAAGAATTAAAACCCCGATTGGTACGCGTGTCAAATGGCCATAGGTTCAAAACCCACTTATATTAGGACCTTCTTAACATCATTTTACCATAGAAAATTAAGCCTCATGGGCTGATTTGAAATTGTTTCACAAATCTATCAAATTAACGCGTTTTTGGCCATTTTACGGGTACCAAACAAGTAAACCAATTAAAGTATGCATAACAAATGGCCATAGGATCAAAAAGTCCAGATCATTAGACCCCATATGGGTCGAATTATTTACGAAAAATTAGCCCTCGGGGCTGTTTTGAAAATATACTTTTAAATCCATTAAAAACACGCGTTTTTAGCCATTTTTACGCATACAAGATGATCATATGACATCATATGATGGCTCGTGATACCACTATAGGTGATGTAAAATATAAATTAACAAATTAAATATATGAACGCAGCGGATAACATCACCAACAACGGATCCATAGAGTCATATGATCAATCAAATAAAAGACAAACAAGTTTATACCTTTGTAGCGTGATTCGGGAGTCACCAACAATCACCTATCCCACGTTGGAACAAGAAACCCAAGAGACCAATGAGGTTGATCTCTTCTATGGATAAAACACACTACACGTCACCGTATAACCAATGGATGCTAGTCCTAAACCCCGTAACCTTACAAGTCACCTTTGAATGAACAAGATTCAATGGAGAGATGAAGAAAACAAAAACCCTAGGTGGGTATATTGTTTATGCCGTGAGTTTGGAGGAGAGAAAAGAGGGAGAAGATTTGGTAATTAGTTATCCCAATTATGAGGAGATCATGGGGATATATTTGACTAAATTTCAAAAATAAAACCTCCCTTTGAATACCCTAAGGCCGGCCACATATTGGGCTCAAATGGGCTCTCCATTTGATTTCTAAGTCCAATAGAATAAGTCCTTTACTTAGTCATTAGAAGCCCAATAGTGATCCCTAGTTACGTACGGTTATTTATATATCGTAAATACAATAAACACGATATATAAAGTGGCACCTCAGTGTATATGTGTGTGACCCCATAGGCTCACACATGTCTAGCAATATAATTAGTTATTATGACACGAGCATACTCCAACAGTAAAGGCACAGGTTGCATGTCTTGTATGGGCGGGGCTTGTGACTGAGTGGATTTACAATGCCTTGACTGTGAAATCTTTATTCAAATGCTATACTCTTAAACTAAAATCTATGAACTCACCAACCGTTGGTTGACACTTTTTAGCATGTTTATCTCAGATTAATAAGGAGATAGTGGATGCATGGATTCTAGAGTCATTTGCATACATTGAAGACTCTTATCTTATCTTTATCATTCGATACACTTTGAAAACTTTTATGTAAGTTTACTTTGGAACATTTGTATTAACTCTGATTTTAATAATTCGAATGGTAACTTTTCAAAACATCTCATTTAGAGGTCATTTTCTATACCTTGATCTATATTATGAGGTAATACCCCCTTGACACTACTGTTCCACTGCGGTAATTTGGGGGGTGTTACAGATATGATTTAAAAGATTGTCTTGACTGCAAGGTAAGAAACTAACGTTCTAAATGTGACTAAAACACATCTAATTCAAGAAACACTTGGTGTTGAAATTTAGCTTAAGTGAGACCTTGACTAGATTGCAATGACAAGGTGAATTTCTATGATTACGTGAGACCGTACATGGAGAATTTACAGTTTCTAAATTAAACACCTATTAGAACATGTGTCAATATTAACAAGACTACTTCAAATTTGAATATTTATGTATTCTTGGAAAGTCATAAATAAATGAAGTAATAAATTAACTTGAAATTACTAGTGAAACCAAATTGTGGTGTTCATGATTACTTTAGTTATACATGTTTATACTTTATTGTAAAGTTATAAATATGAAGTCTTTTAGTTGTTACAAGACTTATTATAATATAAAGTAAGACGTTAACTTGTTATGTCTTTTTTATTAAGACATATACAAGAAGTCATTGAGTTGATCAATGATTTATAACGTATAGTGGGATTATAACAGTTTATGTCTTCTTGTTGAGACATGGACATGAGTGACTTAGTTAAAAAGTACTTGTATTATAAAGCATGCAATTGGCTTGAAAAATCTATTTCACCATTAAGTTGACTTAGTTGGTAAATAAGTAAGCCAAAAGGAGTATAAGTTTATCTTACATATTGTTAGATTGTCTTACAATATTAGTTCTAATGAAAATACCACAAGTTTGTGGTGTATCAAACTCTATTGGTATCGTTTGATTAAAGATAACTGATGAAGCGAAAAGTGTACCGCTTTTAGGGGGTCATTTAAGCCCTAAATCGTATTTATTTGATCAAATATTGCCCTAAATCGTTCCTTTTGTCATTTTAGGTACTTTGGAGAAGAAATCTAGAAAAGGAAGCATTTTGGACGTTTTTGGAGCATAAAAGTGAAGAAAACGACAAAGTCTCCAAAGCTGCTGGAAAAGTACACTTGACGGCGTCAAGTATTGCTCTTGACGGCGTCACGGCTTGGCAAAAAAAGTGGATATGAAAAATACACATGATAAGCCAGGGAGTTTTACAAAGGAAGTCTGACGGCGTCACCCTTTGAAGTGATCAAGGTCGTCACGGTTTAAGCTAAAGAGAGACGGCGTCAAGCTTTATTCTGACGGCGTCAAGCCTTGATAAGCCAGGGAGGATTTTGGAGGACTAAAGAGGGACGGCGTTAGGAAGACCATCCGGGAACCCTCGACACGGCGAGGTGACGGCGTCAAGATCTATAACGTGACGCCGTCAGCCACTAAGTTCTATATATAGTTTTGCAATTTTTTGTCATTAGTGTGCAACTTTGTGAGGAGAAACCCTAAGACGAATTTCTGCCATTTTTAAGGGTTTTCATACCCTTGGATCTCCCATGTTTAATTGAAGATAAGTAATCACTTAATCAATCAATATGTCTATGTGTTGTTTGATTATATCTTGTTCTTGTCTTTTGATTAACATGCTAGGCTAGATTTATCTTGTGTTTGCTTAGATCTAATGAAACCTAACTATTGATTATTAGTTGTTAGTGTGTTATTAATTGTATTGGATGATTGTTTATCGATGTTAGGCTTAAGAAAACTGGCTAACCTCCTATACGGTAATTTGCTTGAACGTCTTAAGAAACATGAACCAATGCGTACTAGGTTTTTATGGTTGTATTTAATGCATGAGCGAATTCTAGTGATCCCATGTTAGGAGCTTCTTAGCCGGCTCGACATAGGAGTGAAGTAGGAGCTTGTAGAGTTGGGGAAGTACGTACGCCACCCCACGATTGGTATTAAGGAATACACCCGTCATCCACGCAATTAATACACACTAATCAACCGGTAAAAGATAGTTAGGGAGTAAGGAAATCTAAGTAAACACATTTCTCCCCATATAAGTTCCACGACCTTTTCATTTTCAGTTATTTTATTTTATTTGCAATTGTAGTTATTTGGGTTAGTTGACTAGCAACTAATTCCGCCCACTCCTTCAAACCCGAGATTTTACTTGCTTTCATAAAATATAAAAATACAAAAAGAATCTTCCCTCACCCTTAGACCTATTAGAATAGTTTTTCAATCCTAACGACACTATTCCCCTAGAGAACGATCAATCCCCCGGTACTTGCCAATTCACTATACTACATCGGTCAGGTACACTGCCTGGTGGGGATTGCAAGCCTCTTGAGATCCCTCGAGAGGTAAAACCTGTTGTAAGGTCGCAAAACCACGCAACAAGCTTTTGGCGCCGCTGCCGGGGAATAGTTATTGTTTAGGTTGAATTTTTTTTTTATTTTATTAGGTCTACTCACTAGATTCCTTTCTAGTGAGATTTTTATTTTATTTTTCTAGATTTTCTTTAGTCTATCTTTTTTCTTCGTTTCTTTGTTCGTAACCATTACCATCCGACATCATGGAAGGTGGTAATATCCTTGATCCCAACAACCCACCACCACAACAACACCCACCTCCTAGAGCCCGTACCTTAGGAGACTACTCCCGTCCTAGCCACCATGGCTATCGAAACACCATTGAGCTCACTCAAGGAGCCAATGTCACACCCTTGCGATCCGACACCATCCGGTTGGTGCAAAGCGGATGCGCATTCCATGGACTTCGTTCTGAAGATCCTAATCAACATCTCAAGGACTTTCTCAAAATCGTTGATTCTATAGACCTTGATGTTGCCACTCGAGAGACGACCCGACTGCGTCTCTTTCAATTCTCTCTGCGGGACCAAGCTAGTCAATGGCTAGAGCGTCTACCCGCAGGATCCATCACCTCTTGGGATGATCTCACCACTCGTTTCCTTGCTCAGTTTTTCCCACCAGGAAGAACTACCAAGCTAAGGAATGATATCTTGATGTTCCAACAACGTCAAGGCGAAACCCTCTACGAGGCATGGACTCGATTCAAGGACTTACTCCAAAAAGTCCCTCACCATGGCATAGAACTTTGGCTCCAAGTCCAAATCTTCTATGACCATATCAATCTCTCCACGAGGCAAACCATTGACCAATCGGCCGGTGGTAAGCTACGTGATCTAAGTGCGGAACAATCATGGGCTCTCCTAGAAGATCTTGCTCTTTATGACAACGAAAGTTGGAGTGATCCCCGTGATTTGAATAAAACGGTCAAGGCAATATCTTTGCCTTCGAACAATTCAAGCACTTCCGACCGTAGGATCATAGAACTTGAAGACCAAGTCAAGTTTCTTATGAAATCCTACGAGGCTCCTAAACCTTCAAGCCAAGTGAACAAAATCACTTCTTCATGTAAATTATGTAGTGGTCCCCACGACACTCGTGATTGCATGGAACTCCCCGAACAAGCTTTTGCGGACTACGCATCCTCGCGTACCGACGGAGCGGGAGACAAGTGGTACACTTTCAAACCCGAGCCAAACCCCTACGGTGATTCATACAACCCCTCATGGAAAAATCACCCAAACCTTAGGTGGAAACAAAATCAAAACGCACAACAAACCAATTCCTCCAACCCACCTAATCGTTTTCAATCAAGCGGTTCATCCTCGAACCGTACTTTCAACAACAATCCTTCCAGCAATGGTAGTACCAATAACTTTGAAGGATTGATGGCCCAATTTATGGCATCTCAAGAAGCTCGTTTAGCCAAGTTTGAATCCGAATTCAATCAACAACAAACGGAGATGACCAATAAAATTGACAACTTATTGAAAGCCCTCAACAACCAAGTGCTATCACCTCCACATAAGGACGCTAGGAACACAAATAGCGGACCCCAAGTAAAAGACCCCTCTTCATCCAAACACGTCCACTTCGTCAACATTGTCACTATTAAACCAATTGATAGGAATGAGGATAATGGTGAACCTGAGGATGAGGTTAAGAAAGTCGAGGTTGATAAAGAAGTTAGGAAGAGTGAGATTGAAGAAGTAGATGATGATGAGGACTACTTCAATAGGCTACCCACTAAGGAAGAGCGCGCATATCATACAAACTTATTCGATGACCCCGAGACACCATACTTCCTAGGTAGACCAATTATAAAAATGGGCGACCCTTCTAATCTCAACATACCATGCAACATCGGACATTTGCATGTGTGGAAAGCTTACATCGACCTTAGATCGCCCATAAACATCATGACTAGAGCCCACTACAACTTGATAATGAAAGATCAACTTGGGTATAGGATGTTCCCTGATAAGGGTTGGATGAGTAACTTCACGGGAAGAGTTAAGGGATTACCGGTTTATGTAGGAAACTTCACCTATGTCACCGACTTTGTAATTGTAGAAGATATTCGGCCAATAGTCGAATCATGCTTAACTCAAGTAGTTTTTGGAAAACCATTTGTTGAGGTCTCTAGAATGACTTATGAACCTTCCTTAGGGATAGTTAGATTTAAGGATGAGACCGATGAGGTAAACTACCAAATGCCATATAAGATAGAGAAATTCCAACACTTGTCAAATGTTGAGAAGGAGCTTAAGCAAGCGGTCTACTATAGGAATGATGAGGATAGAAATAAAGGAGTAGACTATGTTATGGAAAGGATATCCGGTTTCTACAAGGATTGTTTGGAATTAGGACCGGAATATAAAACCGGAAATGAGAATGGCCTAGGAACCGTGACCAATGATGGAGTCACGTAATGTACGGTGACTTTGAGTCTAGCTACAAGACTCGTTAATAAAGAAAAGCGCTTCTTGGGAGGCAACCCAAGCTTTATTTGCTTTGTGTGTTTATTTATTTGTTTGTTTGATTTTATTTGCTTCCGTATGTATGTTTAATTTTTATTATTATTGATTCATGTTCAAAACTAAATTGTGAAAATGCTTTATCTTGTTTTTAACTTCGTCTTAACTACATATAAAGGTATTTTGCAAAAGATAAGTGTAAGGGAAATCCAAATCAGTTTATTAGAACAAATGAACATGAATCGTAATAATAATAAATTAACATACATATTCGTATTTGTTTGAGTCAAATGCTTGTATCGAGTCATAATGATGTTTTGCAGGATTTCCAGGATGTAAGGTAGAGGTTTTTCCAGAAATTTTCCAGAAACTTAACATGAGAATTCTGTCAGATCATTTCTGACGGCGTCAGGCATTACAACCTGACGGTGTCAGGTTTTAATTTTCTGAAATTTTTGAAAGTTTTGTTTTCATAAAAAGTTTTTATTAAATATCTAACTTATAAACTCCAGGAATCTGCAAAATTATCATTCCACAAGCATTATATCCTTATATAGAATTTATCCCGCCGATGTTATGCAGGTTTTCGTGTTTGTTTTCTCAGGTTTAACAGGTTATTTTGGACAAGGAGATGTATGGGGAATCAAGCTTATGGCGATGCATTAGTCTTGGAGCTTCTACTTTCTCTTGGAAGAAGATCTAACCATGTCACCTCTTTATCCACTAAACGAATCAGGGGAGTATTTGATTTCATTCTTTTACCTTATTTACTTTTACATCTTGTTATTTTAACATTGGGGACAATGTTCATCTTAAGTGTAAGGGGGGGGGGGGGTAAAGTACGATACTTTAGAGAATGCTATTACGCTTGATTTTTATTTGTTTAATGGTAGATGTGTAATAAAACTGAGATACATACCTGTTAGGGCAATTTTAGTGCCAAATTTAAAATTTTTTACAACAATTTAGGAGTGAAACTTTGATCTTAATGAGCGTCTCATGGATAGGAGTTATATGACTAGCACAAAACCGTACCACTAAAAAAATTTCCCCCCCCCCCCCAAATATGTGAGGTTCGCCCCTAGAATTGGTAGGAAAAGCATTTATGCTATGATGTGTGTACCGGTAGCACTTAGATTCTAGAACTTGCGTTAGGACCATTCCGAGGCCACAAGTGAGACTACATTCGTGTAGTTAGATTTACTACATGATAAGAGGCATTAGGATTAACCCATTGTTTTACACCTGTGTTTTTGTTATAATTACATTGGCTACATTGGTCAAGTAATTCTCCCACACCCTTTGCGTTGTACTCATTTTTAGTACACGATACCCCTAGTACACCCCTCAGAGCCTATCTTTTCGTTTCGACCTTTAAGCATTTTACTTAAAGGAAGAATTTGTTACACCCCACTTAAATGTACACCCAAATCGCCTTAGCCTACCTTGTATGCACTCATCTTTAGTGCATTATTGTGACAAACATTTGTTTAAACCCCAAGTTAATTAATTAATTGATTACATGGTTGCTAAGTCGAGTCATATCCTTGTACATATTGTTTTGGGACGATTGGGACTCATGGGTAAAGTACTAGTGTAATGGAGTAATGGGGAAGAACAACATTATTACCCCCATATGTGCTAAATATTTTAAAAGTACTCCAAGTGTTTCGAGTATCTTAATTCGAGTCATTAGAATAGTTATTTGTAAAGTTATGTAAAAGTTCAAGTGTAAGGGGATGCAACGCCCCTATGATGTATTATTTTGGATGGTAGGGCAAGAGTGTATGCAAAAAAAAAAAAAAAAAAAAAAAAAAAAAAAAAAAAAAATCAAGAAAAATACAAAAAAAAATGAGAAAAAGAAAAGTAGAAAAAACCTACGGACTACCATCCCGTTTCATTTTATGTTTATGTTATGTTTTTGTTATTTTGTTTTTAGCTTAAGTCGAGTCTAGTCTTGGCTTAGCAACGCCATATTGTATATGTAATTAATCAAGATCTTTAACTCGCCACCAGTAAAATATCCCTTATCCAACAAATCCGTGTTTATCATATCCCTACACCTAACGTTATAACCCGTTTAAAAGCCCTCTTTGATAGTTTATCTTAGGTGCTTACGCCTAGTGGAGAAGGTTTTTGATCCTTTCCCAAGCCTATGGTAATCTATTTGCTATGACAGGTAGTGAGAGATATTATCCGTTTTCATTTATGAGATTTATTTTTGACACCTGAGAGATGTGAGTATCTAAACACTACTTGTGAGGTGCTAGTTTGTAATCTTCGTGCTTATTATGATTAAAGTGGAACGACTATTTGTTGTAATTACTTTTATATTAGCATTAAATGACCCCTAACTTGTATTTTGATTAGAATAAAAGCGCATTTGCTTGAGGACAAGCAAATCTCAAGTGTAAGGGTATTTGATGAAGCGAAAAGTGTACCGCTTTTAGGGGGTCATTTAAGCCCTAAATCGTATTTATTTGATCAAATATTGCCCTAAATCGTTCCTTTTGTCATTTTAGGTACTTTGGAGAAGAAATCTGGAAAAGGAAGCATTTTGGACGTTTTTGGAGCATAAAAGTGAAGAAAACGACAAAGTCTCCAAAGCTGCTGGAAAAGTACACTTGACGGCGTCAAGTATTGCTCTTGACGGCGTCACGGCTTGGCAAAAAGGTAGATATGAAAAATACACATGATAAGCCAGGGAGTTTTACAAAGGAAGTCTGACGGCGTCACCCTTTGAAGTGATCAAGGTCGTCACGGTTTAAGCTAAAGAGAGACGGCGTCAAGCTTTATTCTGACCGTGTCAAGCCTTGATAAGCCAGGGACGATTTTGGAGGACTAAAGAGGGACGGCGTCAGGAAGACCATCCGGGAACCCTAGACACGGCGAGGTGACGGCGTCAAGATCTATAACGTGACGCCGTCAGCCACTAAGTTCTATATATAGTTTTGCAATTTTTTGTCATTAGTGTGCAACTTTGTGAGGAGAAACCCTAAGACGAATTTCTGCCATTTTTAAGGGTTTTCATACCCTTGGATCTCCCATGTTTAATTGAAGATAAGTAATCACTTAATCAATCAATATGTCTATGTGTTGTTTGATTATATCTTGTTCTTGTCTTTTGATTAACATGCTAGGCTAGATTTATCTTGTGTTTGCTTAGATCTAATGAAACCTAACTATTGATTATTAGTTGTTAGTGTGTTATTAATTGTATTGGATGATTGTTTATCGATGTTAGGCTTAAGAAAACTGGCTAACCTCCTATACGGTAATTTGCTTGAACGTCTTAAGAAACATGAACCAATGCGTACTAGGTTTTTATGGTTGTATTTAATGCATGAGCGAATTCTAGTGATCCCATGTTAGGAGCTTCTTAGCCGGCTCGACATAGGAGTGAAGTAGGAGCTTGTAGAGTTGGGGAAGTACGTACGCCACCCCACGATTGGTATTAAGGAATACACCCGTCATCCACGCAATTAATACACACTAATCAACAGTAAAAGATTGTTAGGGAGTAAGGAAATCTAAGTAAACACATTTCTCCCCATATAAGTTCCACGACCTTTTCATTTTCAGTTATTTTATTTTATTTGCAATTGTAGTTATTTGGGTTAGTTGACTAGCAACTAATTCCGCCCACTCCTTCAAACCCGATATTTTATTTGCTTTCATAAAATATAAAAATACAAAAAGAATCTTCCCTCACCCTTAGACCTATTAGAGTAGTTTTTCAATCCTAACGACACTATTCCCCTAGAGAACGATCAATCCCCCGGTACTTGCCACTTCACTATACTACATCGGTCAGGTACACTGCCTGGTGGGGATTGCAAGCCTCTTGAGATCCCTCGAGAGGTAAAACCTGTTGTAAGGTCGCAAAACCACGCATCAATAACTATAACTTCTTTTCTTCCAAAAGTTATCAAGGTTAGAAAATTGAGTATGGATTGTATATACTCAATAAGACTCCAACCTAAAAGATTAATAAGACACCATTTATTATGGAATGTGATGAATCACATTAAGTCTTAAAATGAAGTTCTGAATTTGTTAAACTTTTAATGAAGCTAGATATTAACAAACTAATATCAGGAACTGTCAATGTGTATTTGTAATGTCCTAAAAGAGAACAATTTGGTGTTGCTCTACTTGCTAAGTATTTATAGATAGTCTATAAATTGCAAAAAGGCAAGTGGGAGTTTTTATCTTGAAAAGATAAAATTACAAGATACATAATCTTCAAAAAATACACTAGTGAATGTCATAATGAGGTTAAATATGTTAATGTTAAATCTCAAGATGATGGAATTCTCATTCATAGATCCGCAAGGATATCTCAAATATTTGAATAATATGCTGAGGATTATGAGTTACAGGATTATGGTAAACCTGTTGATCATTAAGATGAATTGCAAATATTGAATTTGGAAAATTACTCATACTATGAATGTTAAGATGCAGTCCATAAAGATAATTAGTTTTTGGAAACTTAGTTTATCTTGAACTCTATAGTTAGACTATAGAATGAAGATGAGTTTCTTCAAAGGGAATGAAAATCCTAGAGGTTTAAATCTTTGTGTAGAAATCATATGAACAATTTTGTAAACATATTTAATGTATGTCTTATGACAAGATTATTAATCACACTTAAGCAATTAACTGTGATTGAATATTATTTCTAGGCACATTAAATGTGTAAAGATTATGATTGTCATCCTTAGTTTCATTAATATGAAATTGACAATGGAATATCAAAACTCTTTCTTGAGTAATTACTTGTGCGGGGACGATAAGTAATCAAAAGGAGTATTTGAATTCAAATAATATTTGGAAGTGTACAATGTGCAATAATTCATGAATGGATTAATGCATGCATCTAGGAGATATACTTATGTTAATTATTAAATCCAAGTTTTGATTTATAATTAAAATAAGATAATTCCTTAGTATTCCTGAAAGCTAGTGGGAGTATTATGTTTATTTTCTTATTTCATATATGTTGTATAACATATAGGAAGTAACATTCCATGTACATTAAATGTTAAGTCTTAGTTTGGAATGAAACTTCACTTGAAGATTTTGGAAATAAACATACAACCTTGGAATATATGTTTATTGTTATAAACCTAAGTGGTAAAATAATTAATTCTAATAGAACATGATATATTATTAGAAAGTTTAAATGGATACATATCTTTGAAAATATATAACCTGAATGAAATCTAAGTTTGACACAAGGATTTTTCATGTACATCATGTTATTTGTTGTATCATGCTTTGATGAAAGATGATTTGACAACATTGATATCTAATTGAAAGTTATTAGATAACTAAGTGTAATGAATATGGTTGGATATAGAATTATATCCTCGGCCTGGAATTGCTCCTAGATTCTAAGTATGAACAATATGGCAAATTGTTGCGTAATTGTTATAGCCGAAAAATCTTGAAAGATTGGAAGGCATCAAACATTACACAATGGATATTAAGTTTACGGATTTTTAAAGAGCATATTGTTGTTTATATACAATAATGCTGGTTTAAATTGAGATGACACTCAATACTAGTCATGGTAGGATTTCATCCTTGATTAATGGCCATATGAACTAGTTGTTCTCAACTAAGAGCATAGTTGCATTATACATTAAAGAATTAGAATACTTTAAACTGTAAAATGTTTGAAAGTTTAATTGTCATAAATTGGTGGTTGAAGATGTCACGCATTTTATGAAATATTATATGGCAATATCAAGATAGTTGAATGCACACATACAAGAACTTCACTAATTGAATTCTTGAAATAAGTATTCTCAAAATTCCGATAGATCAAAATTAGTTGATTTATGTCTTGTCAACAAGTATGATTGACATGACTTGAGGCATAATTCATTAACTAGAATTATCATGCATTGATCTATTTAGTATTTGGATAAGGGATGTTAAGCAATTATTATTTACAATGAATTAAAGTACTTGGTACGTTTGTTTTCATTAATAATAGATTGTATCCTATATGTGCATGTTTAAATCCGTGAATAACTTATGTTATTCTAAATAGTCCATTGTCGATCAATGATATGGGAATATCATTGAATTAAGACAAATCTAAGTTTTGGTAGAATATACTTGAAAGTATATTGATGCGTTGACATACCAATTTCACATAATATTCAATGAATTGAATACATGACTTATCCCAACCGCATGATTGTACTTTATGGATCTTGTCATCAAGTAAATCATGAATATTTATCCTTAGACTTGAGATACTAGAGAACTGTCATGGATGTAGTGCATTTCTGTGAAGCAATTTACCGCTATACGTAACTGGTAGCTATAAGGATTGTTTTCAGAAATGTTGCAAAGTTCATGGGTTTTGCTTGTAGTCAAGAAAGAATTTGTTCCTTCAAATTCGTTTTGAAGTTTAATACTGTTGGGCCTCTCGTAGGGTTGACAAGATGTTTGAATGGCCATGCCCAAGATCTATCTGGAATATGTTCGGAAGATTTGGTAATCTTGCTCAATCACAAACAACGAGAAACAGAATAGTTAAATAAACGAATGACTAAGATCCATATCCTTATTTAACGTGGTATTAGAAACAAAAGGATAAGTATGATGATGAATCATCAAAAGGTTTTTCCAGGAGACCTTACTCGAGTTGTACTGGGGCATTGGCGTGTTGCTAGACGCTAACCAATATCATTACACTATTAAGATCTGTCCAAGTGGGAGCTGTTAGTTTATGGATATATTTTAATATGTGTATGACCGGATTCAAACTCGAGACTAAGGGATTGCACACTTTACGTATGAGACTCGATGTTTAAATAATTAATATAAGATGTTATATTTAGTTATTAAATTCACAATAAATGACTAAAGAGCGTTAAGTAATTAACGAAATTGACTAACGGTCGGTAAATGTCAACGGGATACGAAGAAAATGAAACAAGCCAAAAGAAGGTTCTAGAAACCCTCTCTTGGGCTTGTTTGTGGCCGAACAATGGGATCCCACATAGGAAATCATTGTAAACTTGATATCTACCATAAGGGTATAAATACATCCCCATGTATTCATCCTTTGGTACACTTGATTTCAATAGAAGGCTAAACTTCTTCTTTTCTCCTATCTTGTTCCAAGGTCGACGAGTGAAGCCCTACAAAAGGGATTTGCGAGTAACCTTGAACATAACAAAGTGTTTGGTTAATCTACTGTGATCAAGAACTAGCATTCACATCGAATCACTAATAGTACGTGTGTACAAGAACGTGGTGCAAACACATTATTGTTTGCTATTAGGAGGTGATCGACTTTGTGTTGGTCAACTATTACAAAACCCTTTATTATGATTTTACTTGTTCTTGTTTATTGATTCCTTGTTTCGCTAGGAATCACAAAGGTACGCATTTCCTTTTATTATTCGGTTAACTAATTACATGTTATATGATCCTTACGCTTCCGCATGCTCTTTGATGTTTTATGTGTTTTATATATATGTTAGTCATGTTATGTAATTCCAACATTAGTTGTACGTAATAGTAACCACATCAAATCCACCAAACAAATTACCCGACAGTACCACTCACATAGTTGTCAAAATCGCGATCCTGATCGTAGGATCGTACGATCCTATGATCCTACACACAAAAAACGATTAGAATCTTAACAAGATCGTAATTCAAGTAGGATCGTATCAGGATCGTAGGATCGGATCGTAAGATCGTAGGATCGCCTATTATTTTATTTTTTGTTTTTTATTTTTTTTAACTTTTTTCTATGTTAACTTATTATGCATAAGTCCATGTCTTAAAGCCCAATGACAAAGAATTCTTCATGAAAGCTATTATTTTGATGTTGTTAATTGATTGTCTTTTGCAATATTAATGAGTGTCAAATCATTATGCTTATATGTACTATTTAGAAATAATTTAGATGCGTCTTTTTAGGTTTATTATGAAAAACGATTGCGTGCTTTGTAACATGTCAGAAGCTTATTTTTGAAGTAAACCATCTAGATACTTGACCAAATTTTGTTCATAATTTATTTTTATGTTTCATATAAAAGCGTGAATTATATGTTAAAAATTTTCAGTAATATTATCAGAATATCCTAATTTAATTTATTTGATTATCAAGAAAAAAATAAAATTGTGTTGCCCTCTATTATAAATTATGTCATTTCATTTTCAGATACAATCCATTTATCTTTTTTGCATTAATCTATATACTCTAATAAAAAAAGTCACATAATCACGTACCAATAAATTAACACTATATTTTTTGCATTAATCTAAATGTTATCACGAAAAACCTATAATAAAAAAGCATTGAACAAGAAGTAAGTGCACGTATGTAGTAACTTTGTGCAAGTGAGCATTGCAATATATCTAATATTATACTAATACGGTACTTGAACATATAACTTTTTCTTTTATCATCCATTTAGATTCGTTTATCATATGAAATATTATATAGAAATATAAAACTACAACCCCTATACAAAAATATATACATTTTTATAGGATCTTACGATCCCGATCCGATCTTACGATCACGATCTTGTAAAGCCGAAAACGATCCTAGATAGGATCCCGATCCTGACAATCTTGCCCCACAGTACCACTCACACACACAATAACTATTATTTCATTCAATTCAGTGGTGCAAACCACCAAACCATCTTTAAATTAAGGTAACTACGCGTTATTTTGTTTTTGTTCAAACCTGTAATAGCAGAGGACGCGTTATAGTGGTGCCAACAAGGCAAACTACGTGCGAAAAGATTGCTTATCAAATGCAGTCTTACTTTTGTAACAAGTTTTCTATGACTATCTTAATCTATGACATACTAAATAACAAAACTCTAAGAGTTTGCTAAATAGGTTTGCCAAATTTTAGCGATCATTCTTCTCCTCAAAAGGTCTGGATTTAATAGCAACTCTAATTCTGTTCATATATTTTAGTTGTCGACTGATACTTTGTTTAAAATTTTGTTTGAAACGATAATCGTTTGTTCCAGTTATCATTAGTAAAGAATTGAGATTGATCCTGTAATCTGTTTTCTCAGCACCTTTTCTTCTCATTAGGAAATTAAATTCATATTCATGTTTACTTTAACATAATAATCTCATTAAAAGCTAACAAAATCCTTAGAATTTATATTCTTGTTGAGACATCTAGCTGATTTAACTTTGTTCATTATAGAGTTTACAAAATAACACATAATAACCTCATAACTTTGTTCGTTGTTTTACCGCTTTATATTCGATGCATTTGAAGCAAAGTGTGAGTTTGCCCAAGAAAACTTACCTAAAACCCATACTACAATGTTTAATAAAAAAGCAAGTA
The DNA here is from genome assembly GCA_021014915.2 of Artemisia tridentata subsp. tridentata. Classification (NCBI taxonomy): domain Eukaryota; kingdom Viridiplantae; phylum Streptophyta; class Magnoliopsida; order Asterales; family Asteraceae; genus Artemisia; species Artemisia tridentata. Next base: position 363,516,239 of record CP139505.1, read on the forward strand.
ACAATAATATACTAAAACAGTGTAAAACATGTACACACTCGTTTTTATTTGAAACATGTGCTTTTGCAAGTTTATGACTTGAAATGGGGTTGTTTCATCTATTATTGATCATTGACATTATTATGGGGAAATTTTCTGAAATTAATTAATATAAAACTTTGTTTTTCAAAGTTCATTTTAGTACGTCGTTGAAGAAACCTAATAAGCAATTTTAAACCAAATCGGCAATTCTTTAATCAATTGATATATGATCGCTATATAAAATCCTGAAAAACATAATGTGAATATGATTTTGATTTACAATGTGATATTATTGGCGAACAAAAAAAGCGTGCTATTTTGTGAATAGAGCTTATGTATTTTTTTGCATTTTACCTATTATAATTAGATAATTGTATTTTTATGTATCTTACTTGTTACGTTTTCTAACTTTATGTAGCGTATTAAAAAAACATTTTTTTGGTATATCATATTTTTGAATTTCGTCATCTTGGTATATCATACACCAATTGTGTGTATCAATTTTAACATTTTACCTATACCCCAATTAATTTGAGTGTGTAAATGGTAGGGGTATAATGGTCAAGTAGTACACACAATTGGTCTATGATATAACAAAAATACGAAATTTAAAAGTATGATATAACAAAACAAAAAAGGAAAAAAAAAAAAAAAAAAGTACTCCACAAAAAATTGGAAAACGTGACAACAAATAAAGATGCAATTACGAGTGACCAACTTTAGATCTTGGTTAAATAATACTAGTAATGCTACTACCGTCATTGAACCCCCAAATAAGAAAACTCTAGCGATAACTTAGACAAAAATCATTTCATTATTTAATAAAACTAAAAATTACTTATGATTCTAAATTGGTTGAAAGCCATTATTCTCGTATCAGTTGCATATAAAATTTTAATAGAAAAGACCCAGTGAGTTATACGAACGGACTGACACTTGATTTACTTGAAAGTGCAAATTCGTAGAAAGTCGAATAATTGAAATATTCAATTCCAATAGTAATATTTCCACCTTTAAATTTGTGGATTTCCACCTTTAAATTTGTATTAGGACTATAATGTACGTGCTTAGTTCTTGTATGAGTGAGGTCACTCTCCCTAATATGTGTGATCGATGGATTTGGTCTTTAGAAGCTTCTGGCTTGTTTTCGGTTAAGTCTACTCGCAACCACATTGACGATAATCTTCTGCCTAAAGTCGATGTGCCCACTAGGTGGGTCAAGGTTATTCATACCAACGTGAATGTCCATGCTTGGAGGGTTTGCTTGGATAAAATCCCTACAAGACTAAACCTTTCGATTAGAGGAATTGACATATCAACGATTCTATGTCCTCTTTGCAACTTGACCGTAGAATCTACGTCCCATATTTTCTTCTCATGTCCTATAGCTCGTCAAGTTAGGAGCAAAGTCATGCGTTGGTGGGATCTCGAAGATACTTCTATCAACTGTTATGGTGAATGGATTAATTGGTTAGTCAACACCCGCTTGCCTAAACATTTGAAGACGTTCCTTGAAGGTATTTGCTACATCATGTGGTGTCTTATTTGGCTATTTAGAAACCAACTTCTGTTCGGATCCAAGCAACCAAGGCGAGAGCCTTTATTTGACGACATTGTGCATTTGTCTTACATGTGTTGTTCTAATCGTTGTAAGTTTAAAATCAATTGGGTTAGTTGGTTAAAAAATCTCAATTGTATTAATTTGTAATCTTTTCTAGCTTCTTGCTAGTTTTAATAAATTCCGCCGTTCAAAAAAAAAAAAACAATCTACTAGAAATTCTTATTTTCCTGTTTGACAGTAAGTTATACCATACATTAGTAGTACTCAAGACTATTAGTTGAACTTGCTATATGTAATACACATGCGTAAATACATATACTTTATTGATTATTGAGATAAGATCTGCAACAATCACCAATTATCTAAAGAACAAACCAAATAATCGTGGTCTTTTATTAGCTTTGATCTATTTTTTACCTTTTTTTTTAAATAATATATCTTGCAAATGGTAAATCTTCAAGCTACGAAAAATACACTATCGCGACGAGAACTAAATTATTTTTCTATAGATATGCACTTGTATATACTTTTGACGAATTTTTCTTCAAAATTTTTGCCCAAAAAAATCACATGTGATTTGTAACAGTCACTTGTGATTTGTTATTTTTACGATTTGTAAAATTTCCGCCCAGAAAATCACTTGTGATTTGTTATTTTTCTGATTTGTTAAATCATTTATGATTTGTTATATTTCACAAGTCACATGTGATTTCACCACGTACTAGACATTTCGAATTCGCTACTCATCAACATGCCCATTAAATGTTAAATGTGACGTGTATTTATGTTATTATTCCATGAAAAACTCCTCAAACTTCAAGTATCAATTGGGTTTTACAAATGAATTCAAGGGCTAAAGTTTTCTTGATATATATAATATTGTCAAGCTAGCCTTCCTTATAGAATACTAGCTTATAAACCTGTGATAAATCACGGGTAGCTTATAAAAAAAATAATATATATAACAACATCATTTGCATAACAATTTGAAGAAAATGCGCACTATTTAAAAAGATCAAACAAACAATTAAAAAAGACTTAGATATAAATATCTAATAACATGAAAGAAAAGTTTGCGTTATCTGTATAAATAAATATAGTTTCTTAAACACGATGGGCGGATAAAAAAAATCTAGTAGAACTTCATGATAAACAACGTTCAAAGTGCTATTTGACGTAGCTCATTATAGAGTACTAAATTATATTCAAGGCCTATATGTTTTAGACACAGCTAATTCATTTTCTCAACATGCATTATTTACATATTGTAGAATAAACACACACACATAATTTATAACAAAAGTCAAAATATTAACATGGTAACCATGGTAATAATCACTACATATAAACGGTTTCAATATTCAAAATAACATATTCATATATAGATGCTAAAGTTACAACCAACCGAAGTCTCCTCCTCCTAACAAATCTTATTTCAAAAACATGCATCAACCCGTGAATTGACATAGAAGATGAATTACTTCTATGATATGGGTGGATTATTTTCTAAATATCACACATAAAAGAACCTCTCTTCCAATCACTACGACTACACTCTCCTATCCACGTTAGCATACTACTAAAGCAATTAATGTGACTCCACAATATATCTATATGTTTCGACTTTATATAAACCTTGGGTAGTTTCAACTTTTCAGTTGAGGGTTACTATGCGGCCTTTTTGTTATCAACCACTATGCGTTTAGCATCTTCTTAAGTTGAAGAAATAGTCATGTTTGAAGTCGTTCCAGTCTCAAAAACCTACATAGCAACATGCATTAAGTACTTGTAGCATTAGCATTTAACTTGTAATAGAACCATATGCATATGAAAAATACAAAAGAGAAGTGAAGTATTATTAATCAGTTTTAGAAGAAGAAAAACTTGTCTACTCATGTTGAGTTAACATCTTACATCTTCACTGACATCCAAACCTCACACGTATCAATTAACCTTTACAATCATCCTCCTTCAATCTCAAAAAAATCCCATTATAATGTCGTTAACCATATTGATTACATGGAGGATGGCTATCTGTTATATATTTTTAAGGTAAAATTTGATTGAACAAAGAAAATCAATTTTTTGTCCTCCAGCTTTGCTATACCCTTGAAAATAATGCAACCTGATGATAAACAATATATAAAATGCTACTACATGATAAAGTATAATTGCCATTCAACCAACACACTGATGGACACATGCTTGGAATACTTTTCTCATAAAGCCAAAAACAATATATACTCTTTGGAAGTGTTCATGATCACTTAAATTGTTTAAAAAAAGATAATGGTAATTACAAAGTTTATATAAGGAAATCATATATGCTATTCTTTATGTAATAAGCAATCCTAAACAGCTCATAACCCCCTTTATAAGGGGTTTTGATAAGCAATCACAAGCAGCCCCAAAAATCAATTTCAGTAAGCAATCTAAAGGTTGGTTTAATTAGCAGTCCCATACAACTTTCAGCAATCCGACTCTCTAAAGTTAAAGAATAACCCAAACGAACATGCTTTTAAGTAACACACACTAACACCCGGCATGTGTGTGTATCTATATAGATGCAACATGTAATCCATTACAGTTAACCAGCAAATCTTTGAACTTCTTTCTATTCATATACACATAACATCTCTATATTTAACAAATTTAAAAGAAAATAGACAATTACATTAGTAACCACAATCAAGATGTTATGAAGTAAATGTTAAAAATAATAGCTCAAGTGTCGAAGACTTTGAAGTCAAAAGTCAAAATTTCGTGAAAGGAAAATCATGATTCTAGCTGTTTATACTTTGTCACATTAAACTTAAAATGACTGTGAGCAAACATATTTTAGGATAAACTCCCACACATGTTTAAAGTAAATACCTTTTCATTTAGTTTAAGAAACAAAACCATTTCATTATTCTAAAAGAGGATTTGAAAGTTCTTTAAGACATTTGTTGAATCTAACACACCTGCTAGATCCTTGAGCCTTAGTGGATCGGTAGGATGCCTATGTAATCACAAGCACACTACAAGAGAATCTCTGAGTACGAACTAGAAAAGAAAAGAACTACGACTATGATCCTCTATGGATCGTATAATGAACTAAAAGATATTTTTATTGAAGATTGTTAAGTTGTAAAGACATATGAAACTCGTAGACGGGATGTTTCTTTTATAATGATAAGAAACCCTAACCCTAACCCGTCATACAAGAAAACGTGTGAAGAGATAAACATGATCTCTTCTAAAAATAAATCTAACAAACATTCTAAACATACGGGATAACAACTAACAAAACCCGCAGCAACAACTACTATCAGCAGAAACAAGATATAACTATCAGCAGCAATGAGCTTCAGCAGGAACCACAGCTATCGGCAGGAACCAGCTTTACACTATCGGCAGCAACAAGAAATATCTTATTTCCTAAATTCCTAACAATCCTCCCCTAATCTTGAGGTTGACTAGGTTAACCGACAAGATTCCCTAAGTGTTCTTTGATCTCTGAAAGTACTTTGAAGTCCATAGAGAGAGGATTGAATCCAACAGCAGCAATAGAAAGTGATCAGCAGCAACATCCTAAGCAATATCAGCAGCAACCAGGCACCTTCTTTACAGCAACCATGACAAAGTGTACATCAAATCAGTTAAGTTTCATACTATTCTCATCACATCCAGGTGTGTTAACTCCTGTGAGAGGTGAATCATTGAAAATTAATGGATTTGATGTCTCTTTACCAATAGCCATTACTACTGGAGTAGCCAATGTTTAGGTGTGTAAGACCATGGTACATTGATAACCATCTGATTTATTAGCAAATCAGCAACTATAAACGGATTTGACTTGTCTTTACCTGTAGCCGTTTGCTCAGGACTAGCCAATTCTTGGGTTTCAACTGAACCTTGGTGAATTGAATACCAAATATGGATACCAATTGTCTTTACCACAAACCATACTTTTGTGGACTAGCCAATTCTTTGGATCCCATAAAGGGTTACATCCATGGTGAATTGAGAACCATTTCAACTCTCAGGAATGAACCATGGGTGAGTTGAATACCCTATAGCTTTGAGCAAGCTCTTACAGCTATCAACGGATTTGATTATCACACCAGATCCGTACCCTCATGGTGAGTCAACTCTTTCTTGTCTGTGAGACATGGTGAGTTGAATACCATTTGTTGTGTAGGTATAAACACCAACACTGTGCCTGCAAGGTGTTGCTCAAAACCAACTTATTAGCACATAAAATATACAAGAATTTTTTTTTTATTATTTTTTTTTTTTGAACTAAAAGAAACAAGAAACAAACCAAAAGAAACAGAAAGAAAATAAGAAAAGATAAGAAAGAAAGATATACAACAACAACAAGCCTGATCAAGTAGAAGAACCTTTAGCAGCTGCAAGTTGATCTCTGATGAATTTGACCAACTGTTCATCTGTGGTCAAATCATTTGCAATAGTATGTTTGGGAACTCGGACCTTCTGTGTGAGCATTCTCTTCATAAGTCCCTCAGATAAAGGATAAGTGACATCCACAAACATAGACAGGATCTTGCCAGAAATGAGCTCCACCACATGAACATTGGAAGAAGGATATAACCTCCAAGTAAATACTCTCCAGGATGATTGATTACCCCACACCAATTGAGCCTTTTCTCCTTCCAATGAATTCATTAAAACTTGTAAATCTCCCCAAAGCATCAGGCCAATCCCAGTAGGAGTATGAGTTTGATAGTAATTATCCACTATCTTAATAAGATTTTCCAAATCTTTCCTCTCTACCTTATTCAAGAGCTCCCTCAGAAAGGTAAAGAATTTGACTGTCCCATCAAGGGAAAACCAAACATTGACTTCACCTTCAGGAGTAGTCCTAATCTCCCAGTGAGCAATATGACCCCAAGAGTGAATGGAATCACCTTCTGAATCACTGTCTGAGTCAACCCTAACCAATTCTTGATCATCCACTTCAGAAATATCCCTAGAAGGAGGGTGGTCAGAGTGACTCTTCTGCCTTGTCCTTAGACCATACTGCTGAATAGGAACTGAGTAAGATGGTTCAGCAGGAACAGAATCAACCTTATCAACAAGAATGGAATCAGTTTTATGAGCAGCAGGAATACCATCAGGAGGATCAGTCCTACACATGGCAACTGCATCATCAGCAGAAGACATGGAAGCTGCTGCTGCCTGAGATGAGGAAACCTGAGGTTCAGAGGTAGCATGATCCTTTACAGTATCAGCAGGTTCAGAGACTTTAACTCTCTTGGCAGAAGGTTCCTCCACAGAAGGTTTGTTATGTCTAATGATATGATTCATAGCCTGATTATATTCTACCATAAGCCTCTCATCTGACAACTGCCTAACCTCAGTCATAGTCCATCCATGATTATAAATAGCACCACTCATGTTCTTCACAAGAATCCTCATGTGTTCCTTTTGTTGTGCCTGAGTAAGAGGTGTATTCCTCTTCTCCTTAGCTTTCTGTTCTGCTATATCCCTCTGTTTTTGCCTCATCCTTTCCACCATTCTTGCAGGAAAGTCTGCATCTGATACATTAATTCCCAAGATATCTTTAGCAACATTTGGGTTAGCTGCCACTTGAGCACCAATATGTATCCAATCAGCCTCAGTAAAGTATAGAGAAGCAGCATCCAGCTCCTGTTGCCTTGCTTCAGGTAGAGTGGAAGCAAATGATGTATCTGCTTCTGCAAATTCTGTAGAAAAGTCTGCATAAACCTTCTTTGTCATCTCAGACCCCATTCTTTCATCTTGAACATTCTTCCACAACCTTTCCTGTGCAGCCTTTTCCACATCAGACACCAGACCTCCAAATTCATCCACTACAGAAGCTGGCTCAGCCAATCTTGAACCAGAAGCAATGGTAGATCCACCAGCAGAATTACCCTGACACTTAGGTACAGCTGCAACACTTTCACTAACAGCAGGAACTTCAGCAGCAGGAACACCCTTTGGAACACTTGAACCAATATCAGCAGGAACATCTTGAGAGACATCTGCATCAACATCAAAAGATGTATCCTCATCTGCAAGCTTGTACATCTCAAAAGATGGTTTAACTGAAGCCTTATGAACTGTGGACAAGTAATTCCTCCTCTGATACTTCTTTGGAGAAGAAGCCTTAGGAGCTTGAGCACACCCTCCTGGTATGTTTTCACTTGCTAAGGAGAGATTAGCCAATATATGCAGTCTGTCCAAATTAAGTGATCCCTGATGCTCAGACTCTTCCTCTTCTGAATCAGATAAGACTACCCTTCTTCTTTTGGTCTAAACATGGGTTTCCAAAGTTGTAACTCTTGCAGTGAGATGCTGAATAAATCCACCAAGAGTTTCCTTTGTCTTCTTGAGCTCCTTTTCTAATACATCCATTTTGTCACCACACTCCTTCTTGACTTTCTTGAGTTCAGACTCTAAGTCTGCAATTCTCTTTTCATACCTGTCAAAAGAACTAGATCCAGTGGTTAGACCAGCAGGATCCTCAGCTCCACCAGCAGGAATACCTGTAGTGGTATGAGCTTCATTGGATCTATTTGGTGAAGCTGAATAGTCTCCACCATCTTGAGTAGCAAAGTCAAAGGACTGCCTAGATGGACTAGGAGTATATTGCCTTGAAGAAGAAGGCAAGTCCACAGAAGGTGTTGGTTGGACAACAGGTGGTACAACTGTGGTGGTCTGGACAATGGGCTCATCAGGGACAATAATCTCAGGTGTGGCTGGTCTAGGTGATGGTGGTAATTGGTCATCAGCAGCAACAGATTCAGATGCATCAGCAGCAACTGAAGTCCCTTCACCAGCAGCATTGGATGCACCAGCATCAGCTGCATTGGGTGATGGTGGGGCAATGTCATTGTCAGCAGGATCTGGGTTGTCAGTAGGATTGGCATTGTGTAACATGGCAGGTAATAATGGCAAATGTTGGCCTGCAAAATTCATCTTCATCATTGCAAACATTTTAGCAGTCATCCGATTCACTATCTTAGGGGATGGGTCATTGGTTTGAACACCTAAGATAATTTGAAGAAATCTAGGATACATTAAAAATATGTTTTTATCACCAGTGATATTTTTAATCATCCCTTCAAAAATATATTTAGCCCAATTATATATCCTACCCTGTGACAGACAAACAAGACCAGACGCAATGGGACTAGGACATTGGTCCTAACCACCTGTCTTTATACTCATACACTGGAGTAACGTATGAACAAGAAATCTCCATTGAGGAGACAGCTTATTTTTATAAAATGTACAACTACCAGTGACAGGATAACCTATGGCAGACATACCATCATTGATTTCTTGCCTTGAAAGATCATGCGCCCCATGCTCCTCAGGAAATCGGAGCTGTACCCGAATCAACCCTTCAGTAATGATGACTTCATGCTCATCAATGGTGGCTACGATGTCGTCCTCCCTTCCCACAATGTGTCTAACCCTAGCTGTTGCCCAAAACTACTTAATGAGCGAATCATACACCGTTACAGGACAATGAGTGAGTGCATAGTGAATAGATGACCCACGAAGAAAAGCTAACACTTCATCATAACCATCACTTTTAGAAGAAGACTCTAAGTATGCAACCTTGTTGTGATCATCCTTGTAGCGAAGTGTTGTCATTGTATTAGATGAATGAACTAGGGTTCAAAAAAAATAATGAATTAGGGTTTGAAAGGTTTTTGAGAAATTGAGATGAGAGAAGTGCAATTTTAGGTTAGGTTGCCAAATATAGCAATTTAAATTGCTGCAATTCCGCGCACGTATCATTGACCAATTGACTTAACGAATTTCCCCAAATTTAACATAGTCAGCAGGAACCATTAGTCAAACGGTAGTAACACTTGGTCAATCGGCAGCAATGAAGTGGTTTGACCAAAGTCAACCTTCCAAATCCAGTCATTAGGAATAAACCGCCTGAATTAAATCTCAACACCAACCAACAATAAATTCGCACTAATCACCTTCTCATTATAAAAGCTCTTTTTCCCCAAATCAAATAACTTCATTATCACAATCCTAACCCATAATCTTCAAATCAAAGAAAATTGTAGGATCGAGTACTTCGAGCTTGATTGAGCTTGGTTAAACGAGAACCTCTAGGTGTAAGACTTGTGTTTATGCGGAAACTAAACAACAAGAATGTAAAGAAGAAAATAATAAAAGACAATGATCCTCTATGGATCAGACTATGAACTAAGAAATTGTTTTATTGAGTGTTGTAATCGATAAAGGTACATTGAACTCATGGACGGGATGTTTCTTTTATAATGATAAGAAACCCTAACCCTAACCCGTCATACAAGAAAACGTGTGAAGAGATAAACAAGATCTCTTCTAAAAATAAATCTAACAAACTTTCTAAACATACGGATAACAAACAATAATATCCGCAGCAATAAACACTATCGGCAGAAACAAACTTAAACTATCGGCAGGAACCAACCGCAGCAGCAATGAATAACTATCGGCAGGAACCAGCTTCACTATCGGCAGCAATGAGAAATTCCTTATTTCTCAGAGATCCTAACAATCCTCCCCTAATCTTGAGGTTGACTAGGTTAACCTGCAAGATTCCAACGTGATAGAGCTATAACTTCTCAGGCTTGAGGATTGCGATTTAGCAGCAGCAATAATTAGTAACCAGCAGCAACATCTATAACTTCCAGCAGCAACTTCGATAGTTCAGCAGATGTAAACTGGTCACCATGACATTCACTTGAGCTTGGCTGCTACTATGACAATATGTACATCAAATCACTTAAGTTTCATACTATTCTCATCACATCCAGGTGTGTTAACTCCTGTGAGAGGTGAATCATTGAAAATTAATGGATTTGATGTCTCTTTACCAATAGCCATCACTACTGGAGTAGCCAATGTTTAGGTGTGTTAGACCATGGTACATTGATAACCATCTGATTTATTAGCAAATCAGCAACTATAAACGGATTTGACTTGTCTTTACCTGTAGCCGTTTGCTCAGGACTAGTCAATTCTTAGGTTACAGCAAAACCTTGGTGAATTGAATACCAAATATGGATACCAAGTGTCTTTACCATAAACCATACTTTTGTGGACTAGCCAATTCTTTGGATCCCTTAAAGGGTTACATCCATGGTGAATTGAGAACCATTTTCAACTCTCAGAACTGAATCATGGGTGAGTTGAAGTACCCTATAGCTTTGAGCAAGCTATTACAGCTATCAACGGATTTGATAATCACACCAGAGCCGTACCCTCATGGTGAGCCAACTCTTTCTTGTCTGCAAGACATGGTGAGTTGAATACCATTTGTTGTGTAGGTGTAAACACCAACACTGTACCTGCAAGGTGTTGCTCAAAACCAACTTATTAGCACACAAAATATACAATTTTTTTTTTGTTTGAACTAAAAGAAATCAGAAACAAACCAAAAGAAAAAGAAAGAAAATAAGAAAAGAAAGAAAGATATACAACAACAACAAGAAACCTCCCCTTAAGCTTCAACCTCCCCTCAAACTCAGTATCTAGGGATTTACCATCCCAATATGGACCACCAAATGTTTAAACCTTGGTCCATCAAAAGCCTTGGTCAGCAGATCAGCCACATTGTCATCAGTATGAATCTTAAGCACCTGAATAAGATGCTTCTCATAAGCATCTCTTATGAAATGGTGTCGAATCTCAATATGCTTTGTCCTTTGATGATAGACAGGATTTTTAACAATGCACATAGTGCTTTGATTATCAATAAAGATCTTAGTGTTCATGAAGTTGAACCCATAATCCAACAGTTGATTTTGCATCCAAAGAACCTGTCCACAGCAACTAGCAGCAGCAACATACTCTGCCTCAGTAGAAGATGTAGCCACTATAGTCTGTTTCTTGCACTGCCAAGAAACCAACCTCCTACCCAGAAACTGACAACCTCCAGTAGTTGACTTTCTATCAAAGTTAGCCCCAGCATAATCGCTGTCACTATAGGCTTCCAACACAAAAGGAGAATCTTTTGGGTACCAAAGTCCCAACTTAGGCTATCGTTTTAAATATTTGAAGATTCTCTTGACTGCATTTAGGTTAGAAGTCAAGGGTGTAACCTGATGTCTAGAACATGCAATGACAGCAAACATGATATCAGGTCTAGAAGCTGTCAAATACATGAGTGATCCAATCATGGACCTGTATAGATGAACATTAACAGCAGCATCAGGTTCATTATTGGATTTAGGCTTTGGAGGTTCAAAAGGAGTTGTGGCTGTTTTCACATTTTCCATATCAAACTTCTTAAGTATGTCATAAACATACTTCTCCTGGCAGATAAAGATCCCATCTGGTTTCTGCTTAACCTGAAGACCCAAGAAGAAAGTCATTTCACCCATAGCACTCATCTCAAATTCACTCTTCATCAATTCTTCAAATTCCCTGCACCAGGCTTCATTAGTGGAACCAAAGATGATATCATTTACATAAACTTGTACTAGAATGATATCTTTGAAGTTCTTCCTGATAAACAGTGTTTTATCAATAGCCCCTCTTCTGTAACCATGTTTTAGCAAAAAGGCTGATAGCCTTGCATACCAAGCCTTTGGTGCTTGATGAAGACCATAAAGTGCTTTAACCACTTTGTAAACCAAATTAGGATTCTGAGGATCCACAAATCCCTTTGGTTGAGTAACATAAACCTCCTCTTCAATCCTTCCATACAAAAATGCACTCTTCACATCCATCTGATATACTACAAACCCCATAAATGAGGCAAAAGCTAAGAACAGTCTGATAGCTTCAACTCTTGCCACTGGTGCAAACACCTCATCATAATCAATCCCCTCTTCTTGTCTATGACCTTGAGCCACCAACCTAGCTTTATTTCGAACCACAATTCCCCTAGCATCCCTTTTATTCTTTAGAATCCATTTAGTTCCAATAGCATGCTTTCCTGCAGGCAAAGGTACCAACATCCATACTTTCTGATTCTGGAACTGCTGCATTTCCTCTTGCATAGCCTCAACCCAATCATCATTATCAAGAGCTTGAGCTATACTACTTGGTTCAATTTGAGATAAGAAACAAGCATAGAGACAATGTAAATAATCAGTATGATTGCTCCTTAACTGATCCTGTATATAATTGAGAAAAGCAGATTCTCCAAACTTGGGTTGGTGTAATTTACTTCTTGTCTGAACAGGAGAATTTAGATCTCCAAGAATCAAGGACTGAGGATGAACTGTATTGATCCTCTTGGTAACAATGGGATTGACATCAATGGAGGATGCCTGATTAGTAATGGAGGGGTTGAAGTCATCATCATATGAGGAAGAAGTGAAAATGCCTGTTCTGGATTGATGATGAGGATCTTCCAGCTTATCTCTTGAAGAGACTGAATTTCCAAGATCAGAAGGGATTGGAAATCTTTCAGGGGAGTTATCAATACCCAAAGAGTCAACAGGTGGAGAAGACACAGGAACATCAGCAGGAATGGAGACATCAGCAGAATCATTAGAAGGATCGGCAGGAACAGATCCTCTACCAGCAGAAATGGTAGCATTACCAGCAGAATCGATAGCAGCAGGAACAGAAATACCACTAGCAGAATTCAGTTGCCTTCTAACTTCAGCTTTAGCATTTCTCAGAATCTCCTCTGTCTCTTTAGAAAACCCAGAACCAAACATTTCAGCAGCTTTCTTGCCATTATACTCTTGTCTTTGAAGCCTAGCAAGATCTTCTGCAAAACTAGAATCACCTCCATCCATATCAGAAGAATCTTTGAGGTTTGAACCTGAAATGTTGTTAGAGGGAAAAGAAGGAACAACTATAGGTCGTTCATCACTCTCTGCATCAGAATCATCATCTGAGGTACCTGCATTGTTAGTTTGAGAAACATGTGTACCAACAGATAGATTTGCTTTGAATCTATTATAACCTAAGGTGTCAGTCAGATAATCTAGATCAAAGTACCACTCTGGACCTGCACCCTGCAAATTAGGTTTATCCTCAAGATATCTTAAGTTGAGAGTCTCTTCTATTCTCTTAGAAGACAGATTATAAACCCTATAGGCTTTACTATGAGCAGAATACCCAACAGTAAACCCTTCATCAGCCTTCCCATCAAACTTGCCTAGGTAATCACTAGTGTTCAATATAGTGACATGACATCCAAAAGGTTTAAGATAACTAATGTTTGGAACCTTCCCAGACAAAAGCTCATAAGGTGTTTTATTATGAGGACTAGTAATAGATACCCTATTCAACACATAACAAGCAGTGCATACTGCTTCAGTCCAAAACATAGTAGGTATCTTAGATTCAGCTAACATAGTCCTAGCTGCTTCTATTAGGGTCCTATTTTTCCTTTCTCCAACCCCATTTTGTTGTGGAGTTCTAGCATTACTATAGTCCCTTTTTATCCCCTTACTCCCACAGAGTTCTATAAGATTAGAATTCTTAAACTCTGTGCCATTATCACACCTTATAGACTTAACCTTTTTACTTAGCTGATTTTCTATTAAGGCAATAAAATCCCTAATAACTGGATAAGATTCATCTTTAGAACCCAAAAACAAAGTCCAAGAAAACCTGCTAAAATCATCTGTAATCACCAGGTAGTAGTACTTATGGTCAATACTTCTGATAGAAGTAGGACCAAAGAGATCCATATGGAGAAGCTGCAGAGGCTCAATGATGGTGCTCATAGCTGTGATTGCCTTGTATGAAGCTTTGTGTTGCTTTCCTTTGTTGCAGGCAACACAATTGTGTTCATTAGAGAAGATCTTGAAAGGAAGCCCTTGAACCAAACCATTCTTAGCCAGCTTGTTAATGGTCTTGAAATTCACATGAGCCATTCTTCTGTGCCATTTATTAGATTCATCCACAGAAGCTTTTCCCACCAGACAAGCAAGAGAACCCTCAGGCTGAACATCACTTAGATTGAAACTGTAAAGGTTGTAAGTCCTTGGAACTTTGAGTTCAACCTGACTTTCATCAGGCAACTTGAAGTCTTTGGACAACACAAAGCAATCAGTCTCAGTGAAGAGAACACTGTTCTTCTTGTCACAAATTTGAGAGACAGAGAACAAATTGAAGTTTTGGAGTTCCTTCACATAAAGCACATCTTCAAAGTCCACCTTGGCAGTTTTGATAGTTCCCTTCCCAGTAATTATGCCATCTCCTCCTCCAAATGTCACAGTACCTCCATTCAAAGGCACAAAGTTATGCAGTCTCTCTAAATTTCCTGTCATACTTCTGGAACATCCACTGTCAACAATGCCAACATCTTTACTTCTAAAAGGAAAATCCTGTTACAAAGAATACATTTACAACATTAGATACAAGAGAGACCCAAGCCATTGCTGACTTGAGCCTGCCTAGTGGATCAATAAGAATTAAACCCTGGAGATTGATGAGATCCACCATTGATCTTGGACCCCATTTTCATATGTTGGTTATTGATTCTCCAAGAACAACCTGCTGAGGACTTAACAGCAGTTTTCCATCTTGCCCCTACCATGTGCATGGTGTCAAAATAAACAGGTCTCATATCATTTTGAAAGTAAGTGCTAGTAGGTCTGCTGAAAGGTCTAGCAGTATTGCTTCTCCAACCAGCAGGATTGATCCTACCGGCTGGAACTGGATAAGCAGCAGCAACAGGCTTATCAGCAGGAATGAACTTATCAGCAGCAACAGGCTTACCAGCAGCAACTGAAGTTCTCCTTGCTGCTTGAGGAATATAAGGGGGAATATCATTGACATTTTTCCATACAGACCTATTTTGACAAGCATATATACCCATCTGTTTTTCATAATAGTCACAATCTTTAATAAGATGATCATAACTACGACACACAAAGCAAGATTTCTTTCTAGGGGACTTTTTCTTAACATTATTTTTCTCATTGCAAACAGAATAATTCAAACCAACACATGAAACAAAACTATCCTTAACAGAATTAAAACCACAACCAACATTGTTTGAAACAGAACCACAACTAGAAACATTATTGTTTTTAACACTATCAAAAGAAATATCTTCAAATGCAGCTGTCTTTGATTGAGATTCATCAGTAGCTACTTCTGAGGAGAGATCTCCTGATTTTATTGATGCTGACTTATCACTTGATCCACATGTGGCATAGTCATTAGTCTTGATTTCTGAAGATTTGTCACTGAGATGGATGACCCATCATTCCAAATTGACCAGCCACTTGTTTCTTCTCACCATATCCATCTATCATCCCATAGACCTTCTCTGCTCCACTTGCAACAGCTTTCTCATGATGTTCCCAGTCCACCATTGAATCCACAGATACCAAGGCCTTGGGGTCCTCTGATTCCAACTCTTGAATTTTGAAAGCAGAATACCGTGCTTTATCATCCACCTTCTTATCTGTACATTCCCTGGCAAAATGTCCTGTTTGAGAACATTTATAGCACCTTACCTTCCTTCTGTCAAACCTGGCAGGCTCCTGTCCATCAAAGTTGACCCTTCTTCCTGCCTTCTTTTCAAACCTATCCATTTTCAATGATATCATAGCCACCTGCCATCTAATGTCCATCTCTTCCAGATCCAATTCATCAATCTGATTGAAATCTTCATAAACAATCTTCTGCTGTGGTGTACTCTCAGCAACAAATGAATGAAGCACCTCCTCTAGAATATTATCAGATCTTGTCTGAGCTTTTGGTGTGGCAGGTGAGTAGGAAAGTGATGAGGATGATGGTGTCAAACTTTTTCCATATGATGCTTTATTAACACCAGAGGTACTAACAAAAGCAGTATGGGTTGGAGTTTGAGGTGAATAGGTGGAATACCCTTTGATATCAATTTCAAGGGTTTTCAGCTTGTTGTACAGATCATCAAAACTCATATAGTCCAGTCCACCTTTGGCCTTGAGAGTTATGGAAACCTGAGACCAGGATGGGGGCAAGGCCCTTAGAAACTTTGTGTTGCAATCCTCATCGTCTGGCCTAGCTTTCAACTGGTTGAGTTGGCTCAGGATCTTGTGAAACCTGTCATACCCTTTGTGAATCCCCTCAGCCTCAGAGATCTTAAATTCCTGGAACTCTTGCTTGAGCATAGACTTTCTCATTTTTCTTGATTCATCATTCCCTCCAAATCTGGCTTTTACAGCATGCCAGATCTTTCTAGCATCATCCAGGTTATGGAAATCACTCATATGATCCTCTGGAATAGCTTGAAGCAAAAGGGTTCTTGCCTTGGTTTCCCTTTGTACAGCAAGGTGTTCTTCTGCTGTAACAGGTGGCTCTATATAGATATTTCCATCATTATCCCTTCCAGTATTCTTCTTGCTATTTCCCTTAAGAATCACATTCCAAAGATTGTAATCACTGTTCGTGATCCAGTATTCCATTCTCATGGCCCAGACTTCATACTGATCTTTCTTTAGGTATGGGAATTTAGCATTGTTGTTGGACATAGTGGTGAGAATTTGTGTTTGGACTTGTTAGGTTTCAGGTTTGGGTTGGTGATCTTCCTGGTTAATGACATTGTTTTGAGGGATTTCGTCTTCCATTGAAAGAGGGTTAAGAGATATGAAAGAGAACTTTTTCTTCTTTATCAGAGATCCTCACCAGGCTCTGATACCACTTGTAGGATCGAGTACTTCGAGCTTGATTGAGCTTGGTTAAACGAGAACCTCTAGGTGTAAGACTTGCGTTTATGCGGAAACTAAACAACAAGAATGTAAAGAAGAAAATAATAAAAGACAATGATCCTCTATGGATCAGACTATGAACTAAGAAATTGTTTTATTGAGTGTTGTAATCGATAAAGGTACATTGAACTCATGGACGGGATGTTTCTTTTATAATGATAAGAAACCCTAACCCTAACCCGTCATACAAGAAAACGTGTGAAGAGATAAACATGATCTCTTCTAAAAATAAATCTAACAAACTTTCTAAACATACGAATAACAAACAATAATATCCGCAGCAATAAACACTATCGGCAGAAACAAAAATAAAATATCGGCAGGAACCAACCGCAGCAGTAATGAATAACTATCGGCAGGAACCAGCTTCACTATCGGCAGCAATGAGAAATTCCTTATTTCTCTCAGAGATCCTAACAAAAATCATGAGTTCATCCAAAATTCCCATCATCGAAATCTCATCAGACTCCTCCTCCTCCACTGAATCAGGGTGGGAAAGTTACTTTCCCCCGACTGCATCATCTTCTCAAAAAAAAGGTAAGGCAAAGGTTGAGGAGGTTTCATCTGATCCTCTTCCATCTACTCCTTCGTCATTTGAGTACTCTAGCTCTAATGATGAAGGATCGTCAGAGCTGAAGTCCTTGACTTATTATCAGGGTGAATGGGAGACATATCCTCCCAATTTTCCCATCACAGATAAGCTAAGGGAAGAGATGAGGAAAACTGTGGCTCTGCTTAGTGAAGAGATGTAAAGGACTGCTGCTACCTTTTACAAAGTACAGGTACCAAAAAAAAATGCAGATCTTCATGAAAACCCTAACCGGGAAAACCATAACCCTCGAAGTCGAATCCTCGGACACAATCGACAATGTGAAAGCCAAGATCCAAGACAAAGAAGGCATCCCACCAAACCAACTCCTCAGCCAAGCCAGCCAACTCCACAGCCAAGCCAGCCAACTCCACAGCTAAGCCAACCAACTGCAAGGTTACGCCCCAGATCACATCAGAGACAAACTACCCCAAGCTCTTCAACTCCAATGAGAGATCATCCAGCCCCTGAACCAAGACAGCCACTCCCAGTGGTGTTGGCACTTCCAGCCCCCCATGTGTATGAAGAAATTAGTCGTCAGAGGGGTAGGAGGTTCATGCCTGATTGTATGGGTAAGGGAAAAGGGAAGGTGGAATAGGTAGTGGGGTTGAGAAGCTTGTGTCTGTAGACTGTTGTATGGTTTGTTTTATGAAGCTATAATCTTTTGTTTTTGGATGTAATCACCTCAAGAAGATGAATGGAAGTTTTTATTTTATGTTTTATTTCAAGCATTGAGAATGAGAACTGCAAAACATAGTAAGTAGAACAAAACACACTAAAACCTGCAAAACAAAGTTAGTAAAACACAAAACATAAAACATAAAAGAATGAGAAACAAGACAAAATTACAAGCATTAGCCTCCCCTCAAAACCAGCAAAGAAGTATACAACAACATGATCAGCCAAACAGGACAATTACCAAGGAAACCATGGAGAGTAAGCCATTCCTCCTCCAAAGATTGGATTATAATAAGCAGGCCTGAAATCCCTCTGATAGGATGAGGAAGCACCAGCAGGAATAGTTCCCTGACTATCAGCAGCAACAGGCTTAACTGCAGGAACAGGTCTATCAACAGGAAAGGGAGCTCTATAAGAATTCATTCCTGCTGCTTGTGGAACATATGGTGGTATTTGTTTAGCATTTTTCCACAATGATCTGGTCTGTTGTTGCCCACCATTCATCTTCATTCTCTTTTCATGATAATCACAATCTTTGATGAGATGATATTGACTACCACACACAAAACATGACTTCTTCCTAACAACCTTGTTCTTACCATAACTTTTCTTATTGCAGACAAAATTATCACTACTGGAACTAGAGACAATGTTGTTTTTAACAGAGTTAAGTGAGCTGTTGTCATGGGAAGCTATTTTTGTATTAGTTACTCCAGAAGTGAAGTCATGAGACTTGGGTGAGGTTGACTTGTCATTTGAATCACATGAGGTATAGTCTGTGGACTTAGATTCATAGGACTTGTTACTTTTGGAACAAGAGACAAAGTCATCAGACTCACATTCAGAATCAGATAAGTCATTTGACTTTTTCCCATATGTCATGTGTGATTCATCAGAGTCAAGGTCAAGGGCTGAGTGGATAGGGACAGGCTTGAAAACACCTCTTATAGGTGGAGGAACTGAATTCATCCCTCCTTCCTTAACAAACTTAACAGGAATTTGATAATCAACTTCCTTAGGGGTAGGGTCAAATATTCTAGGGTTATAATCCCCAACATCATATCCCAACCCTTTCTTACGCCAACCAGACTGATTACCATTATAGTTAACAAGATATTTTTCTGATTGTTGCCATGAATTTATCCTAGCCACTTCACTATCCAGTTTAGCCTTTAATTCCTGATTTTCTACTTTCACCTTAGCATGTTCTCTCTCAGAATGTTTTAGACAGTTATTGGAGTTCTCTAAGTCTCTTTCCAAAACCCTTATCTTTTGTTCATATGCTAGCTGATTAGCTTCATGCCAAGCCTTTTGTTTTTCCACAGTTTTAAGAGCCTTTTTATAAGCTTGAATTTCTACAAACAATTTATTATATTCAGGCTCCATTTCATCAAACTCTTTCCTAAGGTTCAAGTACAATTCATGACACCCAAATTGACAATGTTGTACCTGATGAGAGGCACCCACAAGAGCAAATTCTTCCACTTTATCCTTTGCATTATGAACCATGTTGTGAGTTTGGTTGAGACTATCAGCATCAGCAAGTTCTGTCCATTTTCCCCTTGAGTTAAAAGATAGCAGGGTTCTGACTTTCATGGTCCACCTTTCGAATTTATCTGCTGATCCAGACATAGTGTAATGGTTTAGACAGACAGTTTTGTGAACTTTTGCTTCTTGATCAGAGATCCTCACGAGGCTTTGATACCACTTGTTGAATCTAACACACCTGCTAGATCTTTGAGCCTTAGTGGATCGGTAGGATGCCTATGTAATCACAAGCACACTACAAGAGAATCTCTGAGTACGAACTAGAAAAGAAAAGAACTAAGACTATGATCCTCTATGGATCGTATAATGAACTAAAAGATATTTTTATTGAAGATTGTTAAGTTGTAAAGACATATGAAACTCGTAGACGGGATGTTTCTTTTATAATGATAAGAAACCCTAACCCTAACCCGTCATACAAGAAAATGTGTGAAGAGATAAACATGATCTCTTCTAAAAATAAATCTAACAAACATTCTAAACATACGGGATAACAACTAACAAAACCCGCAGCAACAACTACTATCAGCAGAAACAAGATAGAACTATCAGCAGCAATGAGCTTCAGCAGGAACCACAGCTATCGACAGGAACCAGCTTTACACTATCGGCAGCAACAAGAAATATCTTATTTCCAAAATTCCTAACAACATTTCGTTGAACACTTTACATGCACTCCTTAAATAACATAAATCCTCATCTTTAAATGTAGTATCAAATACCTTTCAAATATAATATATGAATATAGATCTAAAAAAAATAATAATCCAGAAATTGCAGCAATCGTTTCAAAAAGGGAAAAGAAAAAACAATTAAGCAAAAAAAAAAAAAAAAGATTTGTAAGTAATTGGAGTGAACATAACCAAACCCGGGTTAGCACAAAGGAGACATCTTAAAATTAATCTTCAATCGGATTCATATCAAGTGGCCTTCAAATCAACTTGTCAAAACTAAAAAGTGAAATTAAACAAACCATGCACTTGTAACTGTGACATCAAATGATAGAATAAAGAGAATGTTGATAGAGATGAATGATGAAAATTCGCAATTAGACAGAATGTTGATATGTCATCAATTGAATTTGAACAGCTAAGAGTTTTCCTAAATTAAAAGCTTAAATTACGGAAGAAGTTTTGGTGAAATAAGAATCTTTGGCTGACATGGCTTTCTTGACGTGGCTTTAGTTGCCAACATGGCTTTAATGACATGGACAGAAATTCAAAAAAACCTTTGTTTATTATATATACTAGGTTATTGACCCGTGAAATTCACGGGATTAAATTGAGAACCGTGGAATAGAATAGTAGTTTGAATCTGTTATGAAAAGAAATTAGTTTATAGAAAAGAACAATTTTTGATATTATTTATTATGGATATTATCTTCCTTAAATTGTTGGAATGCTACTTGTATTATGGATATTGTCGCATAGACCAACTACACTCCTATCTCCATGTTGAAAACCATCTCCATCAAATGTAGTTGTATGCTACTAATTTAGCAACTTCAACTATGTCACTGTCACCTCTCATCTTTAAAGTATTTTCTGCACTTTTTATAGTTTTCTTTTTGGACCCTTCAATTTATAAACAATTCATTATTTTGTAACCTGGGACACAATTAATTTATAAAAAACTCATTATTTTTGTAATAGAAGTGTTTCAGGCCAACACGAATCTACCCCCTTCAACCTACTTTACTAAAGAAAATTATCTAAATTTTTTTAACCCGTTTAAGATTCTTTTTTACCTGTTAGGTAGAAAACATAACTCGAGTTAACAAATTTACAAATAAATGGGTTGAAACTCACAAGTAACATCTCTGTAATCATGTTTATTATAACTCTGAAAAAGAAAATACTGCACTTACAATCTTAGATTTGCACCCCAATTCTTGTATTGTAATAACAAACCAGTTTTGCGAAAATCTTCCTGTAGAACAAATGATACTATAAGTAATTATCAATGCATCTTGTCTGCAAGTACATTGACTAATATCTACTTCAAGTGGAAAGAAGCATAAATATGAAGGTGTCAAGATAGGCGGGTTATAGGTCATTTGTATGCTAATAGTAAGTGATTGGCCATAGAATTGAGACACCTTACTAACTTCTCAATTTTATAACCAATTTTACACACCACACACATTGAACATCACATTATCCTATTCATTATCATGTAACTAACATTATAACTAACAAAAAGTTCAGTTAGAGTAATATATCGTGTAGCTAATATCATGAAAATAGATTTTGTAGTAAACGGTTGATCAGCTCGTCCAGTAAACGCACACTACATCATACTAACAATAAGCGAAATCAACATTGTAATTAAAATTGATGATAAGAACATTCACTTTTGTAGCAGGTATTTGCTCCCTTGATTTTATTCTTTCAACAATCATAATATTTTCTTTTCGGCTGCTGCCCATTTCTGGGAGATAGCATCACGAACACGTTCTTTACAGTTATTCTCTTGAGCACCTCACCACTTTCTTTGGTTCTCAACTACCACACGAATCGCTTTGTTGCTATGTTCAAGATCCTAGATACCAAAGCAAAATCCAAAGAGCTGGTCTCTTGCCAAGCATTTACATTACACATTAAATATATAGTGATCTGGCAATGAAATTACCTGCACAAATTGAACTGTGGATATGATAGTGGATGAGCATGTGCATCTTTAAGGAGCCTGTGGTTCTTTCCATTGTAGAGTTGTTAGCTAGCCACCCTCAGAATCTGTTGAAATTCCGTTCACCCAAGTCAAGCTAAATATACGTATCAATTACGGATAACAACGTTTTTAACACAATAAGTTGTACTGTGATCACGCGTTCCTTACCGTTATCAGTTGCACCAACTCCTTTTCCTCCACCCTTAGAAATTTTCTTTCTGGCAATAACCCAGTGAATCTGTTTGTATTTCAATCCCAACACAAAAACAATACGAAAGTTAATCAAGTTCGATAATGAATTCTATCACAACTGCTATAACTATATGACCAGCCCGAAATGAACTTTGACTACAATTTGCATACGGGCTGCTCAGAACGCATTTCCATGTGTGTGAATCAAAGTAAATAATAAGGACAGCAACATTTAAGCAGTATTTACTTGTAAACAGTAAATAGATATGCAAAATTGAGTTATCTATAAAGCTATATTACATGTTCACATATTGATAATACATCAAAAGTTCTTACTTGTAGTGTACTTTCCAATAGGTTGGCATTTTGGTTCTCTAGCAGTGGTTTGGTAAAGCTTTTCGTTCGTAACTCGATTCTAATGATTAACTTTCATTTTATGACGCACCCCTGTATTGGAAGATTATGAATAGACATGAGAATCTAAATAAGATCACAATAAAACTGCATACTCATAAACATCTATTTCTCTTTTTCTTAGGCACTTGATAATTCATCAAACACATTATGTATCATAATAATTGCTTGTAACATTTAAAGTTAAAACGGGAGAACCTTGAATTTCTTTTATGTTCAGGTTACCTAAGAAAAGCAAGTTTCAGTGCAGATGTGCGCAGCCTGGTATCCCGTGACCGTTTCCAAAACCTTTCTTTGGACACTCTTAAAAGTAATGAAGTTCGAAAAACCAAATCATGGGAAAACCAAATAGTCAATTTGTGTCCCATATTGACAGCTTATTTAACAAATCATGGAAAAACCAAAAGACCTTTATTATAGAAAAAGGCATTAAATAAGTTCCAAAAAACTACCCAGAACCTTCTTAAAACTCACAAAGCTCAAACTGTAAGTATATAATATTTTCTCGTTTGAACACAATATGAACGGACCCATTACCCATAGTTTATTAAGTGATTATAGTCATTTTGAGTACCTGTCAAAGAGGCAGTTTGAGAACCTGTCATATCTTTATCAAATTACGCTCCTACGATGTCAGTTGTTGAAGGCCCAGCTTCAGAATCTTGTAGGCCTACAATGATTGAAACATAACGCGATTAGTAAATCTCCCACCGAGAGGAACGCCGAATTTGACAACCTTTGTGTATAATATTGGACAAAACCTGTGTGCATCTTGGTGAAGGTCTTCCCGAATTGTAGGAGGTTCTTTGAGAAGTTTTTTTTTTCTTTTCCAAAATGACAAAAGTAGACACTCTAGAATTTGAGTATTTCTTTTTGAGATGGGGCATTTATGGTCTTTTTTAACTGCTGTATATTAGAATATATAGATATAGATATAGATAAAAGACCCGAGAAATTCACGGGTGTTTTAAAGAGAGGACAAAAAATATATAATGATTTGTATAAACACAAGATTATAAATAGTTGGATCACGTTCGTACAAATAAAACATATGTGCAATCAAGCATATAAAAGGTAACCTATGAGAAAAACAAAATCCTCATGACTTTTTGAAGATGACTCGTGGGGTTTTGGATATAGAGTAAATGAACTATAACATTTTGTTTTTTTAGCTTATTATAGTGTACTGTTGCACCTCTTGTTAACTATTTTAGCACATGCTACAACACATCATGTGTTCGAAAGGTTATAAATCAATAATTCCTTCTTCTAGCAGAATGCATGTTAAAAATTTACAATTCATTCTCCTAGCAGAACGCAAAACGCGATATATGCTCAACATTCCCAAGCCACCTTGTAACTCTTGAGAAGCTCCGACACTCGAACTTAAGCCCATGAAGCAAGTAGACTATCATTTAATATAGTATTAAGCTGCCAAAAGTATAACTAATAAAGAGTTTGAATTTACAATATAAAGTAAACGAAGCACCAAACACCCATGGTAACTGAAAATAAAAAGGCTGAACAAACTAATATTAACCAAGGACCTTAAGCTATCTATTAATCTAATTTCAAAACATAACATGCTATGCAAATCAATGAGATGAAAAAAAAAAATCCAATATCGTTATAAATACTCATGGAGCTTTATATGAAAAACAAATTGATTCTACCCACCCCAGGCCCTAAATTACCCATTTTGATCCACCCTAAAAATCCTAATGTTGCAGCACCCAATCCGCCCAACATGTACTCAAAATTAAAACTTTGTTCTATCTAGCAACCGGATAATCTAGACCTTAAAAAACTAACAATAAATCTAATCATAACTCTACACACTACACACCACACACATTGAACATCACATTATCCTATTCATTATCATGTAACTAACATTATAACTAACAAAAAGTTCAGTTAGAGTAATATATCATGTAGCTAATATCATGAAAATAGTTTTTGTAGTAAACGGTTGATCAGCTCGTCCAGTAAACGCACACTACATCATACTAACAATAAGCGAAATCAACACTGTAATTAAAATTGATGATAAGAACATTCACTTTTGTAGCAGGTATTTGCTCCCTTGATTTTATTCTTTCAACAATCATAATATTTTCTTTTTGGCTGCTGCCTATTTCTGGGAAACAGCATCACGAACACGTTCTTTACAGTTATTCTCTTGAGCACCTCACCACTTTCTTTGGTTCTCAATTACCATACGAATTGCTTTGTTGCTATGCTCAAGATCCTAGATACCAAAGCAAAATCCAAAGAGCTGGTCTCTTGCCAAGCATTTACATTACACATTAAAGATATAGTGATCTGGCAATGGAATTACTTGCACAAATTGAACTGTGGATATGATAGTGGATGAGCATGTGCATGTTTAAGGAGCCTGTGGTTCTTTCCATTGTAGAGTTGTTAGCTAGCCACCCTCAGAATCTGTTGAAAATCCGTTCACCCAAGTCAAGCTAAATATACGTATCAATTACGGCTAACAACGTTTTTAACACAATAAGTTGTACTGTGATCACGCGTTCCTTACCGTTATCAGTTGCACCAACTCCTTTTCCTCCACCCTTAGCAATTTTCTTTCTGGCAATAACCCAGTGAATCTGTTTGTATTTCAATCCCAACACAAAAACAATACGAAAGTTAATCAAGTTCGATAATGAATTCTGTCACAACTGCTATAACTATATGACCAGCCCGAAATGAACTTTGACTACAATTTGCATATGGGCTGCTCAGAACGCATTTCCATGTGTGTGAATCAAAGTAAATAATAAGGACAACAACATTTAAGCAGTATTTACTTGTAAACAGTAAATAGATATGCAAAATTGAGTTATCTATAAAGCTATATTACATGTTCACATATTGATAATACATCAAAAGTTCTTACTTGTAGTGTACTTTCCAATAGGTTGACATTTTGGTTCTATAGCAGTGGTTTGGTAAAGCTTTTCGTTCGTAACTCGATTCTAATGATTAACTTTCATTTTATGACGCACCCCTGTATTGGAAGATTATGAATAGACATGAGAATCTAAATAAGATCACAATAAAACTGCATACTCATAAACATCTATTTCACTTTTTCTTAGGCACTTGATAATTCATCAAACACATTATGTATCATAATAATTGCTTGTAACATTTAAAGTTAAAACGGGTGAACCTTGAATTTCTTTTTTGTTCAGGTTACCTAAGAAAAGCAAATTTCAGTGCAGATGTGCGCAGCCTGGTATCCCGTGACCGTTTCCAAAACCTTTCTTTGGACACTCTTAAAAGTAATGAAGTTCGAAAAACTAAATCATGGGAAAACCAAATAGTCAATTTGTGTCCCATATTGACAGCTTATTTAACAAATCATGGAAAAACCAAAAGACCTTTATTATAGAAAAAGGCGTTAAATAAGTTCCAAAAAACTACCCAGAACATTCTTAAAACTCATAAAGCTCAAACTGTAAGTATATAATATTTTCTCGTTTGAACGCAATATGAACAGACCCATTACCCATAGTTTATTAAGTGATTATAGTCATTTTGAGTACCTGTCAAACAGGCAGTTTGAGAACCTGTCATATCTTTATCAAATTACGCTCCTATGATGTCAGTTGTTGAAGGCCCAGCTTCAGAATCTTGTAGGCCTACAATGATTGAAACATAACGCGATTAGTAAATCTCCCACCGAGAGGAACGCCGAATTTGACAACCTTTGTGTATAATATTGGACAAAACCTGTGTGCATCTCGGTGAACCTCCTTTTTCCACCAGCATATTGTGATCCCGTTGGCCGTATCTCACTTCTTACTGTTCTCGGAGTATCCTCTGTCTCTGATTCACCTACAACAATAGTCATAACACTGTCTCTGTCTCACTTTGGTAGGTAGGTCTAGGTACTGGTGGCACTGTAGTATCTGCTGTTGCAGGCTGCTCGTGGAAATGTTGGTGCCCTAGAGCGATAAGAGTGTAAGTCACTTACTAATACTATAACCTAAAACATATACATTTTTCTAAATGTATATGTATTAACATTTGAAAGTACCTCTGCATAAATGGTCAATACGTCTTCTGCGAGCAGCATGTACGGGCAGGCGAGTACATGTTAATCCAAAAACATGAGCACCATGTAGGCATGCAGGTAAGTGAACGGAATATAATGGTTGTTTACTGTGACAAAGCTTCCCTTACCCGGAAGTGAGCTGGAAACTGGGCCGCCGTACATACACAGGGCTGGAATGTCGGCTACTGATGGTGCATCTGCAACAACAAAAAGAATAACATAGGTTACACAAAAATCATTTCAACGTCGCGTGAATTCCCATATTAAACCTAAGAATATGACTGCAAGCCACGGCATCATAGTACCTTCCAGTGGAAGTAGGTACATCCTTTCATCATAGTACCACAATTTGTAAGTCGTTCAACTCATGAGCATTATCTATGGAAGCGGTGCCTCCCATTCGCCCAACCGTGGATGTCGGTACATCCAAAGTTTCCTGGATACCACCTGTAGGATAAAACAAAATCAATAAACTTAAAAGACAATCTCTGGATATTAGTCTTAAAAAGCACACATCCAAACACTATTCAAGCTTTAAACAATCAAAATCCGTTTTATTGCAACTACTCCTAAGCTAATTACTTAACGGCTAAACAATCAAAATCAGTTTCACAATAGTAACTCACAAACTGATATCTTCACCTAAAAATGCAATACCAACTACTCCTAAATAAAATTCAACATCAACAACAAAAGAGGTGTCATGAATTTTAACAATCTATGCAAATCAATCTATGGACCTACTTAATGAATCTTGGTTTCAGGTTTTATAGAACAAATTCAAAGGTGGCATTAATTCTATAAAGTAAATTTAAATTTAAACTTTATAGAATTCATTGTTTAAATTTTAAATAATAAGATTTTGCAACTGAAAATCAATTTGTCTTCATAGACATTTCGTCGAGCACTTAGAAGAACAATAATGTACGAAGAAAACCATTTAAAAAACCTAGATGATTTCGGAAACTTACACCTTCAACAACGGATGGAGATGAAAAACATACTGAATTTGCTGGGATCATTACATGCTTCATTTTTACCCTACAAAAACAATGACACGAACATAATTAATTCATAAAACCGTGTTTACCCTCAAAAAATGTTGTGATAATCGAAACAATGAATCGGATTATTTTGTGATAAGATTTCACAAATATGAAAAAAATTAAAATATGTCTATCAATAATTGATAGGTTGTGATAATATCAAATAAATTTAAATAAATAGATTATTGAACTTACTTGGGATAGAGTCCTTAAACACAGCTCACATGATTTTCGGATGAATATGGGTTAGGGTTTATGAATGAAATTGGATTCAAAACAGTTCGTGAATGATGATGGCAGAGGAAATTGGGTTAGGGTTTATGAATGAAATTGGATTTGGGTAATTAGGTAAATGGGTTAACAGGCGAAGGTGGGTATGAAAAGGTTGGTGAAGGTCTTCCCGAATTGTAGGAGGTTCTTTGAGAAGTTTTTTTTTTTACAAAATGACAAAAGTAGACACTCTATAATTTGAGTATTCTTTTTTTAGAGGGGCATTTATGGTCTTTTTTAACTGCTGTTTATTAAATATATAGATATAGATGCTAGTTTGAGACTCGCGCGTGTAGCTTTAACGTTAGTGGTACTAACAACGTCCATATGTATATATAAGTTATAATCTCATGCGTACAAGAGGTTTTATAATTAAAATTAATTTAACTTATCTCAATAACCTATGCTTTTACATCGATAAAACTTATAAAAAGGAGTAAAGTGAATAGTAACAAAATACTTTTCTAGGCATCTTACTTAATCTCGAGGAATAACATAAGTCGTTTGAATATATACTGCAACGCCCCTTTCCTGATTTGACTAAAAATTTAAAACTTTTTGCGAAAACGACATGACACAAAACTGACATCATGTTACTCTTTAATGAACTGACAACAATATATTATAAACCAGCTCACTATTTTTAAATGAAACTAGACACAATTACCTTTAAAACGACGGGTGACACGATTTCTAACGACTTACGGTTGATTTTATACAAAATAAACAAAACGGACAAAAACTGCAAAACCCTTTGTGAAAACGTAGAGGGGGAGGGTCTTATTTCTTGTTGTATCAAATATCCGATTAAACTTGTTATAATATGAAAGATGTCAATTATAGTTTATGACTAGCATATACTAAAACAAGTTGTCACACAAGTATAACCATCAAGTCACAACACAAGCAATCATATAATACAAACATAAAAGTAAAGCAGTAAGTAAAAGAAAGCGCAAACCGAACATGATGATTTATAGTGGTTCGGTCACGGAGCTCCTCTCCGCCCTACTCCACTCCCCGAGTACCCAACTCGAGAGTTACTTCACTAGATCAACAAGCTCCCTTCTCGGCGGAGAAAACCTTACAAACGTCGCTTACACTTTTCCGGTACAAAGCTAAATACCGGGTTCTAGTTCGAGGTAGAACCAACCTAACGTCACTTATACAATATTTCCGACACTAAGCTAGATGTCGAGTTCTTTTACAAGGGTACAACCACTCCAGCTATGTTTTATGGCCCAACATAAAAACCTTGTGTTTTATGGCATAAACACATGAACAATCTAATTTAATTTGGTGAATAGATTGTGATGATGCAATGATGTTTACAATGATGATCCATGACAGAAATGTCTAATGGATATGAATAACTAATCTAAATGAACTTCCATTGATAGAAAGCCTTCAATGGATGAAGATCACAAGTTCCCTAAGCTTGTTGTGATAGATCTTCATATATGTATGCTTGTGATGGATGATGACTCACGATCTCTGAGCTTGCTTCACAGGATCATTTCGAGAGTATGCTTACAACATAATGAAAGTTAGTAACATTATGATCATGATGATTGGGGTGATTAATGTATGTTACTACATGGTTATCTACTGATCTAAATGTATGCAAAAGGGTAGAGAGAATGTATGTTCAAGTGGGTAAGAAATGAGTGAACAATGGGCTGCTATTTATAGCCATTTGGCTTCAGCAACCCACGGATCACACGGAACCAAAAAAAAAAAGGGTTCCGCCCTTTATAACTTTTGGTTCCGTGGTCTCCTGACACAAAATCTATAAATCTTTATCAAATCTTTCCAAAATCAAATCTAAATCTTTACAAAATCTTTCCAAAATCAAATCGAAATCTTTACAAAATCTTTCCAAAATCAAATCTAAATCTTAACAAAATCTTTCCAAAATCAAATCTAGATCTTTACAAAATCTTTCATGAAATCTAACCAAGATATATTCTTAGATTTTGCTAGACTAGGATGATCCAAGGCATGATGTAATAAACCATTTTCTTTTTGACTTAAGTATATAGAAAAGTTAACTTGTAAAATGAATTGTAACTAGTTTAGACAAATGTCTAAATGTAACTAGTTCAAGAAAATGTCTATTTTAAGTGCTTATCAAAATAAAATGAATTTTGTCAAGTGTAAGTAAACTTTAGTACTTAATGCAAAATGTAAAATGAGGTTCGAAATAGAATGGTTAATCTATTAAAATACTTAATGACTCTAAACGTATTTTAAAAATTCTAAATGATTTGTTAAGGGGTTTGATCATAATGCCACATAACAAACATGTACGAACCTGTGTTGTACCATACGAGGACTTGAGAAGTCTAGAGGTGTTGAATGTATATTGAGACAAAATATGATTACGAGTAACTTGTACATTTTACGTTATGTATCAAGTTACATGTTTGTCATCAATCAAAACAAACGAGACTGTATAGATTAAATATCGTAATATTTGCACTAACAATCTCCCTCTTTTTGATGATGACAAAATATGTAAACGTGATAGATAGTAAAATGTAAAAGGTTACTTGTGTCCGTTTTACCGTTTACATTACCTTCTCCGTTTACACTCTTCTCCCCCTTTTGTCGAAACAAAAAGGGTGTGTCCTTGGAGTTAACTTCATTTCTCCTTGAAAAGGCGAGCTTGCATCATCCCTAGTGAAGTTAAATTATCTACTCCAGTCCCCTATGGTGGTTATTGCCCTTATTTGGTAGCGGATCTATGGATCAAATTTAGACTCTTAACCTACATCAAGGTTAGTGTTGTGCAACATAAAAAATATATATGAGAAATTCATGATGAAGAAAGTGCACATAGCAAACGATACACGTGGGTAAGCTATGTTAGACTATCTTATTCTCCTTTTTGTAGAAACACAAAGGTGTGTCGAACAATGAGAATGATTATGAATGCGTGCATGCTCCCCCTTGATGGTTGCTCCCCCTTGATCGAGGCGTCAAGGTATGATTAAAAAGCTACAAAACAAATATTAGTGCAAAACTATATTCGTCCTTGGACGGGTATGTGATATACAACAAAATGTGTATAAGATGCATTCTATAAATGCTTGACGGAAGCTCCCCTTGCTCTAGGGTGTCAAGATGAACCTACAAAACAAAAATTAGTACAATAGAAGCTATGTCTTTAGACAGATATGTCATATACGACCAAGTGTATAGACGATGCAATATGAGTGCTTGATAGATATTCCTCCTTGTTCGAGGACGTCAAGAAGCACCTACAATACAAGAAGGAAAATAATCGATGCAAACTTTATCCTTAGATAAGTATGCTATATACGATCGAGCATATATGATGATGATGAACCTACAATGAAAGGATTAGTGCAATATATTTCATCTTTTTGACAAAGAAAGATAAGATGTATATATGTGATATATAAATGATATAATCATAAGCAACTCAAAGTAGGGAACCATGATTAAAGATCTCATGAAGCGTAGTCTTCTAATAAGAAATACAATCATAAGAAAAAATATAATATGATAACAGCCTACAAAATAATGCCTAGAAAGGAATATATGAAGTGAAGTTAAAGTGAGTGGTGTTAGTGTTGGTGTTGGTTTACTAGTAGGTTTTTCGCTAATCCATGGTGGTGATGACTAGTGAAAGAGGTGATGGAAGGTGGTAGTTATAATGCATGTAATTATTAATGAATTTAAAAACTCGTATGTATAGCAAATGCTTATAGGAATATTGAAGACGGTTAAGATTATGACAATATCATCTACCAAAGATGATGTATCATCCCATAATATATGCTTGAATGGAATTAAGAGGATGTGAAGACAATGATCACTTAGGAATAGAAATTCCATATGCAAAAATTTGAAATACTAAATACCTATATGAGTATGAGAATGACATCATATGATGGGAGAGTGTTGGTTAGACCAACGTATTGAGAATGACGATTTTGATATATCGTTTGCACTGACAATGACGTGCTTGATATGTATGAAAAGGATGAGATCCTATGATGGTGTTCTAGACAATGAAGTTGTGAGATTAAGGTTAAAAAGAAAATCCTAGACTCGTTGGTTGTGAGAGGGTTGTTTGTTTTAAGTAGTTTAAAGACTGATCCAGGTACCCACGGATTAGGCGGAACCAAATTTTTGTCATGTTTTGTCATTTTTTAATCAAGCGAAGGTTCGAGCTAAGATCTATTTACTTATAACTATCGATTTGGTTCCACTAATCCTAGTCCAAGTCTAAGGAGATTCAATGGTTCTCGTTTAAGAGGTTTGTCAAACACATGATGTGTTTTTCACTTGACAATGTATTGGTGCAAACATGTGATGTTAGGTTAAGAAGGTTTGAAACACTTGTGATTTTGTGAACTGATTTTAACTAAATGATGTGAACCTATGTGTCGGTATTTGAGGGTGTAAGGGACATGAGTAAGTGTTCTTTAATACAAAAAGACAATTATGTGAATGAATTTCTCTCCGCCTTAATCGGTGGACATCCAACATAATGTGTAATGCATCGAATGAAGAATGATGATAAAGTGTTTAGGAGGTTGCAGGTTAATGAAAGCGATGAGCTTAGTAATGCGAGTTGATTAAAGGTTAATAAAGTGTTTCGGATGTTGGTTAGCATACAAAGAACTTCATCCTTGAAGTCACGTAGCTCTTCTCTATCAATGCGAGATGATCGCATGACGAGGCATGTGGTTTTCTCATGGAAGGAGTATTGTTATAACTAAAAGGTGATGGAGATGTTTTTAGGAAGGCGGAAGCAATAATGAGATTTGGAAAGAGGTCGATTGAAAGATACGCAAACACAAATTCCAATCCTCTGATACTTAATTCTATTAGCTTTAAAAAACTACATGCAAGTGAATGGGTCCCATAAAAATATTACTAATCTACGTAGTAATAAAGGGATTACAATTATGCAAAATAGGCATAACGAAGTGAGATAACAAATAATTTGTTATCAACCTTCAAGACAAAAGTGTTAATGACAAAAGATGTGATTATGATAGAAATCAACAAAACACCATATTTGACTACTAGACAAAAAGTTACCACATAGCATCAAGACAAATAATCATATAATTCAAGAATATGACATAATATGAAATACTTCATTGTGAAATTATTTTGTCGTTAGGCTTAGACACTTAAGCATACTAATCTATAAGTAAATACAACAATCTATGAGATTAATATGTAGCATAAAAAGACTTTTAAAACTTTTTCATACAAAAAGCACTTTGACAAATTATAAGTGCACATGTGGAAAACAAATAGTGTGACAAAGTCACAAAAGAAGCAAGACGAAAGTTCCATGCAAACCATTATAACATTTTGGAGCAAGCATCATTTAGGCTATCCTACGAAAATACTTAATGAATGTCAACAAGAGACAGGAGCTTTTCTTAAAAAAAATAATAAAATAAAAAATAAATAAATAAATTTCATATGTATAAATATGACATATCATGAGTTAAGAAGTAATACGTTAATCTGCGAAACAGCATATAACGAAAGAATGAAGATATCATACAAATCATGTTAACATTTAGTAGCATGAAACATATAAGCATGTAGACAAAACTTTTCCAAGGTTTACACATTTGACTATTACTTAAATAGTTATCATGATAACATCAAGATACTATATCAAACAAAAATATGTAATCAACACATGTATCTGTGATTCAAGTGATTCTAATCAACTAAAGAAAGAAAAGTCATATCTACTACATGTTTGATTAATATTCATAAGGAGAGGCAAAATATCTTATTTTAATACTTACTTTAGGCAAGTATAGGAATTAATATTTTTCAAGTTGGAGAATGAATATGAGACTATTACTAGCGTTGCTCAATTAAGGCTAAACACGACCATTTTTACGGGTGATTCCACATACCCAACTTCTCTCCTAGAAGCAATTTAACCATTAGGTTAAATTAAGTTTCTAGTGCAATAGGTTCTCCAGTAGTCATTCTCATGTTAGAAAGATAGGAATTCCTATTTTTTCCTATTGAAGTATTAAAATGATAATTCACCAATACTTGGCTTAATGAGACTCAAATGTATCTATGAAGATGTAATGTTATACACGAGAATTTGACAAATATGTGTCAACATATTTTAATATTGTGTTTGGAATCTAAGGTTATTGCATGATCTAATGGATGACATCTTTTATCTTGAGTTAAAGTATGTGTTATGAAAGTGATTTGATCATCTAAGACCAAGAAATGTGTTTATGTGTGATAATGGACTATGTTGAATTAAGAACGTTCTCAAGAAAGCTCTTTGGAACAAGAATCTAAGTAAAGTTACCAACTTTAGTAGATCTTGTGTATGTTTTAGAGATGTGTAGTTTTAACATTGGATATACACAAGGTTTGAACTAAATTATGAGCAAGGTTTGGTTATGATGTACGCTTGAAAGGAAACAGCTACATATAGTATCTTTCAACAAGTAAGATTATCTCATGCGATAATGTTATCATGCTTAAGTATGACAAAATGAGGGAGATATGCTATTTCATAGAACTTGCAGATGTTTGTTTAAAATTATTTAGCAAATGAGATGTAATGAAATCTCTTGTAACACAACCATTCATGTTGCAAGGAGAGAATGATGCATAGGACATATATTATCCTTTTAACAAGATGAAAAGTAAACGCATGATTTCTTAGGCATAATGTTTTCCGAAACATCTTGTTTTCCTAAATGAAGATATGAAGCCAAAGTTTTTGAATTTAATAGTCCTATCCTAAATAAACTTGGTCTCAAGATTATATTCACTAGATGATAACAAGGAGAATTCACTCGAGTTTCTTATGTATACTTCTTGTTAGCGCAAGCAGTCTCGTTTATTTTGATTGATGACAAACATGTAACTTGATACATAACATAAAATGTACAAGTTACTTGTAATCATATCTTGTCTCAACATATATTCAACACCTCTCGACTTCTCAAGTCCGCGTATGGTACAACACAGGTTCGCACATGTTTGTTATGTGGCATTATGATCAAACCCTTAACAAACCATTTAGAATGTTTAAAATATGGCTAGGTCATTAAGTATTTTAAAAAGACTAACCATTCTACTTAGAACCTCATTTCACATTTTGCATATACAAGTACTTTTACTTGTACATCATGTTTCCTAAGATTAATAGGATAAGTACACTTTATGTGTCAAACTAACATGATACATATTGGTAAACATATATTAGTCAAGCTAGTATCTACATAGGACATACATATATACATTTACATTATTTACATTTTAATTCTTAAAATGGAAATATGTTCATGACATCATTGCATACATCATTTGGATAGCTTGTAAGACTTAGTAAAATATTTTGGAAAGATCTTCAAGCAATGAGTTGGATTGTGTAAGATCTTGGTAAGATATGGTAAGATCTAGCTGTCATGTCCCGGCGGAACCAAACAACATAAAGGGCGGATCCCTGGATTTGGTTTCGCCAAATCCGCTGGCTATTTAAAAAGTTTTTCTATAAATAGTAGCCCATTGTTTACCTATAGTTTTTAACTCACAAGAACACACATTTTCTCCACCCTTTGCATACATTTAGATCAGTAGTAAACCATGTAGAAACACACATTAATCACCCTTTTCATAATGATCATAATGTTACTAACTTTCATTATGTTGTAAGTATACACACGTAATGATCCTGTGAAGCAAGCTCAGAGATCGTGAGTCATCATCCATCACAAGCATAGCATACCTCCTGATCTACCAAAAGGCTTGGAGATCTTGAAGTCATCATCCACCAAAGTATACCAACATATGAAGATTCAAGGGCACTTGACATCCTCATTGTTTGAAGACTTCTTATTCAAGAAGTTCATGTAGATTCCACATGCATATATGAAGATCCATCACAACAAGCTTAGGGAACTAGTGATCTTCATTAATTGAAGGCTTCCTATCAATGGAAGTTCATTTAGATTAGTCATTCATATCCATGACCCATTTATGTCATGAATCATCATTGTAAACATCATTGCATCCCAATCTAAACACCAAACTAGATTAGCTGGTTTATGTGTTTGTGCCATAAAACACAAGGTTTCTATGTTGGGCCATAAAACATATCGGGAGTGGTTGTACCTTTGTAAAAGAACTCGACATCTAGCTTAGTGTCGAAAATTGTATAAGCGATGGCGGGAGTGTTTTTACCCTTGTAAAAGAACTCGACTTCTAGCTTATTGTCGGAAATTGTATAAGCGACGTTAGGTTGGTTCTACCTCGAACTAGAACCCGGTATTTAGCTTTGTACCAGAAAAAGTGTAAGCGACGATTGTAAGGTTTTCTCCGCCGAGAAGGGAGCTTGTTGATCTAGTGAATTAACTCTCGAGTTGGATACTCGGGGAGTGGAGTAGGGCGGAGAGGAGCACCGTGATTGAACCACTATAAATCATTGTGATCGGTTTGTGCTTTCTTTTACTTATTGCTTTGCGTTATGTTTGCATTATGTGATTGCTTGTGTTGTGACTTATTGATTATACTTGTGTGACAACATGTTTTAGTTTGTGCTAGTCATAAACTACAATTAACATCTTTCATATTAGAACAAGCTTAATCGAAAATTTGATACAACAAGTTTTAAGTTTTTAAAACGGGAACGTATTTACCCCCCCCCCCCCCTCTACGTTTTCACAATTGGTATAAGAGCCTTGTGGCTCTTATTTTCAAAACGAATGGTTTTTTAAATGGAGTACGATCCATGTATCAAATTACCATTGAAGTGGAATATAATACGAAAAATGTTTCGCTAAGTATACTTAGAAATTTTGTTGTTAAATATTACTTTGTATACAAGCTTGAAGATGTCTTTGAAAAATCAAAAGAAAAGATTTCTCAAAAGAATTAAGTGTCAAATTGTGTGCTTGAAGCAAATTTACGAAAAATACGGTTTTTAAAGGAGCGTTTGGGATAACTATAAATTTAGTTGAAAAATCCCTTCGTAAATGATTTGATAAGTCACATAAGTTGAAATGATGCTAAAATAGGAGATATTAATCTATATAAAGGAAAAATATCAAGCTTGATGTACATCATCATGTTTAAACGTAAAGTGACGAAAAGTATCTTTCCTTTTATGCTATGCTATGTGACTACTTGTTCTAGCTATTTGCATACATGTTGTTTGCTTGATTAATGTTGTGATTACACTTGTATGTTTGTAATGCATAAGTGTAAATCTTGCCATGATATTCATTTGCTTGTTTGTCAATTTCCTGTTTATGCACAATAGGACTTTTGCTAGATTTTGTGCAAAAATTTGAAAATTTGTTTTAGATAGCTTGTCTTGCAATTGTTATGTATAATTAACTTGGGAAAGAGAACTAGGTAAAACTAGTTAAGTGTCTTGTAAATTGTTGTTTCGCAAATGATCTCTCCAAATTGTTCAAGCGTTGAATTGAGTCACTGCCTTAAAGTATTATCCAATAGTATCTTTGATAGAGTGTTTGGTATAAACAATTTGAAACAATGATATGTTGAATTGTTATGTTTGTAGGATATTATCTTGTTTTTAAACATCTATGTGAACTAACTTGTCGATGCAGGATGATAACACTTGATGTTATCAATTTTCCATGTTTAAGCCACTGTTTGGCTTAACTCCCATATATCGTAAGTTCAAAATCGTCCGTTTAATCTATATGCTACCATGTGTTAGAAACTGTGTTTTCGTTTTTAGTCAACCACAACTAATTAATTACATATGATTTAGGATAATTTTTGGGATTTCAACGGGTTTCGGGAACTTAGAAATACCCTCTGTTAAGAAATTTCAATCAGCGGATATGGCGGAACCAAAATTTGGGTTCCGTCTGTTGAAGTTTTTGGCTCCGCCTAAAAACAACCAACGGATTCCGCGGAACCAAAAACTGGGCTCCGCCTTTGTTATCATTTGGTTCCGCCAGTACAAAGAGTTAGACTTTTAAGTTTTTGTTTAAATCACTCTCTCAAAATCACTCACTTTCATCACTAGAATGCTTTTCACTGATGTTCACTCATATTAGGATTAGGACATATCACTTGCACCTATAGGATAATCATCTCTAACCATACTTTCAAATTTCACGAAAATGCTCCAAGGTACCTTTCTCCATAAAGAAAGGAACCCTGAAATTGGTTCCTTGCAATCCGTGGACCACTGAGTATTTGTGATCATTACACACTCACTGCATTCTTTCGTTCTTTACTCATCCATTAGGTTGATTTGTTAATTGACAGCTTCTTAACAAATCCGAACTCATTGTTTGCAAAGATATCGTAGATCACAAGTCCAACTCATAACTGTAGATATTATCTTGTATTCACATATGTTGCCTTACTTGGTAAACATGTCAATCGTCAAGACGATAAAGATTTACATCGAGTCATAACTCACACTTAAGTTATAGATGTAATTATCAAGTCTTGCTATCCTTGAATACTATCCAATCTCAACAAAGTAGGATTGACAACTTAAGTATTTCGTCCGAAATATTCAAGTAAATTTGACTTACGATTGTAGTCATCAAAAGTCATATCTGAAAGAATCAATAACCCAAGTATTTTAACAACGTATGTTAAAACACTTATCCTATCACCTAAGAACACTTGTTCTTTCACCATCATCCCATTACATTCACTTCTGTTATATGTCTCAATCCCTAAGCTTCAAATCACATCACCCACTAGTTGTACCAACCTAAGAACCACTAGAATTAGTCTCCATCCTTGTTGTCTTCAACATCCATGAAACCTAAGTACTCTCATAGCACAAAAAACCCCTACAACACCATAATCATTATCATCATTGAGTACATTGCTCAAAAATCCCTTTGTCCAAACACTCGCATCTAATCAAATGTACGTTAAACTCAACCTTTATCACCTATAGGATTAGAACCTTCACCATCAAATGAGCATGATGTTCACATTCATTGTCTATAAATTTCCACTAGGTTTAAGTAGTACCACTTTCACAAGTTATCAAAGTATTCGTAATACTTTGTTGTTAAACTTCTACGTAAGTTTCATTAAACCTTAAATCAACATTTTAACAACATATGTTAAAATTCAATCTCAAAGATAACCTCATGCATCCCAAGTGACAATGAATCTTGAGGAGGATACATATGAAACTCAAGTGAATTCCTCGTCTTCATCTAGTAAATTTAGGATAGGTCTATCCAACTCAAACACTTTGAGTTCATATCTTCATTTAGGAAAATATGATGTTTCGGAAAACATTATGCCTAAGAAATCATATGTTTAGTTTTTATCTTGTTAAAAGGATAATATATATCCTATGCATCATTCTCTACTTGCAACATGAATGGTTGTGTTACAAGAGATTTCATCACACCTCATTGGGTTAATGATCTTTAACAAACATCATGACCAAACCTTGCTCAAACATTGTACATATCCAATGTTAAAACTACACAAGATCTATTAAAGTTGGTAACTTTACTCAGATTCTTGTTCCAAAGAGCTTTCTTGAGAACGTTCTTAACATAGTTCATTATCACACACAAACACATATCTTGATCTTAGATGATCAAATCACTTTCATAACACATACTTAAACACATCATAAAAGATGTCATCCATTAGATCATGCAATAACCTTAGATTCCAAACACAAGATTATAATATGTTAACACATATTTGTCTAATTCTCATGTGAAACAT
Organism: Artemisia tridentata subsp. tridentata; assembly: GCA_021014915.2. Classification (NCBI taxonomy): domain Eukaryota; kingdom Viridiplantae; phylum Streptophyta; class Magnoliopsida; order Asterales; family Asteraceae; genus Artemisia; species Artemisia tridentata. Next base: position 363,556,704 of record CP139505.1, read on the forward strand.
GACATCCTCATCACCTTAGTTTTAACAGATATAGTTGAGTCTTATTAAGTCAAATATTGATGAATTATCATCTTTTATACATTAATAGGCAAAAATAGGAATTTCTATCTTTCTAACATGAGAATGACTACTGGAGAATCTATTGCACAAGAAACCCAATTTAACCTAACGGTTAAATTGCTTCCAGGAGAGAAGTTGGGTATGTGGAATCACCCGTAAAAATGGTCGTGTTTAGCCTGAATTGAGCACCGCTAGTAATAGTCTCATATTCATTCTCCAACTTGAAAAATCTGTATTCCTATACTTGCCTAAAGTAAGTATTAAAAGATGATATTTTATCTTGTCTTAGGTATATTAATCAAACAAGTAGTAGATGTGACTTTTCTTAGTAAACTCACTTGCATTACATATACATGTGTTGATCACATGTTATTTGTTTGATATGATTAAGTATCTTGACGTTATCATGATAATTATTTGATTGATAGTCAAATGTGTAAACCTTCGAAAGGTTTTGTCTGCATGCTTATATATGTTTCATGCTACTAGATGTTAACATGATTTGCATGATACTTGTTATATGATATTTCACAAGATTAACATGATTCTTGTTAACTCACAATATGTCATTTTTAATACATGGTGTTAGATAGCTCTTGTCTTTAGTTGACATTCATTGAGCTTTTTCGTAGGATAGTCTAAATGATGCATGCTTCCAAAATGTTAGAATTGTTTGCATGAACCAGTCGTCTCACTTCTTTTGTGACTTTGTTATACTATTTGTTTGCCATATGTGCACCTATAATGTGTCTAAGTGCTTTTAGTATGATAAACATTTAGAAGTCATTAGTGGGTAAGTATGCTTAAGTAACTAAGCCTAACTTCAAAACAATTTCACAATGTAGTATCTCAAACAATGTCATGCTCTCTTGCAATATGAATATTTGTCTTGATGCTATGTGGTAGCTTTTTGTCTAGTAGTTGAATATTTGTTTTTGTTTATATAAGATGTTATGATTCCTAGCATAATCACATCTTTTGTTATTATCATGTTTGTATTGTAGGTTGATAACAAATTACTTGTTATCTCACTTCGTTATGCCTATTTTGCATAATTGTAATCCATTTCACTTGAATATAGTTTTCAAAACTAATAGGATTAAATTTCAGAGGCTTGGAATTTGTGTTTGCATATTTTCAATCGACCTCTTTCCAAATAGCATTATTGCTTCCGCTTTCCTAACAACATCTCCATCATCTTTTAGTTATAACATTACACCTCCAATGAGAAAACCACATACCTCGTCATGCGATCATCTCGCTTTGATAGAGAAGAGCTACGTGACTTCAAGGATGAAGTTCTTTGTAAGCTAACCAACATCCACAAAAACATTACTAAGCTCATCGCTTTCATTAACCTGCAACATCCTAAACACTTTACCTTCATTCTTCATTTGATGCATTACAGATTATGTTGAATGTCCACCAATTAAGGGGGAGAGAAATTCATTCACATAATTGTCTTTTCGCATTAAAGAACATGTACTCATGTTTCTTACATCCTCAAATACCAACATGTAGGTTCACACCATTCAGTTAAAATCAGTTCACAAAACCACAAGTTTTTCAAACCTTCTTAGCTCAACATCACAGTTTTTACCTCGTCAAATGAAAAACACATCATGTGTTTGACAAACCTCTTAAACATGAACCATTAAGTCTCCTTAGACTTTGACTAGGTTTAGTGAAATCAAATCTGTAGTTATAAGTAAATAGACCTTAGCTTGAACCTTCGTTTGATCAAAAACGACAAAACATGACCAAATCAATTCTGGTCCCACGGTACCCTTCGATAAGACGGACAAAACTAAAAATTTGGTTTCGCCCAATCCGCGGGTACCTGGTTCAGTTTTTAAACCATTTAAACCAAACAACCCTCTCGTAACCAACGAGTCTAGGATTTTCACCTTAATCTCACAACTTCATTATCTAAGAACACTATCATAGGATCTCATCCTTTTTCATTCGTCATTGTCAGTGCAAACGATATATCAAAACCATCACTGTCAACACGTTGGTTCAACCAACACTCTCCCATCATATGATGACATTTTCATCCTCATATAGGTATCTAGTATTTCTAATTATTTCATATGGAATTTCTATTCCTAAGTGATCATTGTCTTCACTTCCTTTTAATTCCATTCAAGCATATATTATGGCATGTTATATCATCTTTGGTAGATGATAATGTCATAACCTCAACCGTCTTCAATACTCTTATAGCACTTGCTGTACATTAGAGTTTCTGAATTCATTGCATTCATTATAACCATCAACTTCCATCACCTCTTTCACTAATCATCACCACCATGGATTAGCGAAAAACCTACTTGCATCAACCTTTAGTTATCAATTGAGTTATCACTAGTAAACTAACACCAACACTAGCATCACTCACTTTAACCCTTAATATTTCAATGTCATTTCATATCATCCTTCTAGGATTTATTTTGTAGGATTTTATCATATAATATTCTTATTCTTCTTATGATTGTAATTCTTATTAGAAGAATACACTTTATAACATGGTCTACTAGATAATCATAGTTCTTTGTCTTGAGTTTCCTGTGATTAGATCATTGATATATTGCATCATATTGTTCTTTGAGATGAAATATGCTACACTAATCTTTTCATTGTAGGTTCATCATTATATACGCTCGATCGTATATAGCATACTCATCTAAGGATGAAGTTTGCATCGATTATTTTTCTACTTTTATTGTAGGTGCTTCTTGACGTCCTGAAATCAGGAGGAATATCTATCAAGCCCTTATATTGCATCGTTGATGCATGGTTTTGCGAACTTACAACAGGTTTTACCTCTCGAGGGATCTCAAGAGGCTTGCAATCCCCACCAGGCAGTGTACTTGACCGATGTAGTATAGTGTAGTGGCAAGTACCGGGGGATTGATTGTTCTCTAGGGGAATAGTGTCGTTAGGATTGAAAAACTACTCTAATAGGTCTAAGGGTGAGGGAAGATTCTTTTTGTAATTTTTTTTATATATTTTTTTATAAAAGCAAGTAAAATCTCGGGTTTGAAGGAGTGGGCGGAATTAGTTGCTAGTCAACTAACCCAAATAACTACAATTGCAAATAAAATAAAATAACTGAAAATAAAAAGGTTGTGGAACTTATATGGGGAGAAATGTGTTTACTTAGATTTCCTTACTCCCTAACTATCTTTTACCGGTTGATTAGTGTATATTAATTGCGTGGATGACGGGTGTATTCCTTAATACCAATCGTGGGGTGGCGTACGTACTTCCCCAACTCTACAAGCTCCTACTTCACTCCTATGTCGAGCCGGCTAAGAAGCTCCTAACATGTGACCACTAGAATTCGCTCATGCATTAAATACAACCATAAAAACCTTAGTACGCATTGGTTCATGTTTCTTAAGACGTTCAAGCAAGTTACCGTATAGGAGGTTAGCCAGTTTTCTTAAGCCTAACATCGATAAACAATCATCCAATACAATTAATAACACACCAACAACCAATAATCAATAGTTAGGTTTCATTAGATCTAAGCAAACACAAGATAAATCTAGCCTAGCATGTTAAATAAAAGACAAGAACAAGATATAATCAAATAACACATAGACATATTGAATGATTAATTGATTACTTATCTTCAATTGAACATGGGAGATCCAAGGGTATAAAACCCTTAAAAGTAGCAGAAAAATCGTCTTAGGGTTTCTCCTCACAAAGTTGCACACTAATTACTAAAAATTATGAGAATATATATAGAAAATCATATCTGACGGCGTCACGTTATAGAGCTGACGCCGTCACCTCGCCGCGGTTAGGGTTTCTTGATGGCCTTCTTGACGCCGTCCCCTTTTTAATCATCCAAAATCCTCTCTGGCGCGTCAAGGGTTGACGGCGTCACACTGGGGCTTGACGCCGTCACAGGTACTTTTCCAGCCGATTTTGAGACTTTGTCGTTTTCTTCACTTTTATGCTCCAAAAACGTCCAAAATGCTTCCTTTTCCAGATTTCTTCTCCAAAGTACCTAAAATGACAAAAGGAACGATTTAGGGCAATATTTGATCAAATAAATACGATTTAGGGCTTAAATGACCCCCTAAAAGCGGTACACTTTTCGCTTCATCAAATACCCTTACACTTGAGATTTGCTTGTCCTCAAGCAAATGCGCTTTTATTCTAATCAAAATACAAGTTAGGGGTCATTTAATCATAATAAGCACGGAGATTACAGACTAGCACCTCACAAGTAGTGTTTAGATACTCACATCTCTCAGGTGTCATAAAAGTATATCTCATAAATGAAAATGAATAATATCTCTCACTACCTGTCATAGCAAATAGATTACCATAGGCTTGGGAAATGATCAAAAACCTCCTCCACTAGGCGTAAGCACCTAAGATAAACTATCAAAGAGGGCTTTTAAACGGGTTATAACGTTAGGTGTAGGGATATGATAAACACGGTTTTGTTGGATAAAGGATATTTTACTGGTGGCGAGTTAAAGATCTTGATTAATTACATGTACAATATGGCGTTGCTAAGCCAAGACTGGACTCGACTTAAGCTAATGAAAAAAATAACAAAAAGATAAAATAAACATAAAATGAAACGGGATGGTAGTCCGTATGTTTTTTCTACTACTTTTTTTTTTTTTTTTTTTTTTTTTTTTTTTTTTTTTTTTTTTTTTTTTTTTAATACACTCTTGCCCTACCATCCAAAATAATACATCGTAGGGGGGTTGTATCCCCCTTACACTTGAACTTTTACATAACTTTACAATTAACTATTCTAATGACTCGAATTAAGATAATCGAAACACTTGGAGTACTTTTAAAATATTTAGCACATATGGGGGTAATAATGTTGTTTTTCCCCATTACTCCATTACACTAGTACTTTACCCATGAGTCCCAATCGTCCCAAAACAATATGTACAAGGATATGACTCGGCTTAGCAACCATGTAATCAATTAGATAATTAACTTGTGGTTTAAACAAATGTTGTCACAATAATGCACTAAAATTGAGTGCATACAAGGTAGGCTAAGGCGATTTGGGTGTACATTTAAGTGGGGTGTAAACAAATTCTTACTTTAAGTAAAATGCTTAAAGTTAGAAACGAAAAGATAGGCTCTGAGGGGTGTGTACTAGGGGTATCGTGTACTAAAAATGAGTACAACGCAAAGGGTGTGGGAGAATTACTTGACCAATGTAGCCAATGTAATTATAACAAAAACACAGGTGTAAAACAATGGGTTAATCCTAATGCCTCTTATCATGTAGTAAATCTAACTACACGAATGTAGTCTCACTTGTGGCCTCGGAATGGTCCTAACGCAAGTTCTAGAATCTAAGTGCTACCGGTACACACATCATAGCATAAATGCTTTTCCTACCAATTCTAGGGGCGAACCTCACATATTTGGGGGTGGAAAATTTTTTAGTGGCACGGTTTTGTGCTAGTCATATAACTCCTATCCGTGAGACGCTCATTAAGACCAAAGTTTCACTCCTATATGTTGTAAAAAAATTTAAATTTGGCACTAAAATTGCCTTAACAGGTATTTCTGTCAGTTTTATTACACATCTACCATTTAACAAACGAAAAATCAAGCGTAATAGCATTCTCTAAGGTATCGTACTTTACCCCCCCTTACACTTAAGATGAACATTGTCCCCAATGTTCAAATAACAAGATGTAAAAGTAAATAAGGTAAAAGAATGAAATCAAATACTCCCCTGATTCGCTCGGTGGATAAAGAGGTAACATGGTTTGATCTTCTTCCAAGGTAATGTTGAAGCTTCAAGACTAAAGCAGCGCCAAAAGCTAGATTCCACATACATCTCCTTGTCCAAAATAACCTGTTAAACCTGAGAAAACAAACACGAAAACCTGCATAACATCAGCGGGATAAATCTGTATAAGGATATAATGCTTGTGGAATGATTATTTTGCAGATTCCTGGAGTTTATAAGTTAGAGATTTAATAAAGCATTTTATGATTCCGGAAGAAAAACAAAACTTTAAAAAAAATTCCAGAAAACTGTTCCTGACGCCGTCAGAAGTGATCTGACAGATTTTCCATGTTAAGTTTCCGGAAAATTTCTGGAAAAACTCAATCCTTATTTCCTGGAAATCCTGCAAAATATCATTATGACTCGATACAAGCATTTGACTCAAACAATTACTAATATGTATGTTAATTTAATATTGTTATGATTCATGTTCATTTGTTCTAATAAACCGATTTGGATTTCCCTTACACTTATCTTTTGCAAAATACCTTTATATGTAGTTAAGACGAAGTTAAAAACAAGATAAAGCATTTTCACAATTTAGTTTTGAACATGAATCAATAATAATAAACATTAAACATACATACAGAAGCAAATAAAATCAAACAAACAAATAAATAAACACACAAAGCAAATAAAGCTTGGGTTGCCTCCCAAGAAGCGCTTGTTTTTGTTCGAGTCACGAGCCTGACTCTACCCTTATTTAACGGATAAAGGAGAGGTTTTCCCTACACTTAGGATTAAGTGCGGGTGATAGTAGCGATACACACCAACTCGGTAGGAGTATGCCATGTGAGGAAAGAGTGGTGGATGAATTATATGCTCAAAGATGCGGGATCCTATCATCATAACCTTACTTAGTTCAATTGGGTCAATGGGTGAACTGAAGTTTTCTCCTAGAAAGGGATCATCTTTTATCAACTTCGAGAGACTCCTAGTTGGGAATCCATCTTGACCTAATAAACCTGGTTTAAACCCATAGTGTTTCTTGTGATCAATCATGAATGGGTGATGTAAGTATGAAAGGTTATAGTTCACTCCTATGTTAGCTTCCTCTCTACAAGGCTTAGAATCTAATACCTTCAGCGTAAAACTACCCGGACTATATGGTTTGATGGGTGGATCGGGACCTTTTTCAATTCCTAAATTCACATCTAAAGATGGAAGATTAGGTAACGGTGTTGGTTGAGGCTCCGGTTCATCCAAACTAGGAACTTCCAAAGAACTAAGAGTAAGTTTGTGACTACAAGTATTCAAACCTATATCCTCTAGTTGTGTTTGGTTTAAAGGTTCTACCTCTATTGGGGTTCCTATAGTCTCTTATACTTTTTTCGGGTAAGTTACGGGCGGTGTGTGTGCCTCAAATGATGGTAGAACTTGTGGGGTACTTGGTGGGCTTATGTTACTTACCTCATCATTCCTTGTGTCAAGATTACCTATATCCCCATCATGTGTTTTAGTAGAATCTTACCCTAACATTTTCCCAAGTATCTCAAGTGCTTCTCTAGGCATCTCAACTTCTATATCCGAATCATAAGGATCATCCTCAATATTCTGACTGCTATATTCAAATTAACCAAAACATTCATCATGTGTTTCTTGAGATTCATCGTTATCGATCATAAAACCTAGGTCTTTTTGATCAATGTGATCATGCTCGGCTAGATCCTCCATCACATCAAGATCACCTATGTGTTCATCCTGTATTATGGTAGTGCCTAACCATGACATGCAGCTAGGTGGCTCAACTCTACCCTCATCCCCAAACAAACTTGTTTCATGATCCTTGAAATTTGTGGTCAATTGACTTGTATTAATGTTTGTAGGGTTGTCTACTATATAATAATATTGGGCACAATTCTCAATAGCTTCCCATGCTTCCTCAGCACTTAATGTAACACCCCCAATTTCGTGATATGCAGCGGAATTTAAATTGGGTGTTACTTCATGGCACAACAGTTGAATAGTAGAAAACGATCACCAATTTGGTCGTTTTAAAAGATTTATCATTCGAATATCAGAGTTTATAAAGTAAGGTCCCCGTGGTTTCAAAGTTTCTTAAATAGGTTTTCGAATGACATTTATAGCCTTCATAATTATCCGTGCTCCTTCGTGCCATCCGTGCTCATTGTGAACCTGAGATAAATACATGCTTAAAACGTCAACACAATGGTTGGTGAGTTCGTGGAGTTTGATAGAAAGTAATTTTCTTTCAATGGTTTTAAAAGGTGTATAGCGGTTGTCGAAATGAATAATAGTTCTTCATGAAATCAATAACAAGATGAGTTGAATAAAAGTCCACTAATGGTTCATGTATGATCTCAAGTGATCATAAGTTTCAAGGTTTAAATGAAGATGAGCTACGTTGTTATACGCTCGAAATGATGAGTTAAGTCAACTTTTAAATGTAACGAAACGCCAAGCATCTTGGGTTGTCTTTTGTAGAATTCACGATTTAGTTGCATATGATAACAGTTAAAGTTCAAGTACAGGATTCATAATCATAACACTTAATAATCTAGAGTCTGAAATTTATCAGTGTAAGTGGTGGTCTACTAAATACAGCTGTATCCTAGGATATATGAAACATTCATATATTCATAAAGTTATATTGCCCTAAGCCTCATGACACGCAAAACGTTAACAATTTCCGTAAAACGGCGGTGTCCCACCAGGGTTACTGATGGGTGTTTATAGCCCTCATGTTAATAGGTGATTTGCCAATTCCTATTTTTCTCAAATATAGTGCATCGCGACTAAATACGACTAACCATATAGGCATTCCGTCCAAGTATTTAGTGGGATAGGTCGTCAGCCTCTAACAGGTTTCGAATCTGTTCACTATATTCGCGCTCACCGCAGTGATTAATGGCTCATGATCAAGGGACTTTATGGCAATAAAGTAAACTTAGGCAATATAGGTCTCAGGGTTCATAAAATATACGTATTCTGATCTTGGCAATTATTTCCAGTGAAATGTAGAATTATCATAGTAAAGTAACAGTACATCCATTTGTTATATGAATGCATACAATAAGTCTCAGTATCATGTTACATCATGTAGTTTAAAAATGTTATCTTTCAAATTCAGTGATTAAGCTTAGCGAGCAATTTGCACATATAATGAATATATATTACTTTCAAGGGTGATTCAAACATGTAAAGCATAGTGGATGATTTTAAGTAAATCATGAGAGTTTTCAAAGTATATAAGTAATTTAAAACAGTTAAAGCATGTATCTCCCCCAAAAAGGTATAAATCAAGTATTAAAATAGGAGGGGCCACGACTCACCTGGAGCGTATCTGGCAAGATATAATTATTAGATTTATGGAAACGATCACGGAAACGTCTTCGATACGAAACCTGAATATAAGGGAAGTCTAAGATTCTGACTTACTACTAACAGTGAGTGTGATGTGAGAAATCGTAAAACGATTTGATCGGTGATATGAGTGTGATATGCTTAAAATGCCTCAAGTTAAAAATATATATCTATAATTATCTTGATTCTTTTATCAATCGACCCAACATTTTACTTTTTCAAAATATGCAAAAAGGATATGTAAAGTGAAATCGTTATATCCTAGTTATAATAAATAACGAAAACGTAAATAACATGTAACTAAAAATATGAAAATGCATATGAAGTGCTGGGGTGAAAATAAACTAAGAATGTCAAGTGAAATTAAATAGGTCCTTGTCCTTTTCAGATTTTATATTCTTTAGTCTAACTGTGATTGCGTTACGTCGTTAGTCCTCGGTTAAGTCCATAGTCCATAATAGTCCAATAATTGTCCATATGTCCATATAAGGCTTGGCATTCAATAATTTGTCAAATAATACCCTATATGTTCTATTTTTACAGATTTAGTCCTTGCGTTAGAGGGTTGACAGTTTTAGTCCTTCTAGGTGTTGTCGCGTTACGTTTTTAGTCTTTTTCATACAAGAATCATGGGAAGAATTATCTAAAAATTTCTGGAGTTTATTCAGGTTTATTAAAACTTAAGTCAACTGCTTATTTCTGAAAATACCTTATTTTTAGCTTATTGGGCTTATTAACGAAATATACATAGGCCCGTTAAGAAATCGAGAGGCGAAGGCATGAAAATAGTTTTGGGCTTCGACTTGGGCTATTTTTATGATTCTAAAAATATGCCATATGGGCCTGTTGGGCTGTTTAATCGTAAATTCTTATTGGGCTGAATATAAGCCCAACCGGAAATAAAATAATTTCTGAAAATGTTATATTTAGATACTAGCGAGTCAGTTTTTAAACGAGTGATTTTGAGGGTCGAAAAGATCTTATAAGGTCGAACTCAAAATACAAAATGAGTAACTAGCTGGGTGGTCTATCGAATGGTGCAAAAATATGTGGTTGTTGCTTGTTCAAATCGTGAGTAAATCAATCCTGAGTTGCGCCAGTCGCACAAGTGCAACTGGAAACATTTGAAAATAATCTAAGTCTTTTTTTTTTTTTTTTTTTTTTTAAGGCAGTTGAGTAGCATTTAAAAAGGGTTCGTTTTGAGTGTCGAGATGAGCTTATGAGATCAATGTTGAAAAATGTAGTTTTCCAGGTGTACTATCGAGGTGAGCAAAAATATTGGGTTATTAAATGTACCAATCGAAATATATTCAGGCGTGAGTTGGCTGGGTCGCATGGTTTGAAACTGAAGAACTCTAAATATTTTCTAAGTGTTGATGGTATGTATGCGCTGGTCAGTTTATTTTAGCCAAATTAGGACTAGTAAATGAGCTTATTAATACACGTTATATTTATGAAACTTTTAGCTCGTTGTAAGGTCTATTAGGTGGGGTAAAAACATTGGGTGGTCGTTAGTCTATATTTTGTTTACGAGGCCGTGAAAGTCGCGAGTTGAGACAGATTTTTACTATTAAATACTTGGTGAATTTTGTAATGTTTGCATGATTTTGTACGTTTGAAGCATGATCAAAAAGGGTTCGAATGATGCATGAAACCATGAAATAAATGTGAGATGTGTGTGATTCGTGACTCCTAGGCCTTCCACAAGGAAGGCTAGTCACTGGTTGTGTTCTACATGCTATCGTATACGTAAATAAATAGTCAAGATAATACATGCTCGAGTAAATGACATATGTGGTGCATGGAGACTAAAATGCGTATAATATGAAATCAACGAGAGGTAGTAGATACTTACTACACCCTTTTGGAAGGTGGTGAAGACTTGCATGGGATCGGTTGAACACATGGGTGAGCAACCCTCTTGTTGGAATTCGTTTGTACACGTATTCTTTGTAACCCATTTAAGTTTAAATGGTGCAAAAAGGGTTGAGTATGTGTAAGAGAGGTGAGGGTGAGAGGTGGTAAAAAGGGCAGTGATGTTCGACTGGTAGCACAAGGATGAATTGAAGGCAGTATGCTTAGATGATCTTCTCACTCGATTTGCTTCCTAACTTGGGACAGTACACTTCCTGGTTTTTAAGGTGTATTGTGAAGTGAAAGAGAGTGAGATGTGAGTGGTGTAGAGTGGGATAGAATGGGTATGATATAGGAGAATGTACACGTTTCTTTCAAACTTAATCATTGGTGATCACTGTGCAAGAGAGGACACATATGCATGTTTTACTAAAATATCTTAGGGAGTTTGGTGGAATTTGTCTCTTGTTGTTGGATTGTATTCATGTTCGGTTGATAATTTATATGAGTGCCACGTGGAGTTTTGCAAAATACAATTTGCTATTGATGTTCTAGTTATCACAATATGCTAAAAGAGTTACTAGGAAGGTGTAGGAAAAGTGTGGTGTAATATGGTGAAGTTTTGATGTTTTATGTTTGTCGAGCTAGGTGAGTTGGAACAAATGGTTTGGCCTTCAAAATTATAGGAGTACTCGATATCTAGTACTGAAATTCGACATATATATTATCTAGTGGGTCGTGATCAAGACGGTGTAAAAATATTGACAAGTCGTGTTTATAACTAGCGAGAAAAATGGCTGTTTTGGAGAGGCATAGGATCGGGTTTTTCACTTGAAGTATTAAAAGAAGAAGAGAAATTATGCGTGGGTTAGTTGGGCTGTGAAATGTCGAATTCATATGAAAATGATAAAAGGCAAGTGGGTTTTGGAAGTTGGGCTGGATCGTGGGTGATTGGGTAGTGATGGGCTGGCAGAAATGGTTCGGTTGATTTGTAGCTTGATTATATTGGATGAAATTAAGTGCAAGTTTAATATTGGTGTGGTAATTAGTAGAAAATATAGTGACTAGTGTATATGGTGATTTTTGAAATTTTAATCTTTGTAATGTGGTCACGTTTCGTAATATATGTCGTGGTCTAGTGTTGACATTCGTTAATTGTTGTGTTGTTGTGTTGTGGTGAAATAATATATCCAAAAGAAAAATTTTAAATTTCCCCATAAAAATGGGTTTTGGTAAACAGTAAGTCGAGGTTATTATTAATTAACAAGGATTATCATAATGGATTTTCGTGGGATCCTACAGTATCTACCCCTAAATTTTGAACTTCGTCCCGAAGTTCAGTCCGTGATAGGTATTGAAAAATGTGGTGTTCTGAGGTGAGAGTTTATGGAAGATGTTGTCGAGAGATTTCTTATTTGAATATCAAGAGGCGAGATTCCAACTAGATTTATTTGTAATAAATTAGAATGTTTGGTCAATAATTTAATTTATAGGCTACGAACAGTGAAAGTAACGGCCGAGAGTAGGAAGTATTTAGCACTTAATGTTTAGGGTTCTAGTGGTCGAGACTAGGGAATTTTTAGTGGTAGTGATTTGAAATTTAATGATCGTGAATATTAAAATAATGGTTACTTTCTCCACTTATATTCCCTATTTAAACCCTATCTACCTTTTTCCTTTTTCACCTTTTCGCTCCGCCCTTTCCATTCATCTTCTTCCCAAAGGTATGCCGCCGATCGCCATTGTTGTTGCCTCCGTATACATTGTTCTGGTTGCCGTTTATCTGGCCTTCTTCCCTGATGAAAACTCCGATTACTACATCGCATCCTTGGTGTTCATCGTACCTCTCACAATGTTAGCGATTAACGTGGACAAGCTGTTGGGGTGAGGATCTAGAATAGTGTTGCTAGTGTGGTTAGAATGTAGCTTTGTTGTGTGTCGATGTAACCTTTAATGAATGTGGAATAAAATCTCGTTTATGTTTAGTTATAAGTCTCGATATAGCTTTTAATATTTTGTTGTATTTATGACGCAGAATAATCAAGGTGCTTCATCCTATGGTGGCTTTTGCTATTGCTGGGTTGGTGGGGGTTGTTGTTTCTATGGTGGGCCAACCTATTGAAGATTGTATGCCTTATATTGTGTTTATTGTACTATTAGCACTTCCGATGTTAATCGTTTCGCTATGTATTAATTTCCATGGTTTTTAATGAAATTTATGTTATTTGTGTCTCCCAATATTGTTGTGAATTCTTATAGTTTCTAAATTCGTATTGTTCTCGACTTCGTATAATAGAGTGATGGGTAATAAGTGTAGAATCTTACTGGGGTTGGTTAAAAGTGAGGTTTATGAACAAGTTATTTTGTCTTGAGATTCTGTTTTTGGAATGAAAATTGTTATTCTATCGCGTTTTGAAAATAAACATGATTCATAATTTTTGAAAATCACAAATTTATGGGGTAACCTACCTGTCGAACAAAGAGTTTGTAAGTAATAGATTTTTAACAATGAGAGTTTCGGATGAGAATTTGAGGAATGTAAAGATAGTTGTTGAACTTTAGCTTTTGTAAAGAAAAACTTGTTGGATAAAGTTTTTAGTGACAACCTAGAATCGGTTCCAAGTTGTTTTTTTTTTTTTTTTTTTTTTTTCAATGATAAACAAGGGTGCGTTAGGTTATTGTAGCCATGGGCTGAGGCCCAAACGTTTCAAGGGTAAGTTTGGTTTGGCGAATATGAAATGTTGAACACACGTTCCATGACATATATGGTTACGAGGTAGTTTCTAGATCATCGAAATCTCGTATAATGCCTGAGAGTTTCGAGAGGGCATTAGGAGGTTCACAATTTCCTAGAGGATGAGTAGTCAAATCGTACGGAAAGTGTTATTTGTATGTGGCGTGTTCATGATTTTTAAGTCATGGTGTGGCGTGTTTAACGCGATCTGTTCCTGCCTCTTGCGTTGAAATGCGAAAGCCAAAGTAGGATTTTTACCACGTATCCTAGAACTAGTTGCTAGTTTTTAATAGACACAAATTTTTGAAAGTTTTTACCGTTTGAATACAAACGGGTATATTTTTCAGAATAAAATAATTGAAAAATATTTTTCAAACCCTTATAAATACCATTGGCATGCTTGTGTTATCCATACACACACAATCAATGGCTTGTAAACTACCACATACCGCTGAACAATTTCAATTGTTTATCAAGGCAGAAACTGAGGGTAGTGACGTGGATCGTCAAAATGCTATTGTGAAGGTCATCCTGCAGTTTGAGGCTATGAAACAACTGAAATGACGACTTAGAGAAAGCTACGCCATGTGCACAGACATTTCAGATGATAGAAAATATGTGATCGACACGTTTTTGTATGATGAATATTGTAAGGACGCTGCTGTCATCGAATCGCTGTGGGCTTGTGTTCATCAGATAGATAACCAGATTTCCAACAAGGTCCGTTGGAGTTTGGAAGAGAATGTTGAAGCTGCTAGGGTTGAACATCAACGACAACAACAACAACAACAACAACAACAACAACAACAAAATCCACCACCACCACAACAGCAACAACAACCACAACTACAACAAGGTGCATCAAGTTCATCTACCCCAAGGGTGGTTGTGCAACAACAACATTTGCCTCATCTGGATCACTTCCAGCCAAGTTTCGAGGAAAATGTGGCAGTTGATGATGGTGGTTGGACTTCTGACATGGAGCGGAATCTGAGAAGGTTGGAAGCTCAATGGGAAGCAGAGAAGTTGGCGAGCTTTGATCCTTATGATGACGGTTATCATTCCAACAACTCTCAGACCTGGGATCATCCGGACTACCTTTGAAGTCTATGTTTATGTTTATGTGATGTTTTAATCCAGTATCGTTTGTAATGTTTAAGTATTTGAATAATACGGTGTTTGAATTTAATTGAGATTACTGTAGAGTTTACAGTGCCTGAGATTGAACTATAGGGATCACTGTATCACTTACAGTGTTCAAGAAAAGTAGAGGCCACTGTATTTACTTACAATGTCTGCTAAGAAAATAGAGACCACTAAAGTTTTGTGATAAATTCAAAGTGGTAAGACGTAAGGTTACGAAGAGATTTTGAGACCATTGTACATACAATGTCTGGGAGTTTAGAGGAAGCATCATGAAATTCACAACGTTAGAGGAATGAGTAGAGCCATGGTGTAGTTCATAGTGTCTTATTAGTGGATGAATTTATTGTAATCTTATGTGAAATTTGCTAGTTAACACAATTTGAAAATTTTTTCCTTTGGAATAACTATTGTTATTCTTTTATGAAATTTCACATGGTTTCCAATTATAAGGATCTGTGCGGGTAACCTACCCGTTAAACAAAAGAGTTTTGTTGATAACAGATTCTTACACAGAGATATTCGAATGAGGATTTGGTGTATGTAGAGAAAGTTGCTGAATCCCAGCTTTTAGGGGATGAGAAATCTTGTTTGTCCTTGTGTGAGGAATAGTTAATGCAAGTGGCTAGAATAGTAAGAGATAGTATTACGATAAGAGTGTTGCTTTGAACCCGTATAGTAACATCATGTATTAATGTTTTATTGTGTTAATAACTTGTATATTCTTGTTGTACAGGATATTCGAGGTGTTGAACCCAGTCGTGAGTCTTGCTCTTGCTGGTGTAGTGGTGTTTTTTTATTTTTTTTTTTTTTTTTTTTTTTTTTTTTTTATTTTTATGGGTATAGCGGGTCAATCGATCGGTGATGTTATGCCTTTCTTTGTGATATTCGTAATGTTAGCATTACCAATGCTAATTATATCATTATGTATTAATATTTATGGTTTCTAATGAGAGTTATGTTGTGTGTTTGATGAATTTTCGTGGTTATTGGTTTCATACTAGTGCCCTTACAGATAAAAATAGGCCCACTTATTTATAATTCGTTATTTACATAGAGAGGCGTCCCAAACAATGTAAATGAGGAAATATAAACTTATGGTTCAGCGCTTTACAATTTCTTTATTTAAATAAAAGGCATCCCAATCATTCAAATAAAGACATTGTAAACCATCCTACTTAAGAATTTCTGGTTTAACACTCGTACTAATCCACACAATAATCCATGCGCGGATTTTCCAGAAATACAGAAAAATTTATTTCACACGTATCTATAAAGATACGAATAAGATAATTAAAGGTGGTTGGTACGGTACTCGAAATAGTTGGTGAGTATATACCTCAATATATTAGGGTGTTGGGATAGCAAAACTATCTAGAAGTCAAATAAGCGTCTGGCGGATGGTAAGCACGGAGAGCGAAAGGCTATAAAATGTTTTGTTTGTAAAAGTAGTTATAGTTCGGACCTCATTTAGACCCGTTTCTCTATAACTGTAGCTCTGATACCAATCTGTAACACCCCCAATTTCGTGATATGCAGCGGAATTTAAATTGGGTGTTACTTCATGGCACAACAGTTGAATAGTAGAAAACGATCACCAATTTGGTCGTTTTAAAAGATTTATCATTCGAATATCAGAGTTTATAAAGTAAGGTCCCCGTGGTTTCAAAGTTTATTAAATAGGTTTTCGAATGATATTTATAGCCTTTATAATTATCCGTGCTCCTTCGTGCCATCCGTGCTCATTGTGAACCTGAGATAAATACATGCTTAAAACGTCAACACAATGGTTGGTGAGTTCGTGGAGTTTGATAGAAAGTAATTTTCTTTCAATGGTTTTAAAAGGTGTATAGCGGTTGTCGAAATGAATAATAGTTCTTCATGAAATCAATAACAAGATGAGTTGAATAAAAGTCCACTAATGATTCATGTATGATCTCAAGTGATCATAAGTTTCAAGTTTTAAATGAAGATGAGCTACGTTGTTATACGCTCGAAATGATGAGTTAAGTCAACTTTTAAATGTAACGAAACGCCAAGCATCTTGGGTTGTCTTTTGTAGAATTCACGATTTAGATGCATATGATAACAGTTAAAGTTCAAGTACAGGATTCATAATCATAACACTTAATAATCTAGATTCTGAAATTTATCAGTGTAAGTGGTGGTCTACTAAATACAGCTGTATCCTAGGATATATGAAACATTCATATATTCATAAAGTTATATTGCCCTAAGCCTCATGACACGCAAAACGTTAACAATTTCCGTAAAACGGCGGTGTCCCACCAGGGTTACTGATGGGTGTTTATAGCCCTCATGTTAATAGGTGATTTGCCAATTCCTATTTTTCTAAAATATAGTGCATCGCGACTAAATACGACTAACCATATAGGAATTTCGTCCAAGTATTTAGTGGGATAGGTCGTCAGCCTCTAACAGGTTTCGAATCTGTTCACTATATTCGCGCTCACCGCAGTGATTAATGGCTCATGATCAAGGGACTTTATGGCAATAAAGTAAACTTAGGCAATATAGGTCTCAGGGTTCATAAAATATACGTATTCTGATCTTGGCAATTATTTCCAGTGAAATGTAGAATTATCATAGTAAAGTAACAGTACATCCATTTTTTATATGAATGCATACAATAAGTCTCAGTATCATGTTACATCATGTAGTTTAAAAATGTTATCTTTCAAATTCAGTGATTAAGCTTAGCGAGCAATTTGCACATATAATGAATATATATTACTTTCAAGGGTGATTCAAACATGTAAAGCATAGTGGATGATTTTAAGTAAATCATGAGAGTTTTCAAAGTATATAAGTAATTTAAAACAGTTAAAGCATGTATCTCCCCCAAAAAGGTATAAATCAAGTATTAAAAAAGGAGGGGCCACGACTCACCTGGAGCGTATCTGGCAAGATATAATTATTAGATTTATGGAACGATCACGGAAACGTCTTCGATACGAAACCTGAATATAAGGGAAGTCTAAGATTCTGACTTACTACTAACAGTGAGTGTGATGTGAGGAATCGTAAAGCGATTTGATCGGTGATATGGGTGTGATATGCTTAAAATGCCTCAAGTTAAAAATATATATCTATAGTATTATCTTGATTCTTTTATCAATCGACCCAACATTTTACTTTTTCAAAATATGCAAAAAGGATATGTAAAGTGAAATCGTTATATCCTAGTTATAATAAATAACGAAAACGTAAATAACATGTAACTAAAAATATGAAAATGCATATGAAGTGCTGGGGTGAAAATAAACTAAGAATGTCAAGTGAAATTAAATAGGTCCTTGTCCTTTTCAGATTTTATATTCTTTAGTCTAACTGTGATTGCGTTACGTCGTTAGTCCTCGGTTAAGTCCATAGTCCATAATAGTCCAATAATTGTCCATATGTCCATACGAGGCTTGGCATTCAATAATTTGTCAAATAATACCCTATATGTTCTGTTTTTACAGATTTAGTCCTTGCTTTAGAGGGTTGACAGTTTTAGTCCTTCTAGGTGTTGTCGCGTTACGTTTTTAGTCTTTTTCATACAAGAATCATGGGAAGAATTATCTAAAAATTTCTGGAGTTTATTCAGGTTTATTAAAACTTAAGTCAACTGCTTATTTCTGAAAATACCTTATTTTTAGCTTATTGGGCTTATTAACGAAATATACATAGGCCCGTTAAGAAATCGAGAGGCGAGGGATGAAAATAGTTTTGGGCTTGGACTTGGGCTATTTTTATGATTCTAAAAATATGCCATATGGGCCTGTTGGGCTGTTTAATCGTAAATTCTTATTGGGCTGAATATAAGCCCAACCGGAAATTAAATAATTTCTGAAAATGTTATATTTAGATACTAGCGAGTCAGTTTTTAAACGAGTGATTTTGAGGGTCGAAAAGATCTTATAAGGTCGAACTCAAAATACAAAATGAGTAACTAGCTGGGTGGTCTATCGAATGGTGCAAAAATATGTGGTTGTTTCTTGTTCAAATCGTGAGTAAATCAATCCTGAGTTGCGCCAGTCGCACAAGTGCAACTGGAAACATTTGAGAATAATCTAAGTCTTTTTTTTTCTTTTTTTTAAGGCAGTTGAGTAGCGTTTAAAAAGGGTTCGTTTTCAGTGTCGAGATGAGCTTATGAGATCAATGTTGAAAAATGTAGTTTTCCAGGTGTACTATCGAGGTGAGCAAAAATATTGGGTTATTAAATGTACCAATCGAAATATATTCAGGCGTGAGTTGGCTGGGTCGCATGGTTTGAAACTGAAGAACTCTAAATATTTTCTAAGTGTTGATGGTATGTATGCGCTGGTCAGTTTATTTTAGCCAAATTAGGACTAGTAAATGAGCTTATTAATACACGTTATATTTATGAAACTTTTAGCTCGTTGTAAGGTCTATTAGGTGGGGTAAAAACATTGGGTGGTCGTTAGTCTATATTTTGTTTACGAGGCCGTGAAAGTCGCGAGTTGAGACAGATTTTTACTATTAAATACTTGGTGAATTTTGTAATGTTTGCATGATTTTGTACGTTTGAAGCATGATCAAAAAGGGTTCGAATGATGCATGAAACCATGAAATAAATGTGAGATGTGTGTGATTCGTGACTCCTAGGCCTTCCACAAGGAAGGCTAGTCACTGGTTGTGTTCTACATGCTATCGTATACGTAAATAAATAGTCAAGATAATACATGCTCGAGTAAATGACATATGTGGTGCATGGAGACTAAAATGCGTATAATATGAAATCAACGAGAGGTAGTAGATACTTACTACACCCTTTTGGAAGGTGGTGAAGACTTGCATGGGATCGGTTGAACACATGGGTGAGCAACCCTCTTGTTGGAATTCGTTTGTACACGTATTCTTTGTAACCCATTTAAGTTTAAATGGTGCAAAAAGGGTTGAGTATGTGTAAGAGAGGTGAGGGTGAGAGGTGGTAAAAAGGGCAGTGATGTTCGACTGGTAGCACAAGGATGAATTGAAGGCAGTATGCTTAGATGATCTTCTCACTCGATTTGCTTCCTAACTTGGGACAGTACACTTCCTGGTTTTTAAGGTGTATTGTGAAGTGAAAGAGAGTGAGATGTGAGTGGTGTAGAGTGGGATAGAATGGGTATGATATAGGAGAATGTACACGTTTCTTTCAAACTCAATCATTGGTGATCACTCTGCAAGAGAGGACACATATGCATGTTTTACTAAAATATCTTAGGGAGTTTGGTGGAATTTGTCTCTTGTTGTTGGATTGTATTCATGTTCGGTTGATAATTTATATGAGTGCCACGTGGAGTTTTGCAAAATACAATTTGCTATTGATGTTCTAGTTATCACAATATGCTAAAAGAGTTACTAGGAAGGTGTAGGAAAAGTGTGGTGTAATATGGTGAAGTTTTGATGTTTTATGTTTGTCGAGCTAGGTGAGTTGGAACAAATGGTTTGGCCTTCAAAATTATAGGAGTACTCGATATCTAGTACTGAAATTCGACATATATATTATCTAGTGGGTCGTGATCAAGACGGTGTAAAAATATTGACAAGTCGTGTTTATAACTAGCGAGAAAAATGGCTGTTTTGGAGAGGTATAGGATCAGGTTTTTCACTTGAAGTATTAAAAGAAGAAGAGAAATTATGCGTGGGTTAGTTGGGCTGTGAAATGTCGAATTCATATGAAAATGATAAAAGGCAAGTGGGTTTTGGAAGTTGGGCTGGATCGTGGGTGATTGGGTAGTGATGGGCTGGCAGAAATGGTTCGGTTGATTTGTAGCTTAATTATATTGGATGAAATGAAGTGCAAGTTTAATATTGGTGTGGTAATTAGTAGAAAATATAGTGACTAGTGTATATGGTGATTTTTGAAATTTTAATCTTTGTAATGTGGTCACGTTTCGTAATATATGTCGTGGTCTAGTGTTGACATTCGTTAATTGTTGTGTTGTTGTGTTGTGGTGAAATAATATATCCAAAAAAAAAAAAAAAATTAAATTACCCATAAAAATGGGTTTTAGTAGATAGTAACTCGAGGTTATTATTAATTAACAAGAATTATCAATATGGATTTTCGTGGGATCCTACACTTAATTCCCTAAGATCCCTGCCGGCAAAATGGTAAATGTCCCTTTGGGCATGTCGGTCGACATGACTGTAAAAGATTTGAGTTAGGGACCAAAAATCGAAGTTATGATGAGGGACTTTTTGGAGTAAATATTTAAAACGAGTCCATGCATCATAGAGAGGTTTATCTTTATGTTGTTTAAACATTAAGATGTCATATGGAGTGGGTGAATTACGTGGTTGGTAGTATGGTGGATTCGCGTTCTCCATAATGGTGAACGGAAGAGTCAATGAAAATTACGAACAAACACACAAAGAAATAAGATAGACTAAAGAAGACCTATAAAAAGAAAATAAAAATCTTACTAGAAAGGAATCTAGTAAGTAGACCTAATAAAAAACAATTTCAACCTAAACAATAACTATTCCCCAGCAACGGCGCCAAAAACTTGATGCGTGGTTTTGCGACATTACAACAGGTTTTACCTCTCGAGGGATCTCAAGAGGCTTGCAATCCCCACCAGGCAGTGTACCTGACCGATGTAGTATAGTGTAGTGGCAAGTACCGGGGGATTGATCGTTCTCTAGGGGAATAGTGTCGTTAGGATTGAGAAACTACTCTAATAGGTCTAAGGGAGAGGGAAGATTCTTTTTTTATTTTTTTTATATTTTTTTATAAAAGCAAGTAAAATCTCGGGTTTGAAGGAGTGGGCGGAATTAGTTGCTAGTCAACTAACCCAAATAACTACAATTGCAAATAAAATAAAATAACTGAAAATAAAAAGGCTGTGGAACTTATATGGAGAGAAATGTGTTTACTTAGATTTCCTTACTCCCTAACTATCTTTTACCGGTTGATTAGTGTGTATTAATTGCGTGGATGACGGGTGTATTCCTTAATACCAATCGTGGGGTGGCGTACGTACTTCCCCAACTCTACAAGCTCCTACTTAACTCCTATGTCGAGCCGGCTAAGAAGCTCCTAACATGGGATCACTAGAATTCGCTCATGCATTAAATATAACCATAAAAACCTTAGTACGCATTGGTTCATGTTTCTTAAGACGTTCAAGCAAGTTACCGTATAGGAGGTTAGCCAGTTTTCTTAAGCCTAACATTGATAAACAATCATCCAATACAATTAATAACACACCAACAACCAATAATCAATAGTTAGGTTTCATTAGATCTAAGCAAACACAAGATAAATCTAGCCTAGCATGTTAAATAAAAGACAAGAACAAGATATAATCAAACAACACATAGACATATTGAATGATTAATTAATTACTTATCTTCAATTGAACATGGGAGATCCAAGGGTATAAAACTCTTCAAAGTAGCAGAAAAATCGTCTTAGGGTTTCTCCTCACAAAGTTGCACACTAATGACTAAAAATTATGAGAATATATATAGAAAATCAGATCTGACGGCGTCACGTTATAGAGCTGACGCCGTCACCTCACCACGGTTAGGGTTTCTTGATGGCCTTCTTGACGCCGTCCCCTTTTAATCATCCAAAATCCTCTCTGGCGCGTCAAGGGTTGACGGCGTCACAATGGTGCTTGACGCCGTCACAGGTACTTTTCCAGCAGATTTTGAAACTTTGTCGTTTTCTTCACTTTTATGCTCCAAAAACGTCCAAAATGCTTCCTTTTCCAGATTTCTTCTCCAAAGTACCTAAAATGACAAAAGGAACGATTTAGGGCAATATTTGATCAAATAAATACGATTTAGGGCTTAAATGACCCCCTAAAAGCGGTACACTTTTCGCTTCATCAATCGTCTATACACATTGGTCGTATATGACATATATGTCTTAAGACATAGCTTCTAGTGCACTAATTTTTTGTTTTGTAGGTTCATCTTAACGCCCTAGAGCAAGGGGAGCTTTCGTCAAAAATTTATAGAATGCATCATATACACGCAATTGTTGTATATCACATACTCATTCTAGGACAAATAATGTTTTACACTAACCTTTATTTTGTAGGATTCTTCATCCTTGCATCATATACATTGGTACCCTAGCAACAGGGAGTATTGATCAATGGGGAGCTAGTCATGCACTAACCTTTATTTTTCTAAGCTTTCTTGCATCATATACGTTGGTACCCTAGCAACGGGGAGTATTGATCAAGGGGGAGCTACAGTCAAAGGGGAGCATGAACGCATTTATTATTATTCTCATTCTTCGACACACCTTTGTATTTCAACAAAAAGGAGGAGATAGTCCAACATAGCTTACCCTTGTGTATCGTTGGCTATATGCATTTCATTCATCATGCATTTTTCATATATATTTTTTATGTTGCACAACACTAACCTTGATGTAGGTTAAGAGTCTTAATTTGATCCATGGATCCGCTAACAACCTAGGGGATGCAACAACCATAGGAGATTGGAGTAGTCAATTTAACTTCACTAGGGATGATGCAAGCTCGCCATTTCGGGGAGAAATGAAGTTAACTCCAAGGACACACCCTTTTTGTTTTGACAAAAAGGGGAGAAAGGTGTAAACGGAGAAAGTAATAGCGGAGAAGGTAATGTAAAGGTAGTACGAACACAAGTAACTTTTTACATTTTACTTTCTATCACGTTTACATATTTTGTCATCATCAAAAAAGGGGAGATTGTTAGTGCAAGCAGTCTCGTTTGTTTTGATTGATGACAAACATGTAACTTGATACATAACGTAAAATGTACAAGTTACTTGTAATCATATCTTGTATCAACATAAATCCAACACCTCTCGATTTCTCAAGTCCGCGTATGGTACAACACAGGTTCGTACATGTTTTTTATGTGGCATTATGATCAAACCCTTATAGCCATTTGGCTTCAGCAACCCACGGATCACACGGAACAAAAAAAGGGTTCCGCCCTTTATAACTTTTGGTTCCGTGGTCTCCTGACACAAAATCTAAAAATCTTTATCAAATCTTTCCAAAATCAAATCTAAATCTTTACAAAATCTTTCCAAAATCAAATCTAAATCTTTACAAAATCTTTCCCAAATCTTTCATGAAATCTAACCAAGATATATTCTTAGATTTTGCTAGACTAGGATGATCCAAGGCATGATGTAATAAACCATTTTCTTTTTGACTTAAGTATATAGGAAAGTTAACTTGTAAAATGAATTGTAACTAGTTTAGACAAATGTCTAAATGTAACTAGTTCAAGAAAATGTCTGTTTTAAGTGCTTTTCAAAATAAAATGTATTTTGTCAAGTGTAAGTAAACTTTAGTACTTAATGCAAAATGTAAAATGAGGTTCGAAATGGAATGGTTAATCTATTAAAATACTTAATGACTCTAAACGTATTTTAAACATTCTAAATGATTTGTTAAGGGGTTTGATTATAATGCCACATAACAAACATGTACGAACCTGTGTTGTACCATACGAGGACTTGAGAAGTCGAGTGGTGTTGAATGTATGTTGAGAAAAAATGTGATTACGAGTAACTTGTACATTTTACGTTATGTATCAAGTTACATGTTTGTCATCAATCAAAACAAACGATACTGTATAGATTAAATATCGTAATATTTGCACTAACACCCTTCTTATGCACTAAAGGAATCCTCTTGTGTACTAATATCCTTCTTATGCACTAAAGAACCCCTCTTGTGCACTATTACCCTTTATGTGAACTATTAGTCTGGTACCCCTCTTGTGCATTATTTTCTCAAAATGACTCGTAACACCTTTAAACATAAAATCAATACTTTAGACTTATATTTAAACACATGTAATCCAATTTAACTAAAAATATACCACCTACATGGTCTCCCAAAATTCTTGACTCGTTTGACTCAAAATGGGTTAAAATGGACATTGTCCCAAACACCCATTTTTCTGCATACCCTTTTTCTGCACTTTTGACCCATTTTCTGAAATAAAAGTGACTTCTATAACATGACATAACATCAAACTTTTTAGAATTTATTAACACAACATAAAACACATAAATATATAAACATGGTCTCCAAGACCTGCGGAAACGTACTTTACAAATGGACGGATGTTGTTCTAAACACCCTTTTTGACCCATTTACATACACTATCTTACACAACTTACAAAATCATTACTTCAACATCAAGACCTGGACTTGGACACTTGAAAACAATGTTTATAATACATTTACAATGACTCAGGGTTCAACCATGATTGAGCTCGGTATCTATTACTAAGCTCATATGCATTTACCAAATACTTCCAATTCCATGCTTCCAAATTCTATGTCTTTAGTCAAGACCTTACTTCCTCCGCTTATGAACCTACAAAACGGTTGGACAACTAAACCATAAGCTTTCACTTATTAAGTAAAAGACATAACAAGTTATCATATATCATTTAACACATTTGCATCATGAAAAAACACTCACTAGTCCAAGAGACTACAATCATACCATTACTTGCCTTCTTTCACTTTTACATAAGCTTCACACATCATTTGTTAACATCATAAGTAGGCAAACCTCATTCTATCTAGTTTAACCAACTAGCCTATTTTGATCTTAATCCAAGCATCCTAAAACTTAAGCCTTTCACATCCTTAACACAATCACAACACATAACACAAGTATGATAAACTCAATATAACACCTTGTTAGGATAGACACTATGGTCGGTCGTGGGTTTCGGTCTTTCATCGGTTACCTTCGGTCGACACTAATGTGGTGTTTCGGTCTTTGATCGGTCGAGCATGGAACGAAAGAGAATTAGGTCGCCAAAACGACCGAATACAAACACACACAATTTAATTTTTTACTGTTTAAAAAAAAAAAAAAAAAAAAAAAAAAAAAAAAAAAAAAAAAAAAAAAACT
Source organism: Artemisia tridentata subsp. tridentata (assembly GCA_021014915.2). Classification (NCBI taxonomy): domain Eukaryota; kingdom Viridiplantae; phylum Streptophyta; class Magnoliopsida; order Asterales; family Asteraceae; genus Artemisia; species Artemisia tridentata. Next base: position 363,582,524 of record CP139505.1, read on the forward strand.
TTTTTTTATAAAAACTTTACCACTTTTACAACCTTAAAAAAAATAAAAATAAATACCAACCTCAAACACACTTTAAACACACGATTCAAACAACAATTCTCTCAACACCTTCAAACACAATAACACAAAATTATGGCTTGTCGTCTCCCCCATACCGTCAAACAAATGCAAAAGTATATTAAAAAACAATGCGATCAAGACGATGCGGCTCGACAACAGGCTATTGTCGAAGTTATCAAGCAGTTTGTGCTCGCAAAATGCAAAGAAACAATGATTGAGACAATGATACGCGGAGTGAAAAGGTGATAAAACTTATGCACGCCATCACCAAATAAGTTCTCGGACCGTTTTGGACTCCAGGTTGTTTAGACCTTGATCTAGGATAAACAATAAGCACAATAATAATGATCAAAATAAGATGCACAACGGAATAACAAATGATTCATTATTATTATCAAGGTTTAAACAACCTGGAGTCCAAAACGGTCCAAGAACTTATTTGGTGATGGCGTGCATAAGTTCTATCAGGTGGTATCAGAGAGGGGGGCTCTCGATCTAGGGATGTTACAAGGTTACTATCGAAGAGATGTTGTTTTGATGAAGGTACGATTTAGTTTTTTAAAGGTATATACGCATTTATTTTTTCTTGGGTATCGATTTGGTCTGACACGACAACAGATTAATTCGTCTTTTAAATCGGTACTGGATTACTTTTGTCATCAAGCGTATGATAAATCAATTGGTTATAGTTCATGAAAGTGGTGCAAATTGGTGTTGACTGTATTAATTGTGATCACATGGGTCTATCGCCTTTTTGCAATTTGATTGGTGGTATGATATTAAAATTGGTTTGTCGATCTTTATTCTATAAGTTTCTATTGTTTATTCGTTCCTTATTTGTTGATAACAAAAAGGGGAAGATATTTTGAGTGGTATGGCATGGCTTAAGGGGAAGACAAGATTGTTTCATTCATGGTGAGATTTAATTATCTCAACTTCTGCTACTTCGTCTAGGGAAGTTCGTACAAGAACGAGTTTGTTTTGTCATCATCAAATAGGGGAAGATTGTTGGGTTTATGGATTTGATGATACAAAACATAAAGAATGAAACAAGAAAGAATAAAACATGAAGGACTTACTTGCAAAAGAAGATTTATATTTTAGTCCTTCGTAGTCTTTTGTAAACCCTAATTTCTATTATATAAAGAGATTAGAGGTACAGGTTTTATTAAGTCTTCCCAATGTAATCAATTAAAGGTGTGTGTGTGTGTGTCTAGGGCGTAGGACTTAAACGCCTAGACTGTAATTGTTAGTCGCCTCAAGGATCTTTGATCCCTGTTACAAGGCAGTGTAACCGTATTATTTTGATCAAATAATAGTTGAGGCGTGGTGTGATTGAAGAAAAACTTTGTGTCAATAACAATTGATTGTTCTTATTCCGCTGCATATTTGTTCGTTGTTATTGTTGAACCCTAAGGCTCAAAACAATCCAAGAAATTATCCTCCCCTAAACTTGATATTTTTCTCCAAAAATCATCAAGTTTCCTTTAAAACCCAACTACTCATCAGGAGGATGCTTTCAAACACTTACTGTTTTGAAGTCTTCTCTTGCAAAATCTTTTTATACTTCTCAATTAGCACACCTGCTTGATAATCTGATACAAATGGCCTTTGTAACATTAACTTTCCTGGTTGCAACATATCAGTAAGAATATCAACATTGTTGTAGAAAGGATAATCTTTCTCTATCAACATGTAAGTACCAAATCCACTATCTCCAATCAGTTCATGTACTCCACATGACTGATATAAGTACCACTTGACAACCTTCTTTGACCTTCTCAACTTTTCCCATTCTGTATACCTTGCATCAGGCTCAAACATGTTACTCAGCCAAAGATAATGTACTTTTTCAGGCACTTCCTCTGGTTTCTTGTCACTATATCTTTCCTTGTAAAGTTTCCAGAGTTTTACAATATCTTCCCTATCCATGTCATCCAGCATCTGAGAAAATCTATCATACTTTTCACATGCAAAGTTAGATCTCATAACTTCCCATTTTGCATCACAGACATCAAACACATCAGAAGAATAAGAGATAATTGGATACTTTGTTGATAAGGGGACTGCATTGATTATTTCAGGTTCTGGCTGTGGTTTATGAACTGTGAAATCCATAATGGCTTTCATAGCATCAGCTTCTTCTTGTTTGTTCTTATAACTATCTTCAGTTGCAACTCTTCTTTTCTTTCTAGCACTCATCTTACTTCTTTTACCAGTTCTCTTATAACCAATGACTTCCTTAATTTCTTCCCTCTCAACCTCCATAGTTTGCTTGTCACCTTGCTTCTTTAAATCACTTCCAGATGCTTTCAAAGTAGCATTTGACTCTGGAGTTTTATAAGTCCATGGATCCACTTTCCTTGTTAGCTTAACTACCTCATCATCATCAAATTTCCTATCAATCTCCTTCTTTACTGTTTCATACATCTTTCTCACTTCATCATCTGAATAAATTTTCAAATCTTTTAACTTCCAATTCTTCATATTTTTCAAGTAGTATTCATGATGAGTTCTGAGTTGCTTTACAGTAGGAGGTTTAAGCACTTTCTTCTTCTTCCTTGCAGCAATCAATTTCTTCTTTTGTTTTGCTCTAAACTCCTCCAAGAAATCAAACTCATTCTTATCAGTAAAATCATCTTGTAACTCCTCCTTTACCATATTAGCCCATCTGATCACAGCCTCATTCTTAGCCCTTTCATTATCCTATTCATCCAACAATGCTCTAGTCTTTGCTTCATTCTCAGTCAACTTCCTTTGCTTTTGAAGCTCTTCCTGTTCATCTTGTTCTACCAATTTTCTTGCAGCATCTGCATCATGCCTATCCTGATCTTCTTTTGGCCAGAATTAAAACGGAAGGTGTGTAGGATAAGGTGTAGGTTTATGGGTAGTAAAGTTGTTGGTTGGTTGTTTGTTTTGTGGCTTTTGAATCCTGAATGTTGATGTAACTCTTGCTAATGTAGTGAATGTTCCCAGTAATGACTAAACTTCTATTATCTTTGTGTTTATGAACATCCACTCTTATGCTTTTGATCCTGAATTGTTAACCTCCCCTGAACTTCAGAATCATCGTATTCTCATCAAGCAAACTTTTGTGACTTAACCTGCAAAAGATTAGTCCAACAACCACAAAACACAAACAAGAATATCTCACAGTAATCACAAGATAGTCAACAAAATAACTATCTTAGCATCACACAATATACATACATAGCAAGCATTAGAAACCACTTATTTGATCAATAACAGCACAAATCCTCAAAAACTTTTTACAAAAACATACAGAGATAAGATTTTAAAGATTGATCATACATATACTAGCAACTAAAAATTGAAATCTACTTATATCAAAACATTTTGTAAGTAAATCAGCAACATTGTTGTCAGTATGTATTTTAACCACTTGAATTAACTTTTTCTCATAACAATCTCTAATAAAATGATGTCTTATCTCTATATGCTTTGTTTTAGAGTGAAAAACAGGATTCTTGATTATACACATTGTGCTGTTATTATCAATATAAATTTTGGTGTTCATGAAATTGTACCCATAATCCAAGAGTTGATTCTGAATCCAGAGTACTTGTCCACAGCAACTAGAAGCAGCTATATACTCTGCCTCAGTTGTTGAGTTAGCCGCCACAGTCTGTTTCTTGCATTGCCATGAGATTAGCCTATGACCAAGGTATTGACAGCCTCCAGTGGTTGACTTTCTATCCAAACTAGCTCCAGCATAGTCACTGTCTGAGTATGCTATCAAATCAAAGGGTGAATTATTAGGATACCAAAGGCCCAATTTAGGTTGACCCTTTAGGTACCTAAAAATTCTTTTGACCACTTCCAAGTGTGAAACTTTTGGGGACACTTGAAATCTGGCACAAGCACACACAGAAAACATGATATCTGGCCTTGAAGCAGTCAGATACATCAATGAACCAATCATTGATCTATAAAGATGCACATCAACCTCTTCCCCATCTTCATCCTTGAGCAAAGGTTTGTTGTTATCCATTGGTGTCTTAGCTGCCTTCACATCATTGAAACCAAATTTCTTTAACATATCAGCCACATACTTGTCTTGACTGATGAAGATCCCCTCAGCTGTCTGCTTAACCTGAAGCCCCAGAAAGAAAGTGAGTTCCCCCATAGAACTCATCTCAAACCTGTTGTGCATAAGCTTCTCAAATTCTTCACATAACACCTTATTTGTAGACCCAAAAATGATATCATCTACATAAACCTGAACAAGTAGGATATCCTTTTTGTCTTTCTTAATGAACAATGTTTTGTCAATGGTTCCTCTGCAAAAACCATTGTTCAACAAATACTTGGATAAGGTGTCATACCAAGCTCTAGGAGCTTGATGTAGTCCGTATAGTGCTTTCTCCACCTTATAAACCCTATCAGGATACTTAGGATCTTCAAAACCAGGTGGTTGCATCACATATACCTCTTCATCAATCTTTCCATACAAGAAAGCACTTTTCACATCCATTTGATACACAGGAAAGTTCTTGTATGAGGCATATGCCAAGAATAGTCTGATAGCCTCTATTCTTGCAACTGGGGAAAATACCTCATCATAATCTATACCTTCTTCCTGAGTGTATCCCTGAGCCACCAATCTAGCCTTGTTTCTGATAACAATGCCTCTTTCATCTCTCTTGCATCTGAACACCCATTTTGTACCAATTGCCCTTTTCCCATTGGGCAGATCAACTAATGTCCAGACTTCTTGAAGCTTGAACAGCAGCAGTTCCTCTTGCATAGCTTCAACCCAGCTTTCATCTTTCATAGCCTTGTGAATGGTTTTGGGCTCCTCTTGAGATAAGAAACAGGCAAACATACAATTTTGTAAATCCTTGTGGCTATTCCTCTTTTTAAGAGTTTTAGCAAACAATCCCTGATCAAGCAAATCACTCAAACCTTTTGATTTACTTCCGGTCTGTACAGCAGAGTGAACATCACCAATAATATGCTCCTTTGGATGATTCTTGTGGATTCTGGTTGTTGGAGTGGGACTAACTGGTATATCAGTCTCCAAATTGGATAAATCAGCTTCAGCACCAAAGACATCAACAATTTCATCATCAGTGTCCACATACACTTCTTCCAATTCGGGCATCTCTTCAGAAGAATCATCATAAGAATCACCATAAGAATCAGCAGTAGAGTCCTTGGGCACAGCAGCAGAATTGCTAAGCTTAGCAGCAAAGTGTTTTGGCCTAACAGCAGAGTTGTGTGGCCTAACAGCAGAGTGTTTTGGCCTGGCAGCAGAGTTATGAGAACTGCTGCTATGTTTATTCCCTTGGAGTCCATCAATTTGTGACTCTTCATCCCTTTCCTTATCACCATTTTTGTCATCATGAGAAGGCTGAACACTTTCTTCTGCATCATTCTTTGGAACTTCTGCATGAACATCATCATCCAGTGAACTCTTGCCCTCATTTTGTGTGAAAGGCTGATCAATGTTCCATCTTTCAATCAACACAAACTCTTTTGCAGATGCATTATCCTCAGCTTGAGTACCTGCAGTAGGGTTAGTTTGTGTACCTGCAGACATGTTAGTTGTACCTGCAATGACTGGTTGATAATTCATACTTTTGGTTAAAGAATCAATATCAAACATCCATTCAGGACCTTTTCCATCAACATTAGGTGTGGTTTCTCTAATTTTAACATGTAAATTTTCCACCACATGCCCAGTCCTTTGATTGAAGACCCTAAAAGCCTTACTTTCAGTGGAGTATCCAACAAAGAAACCTATGTCTGCTTTCTCACTAAACTTGCCTAAGTGGTCAATGGTGTTCAAGATAGTAACAGGACACCCAAATGGTCTTAAGAAATCTATCAGAGGTTTCCTACCATGTAATAACTCATAAGGGGTCTTGTTATGAGGCTTAACTATCTTACTTCTATTTTGCACATAGCAAGCAGTGTTGACTGCTTCAGCCCAAAAGATAGTGGGTAACTTAGACTCTGACAACATGGTCCTAGCAGCCTCAATTAATGTTCTATTCCTCCTCTCAGCAACACCATTTTGCTGAGGAGTTCTAGCCACACTAAATTGTCTAGTTATACCCTTTTCCTCACAGAACTGATTCATCACTTGGTTCTTAAATTCAGTTCCATTGTCACATCTGATGACCTTAACCTTGTGATTAAATAGGTTTTCTATCCTTGTAATAAAAGCCTTAAGAATGCCAGGAGTCTCATCCTTAGTAGCTAAGAAGAATACCCAAGTAAATCTACTAAAATCATCAGTGACCACTAAGCCATACATCTTTTTGTTCAAGCTTTTCACATAAGTAGGTCCAAATAGGTCCATATGTAACATAAACAAGGGTTCAGTAATAGAGTTCACCAATTTGGACTTACAAGATGCTCTATGTTGCTTTCCCATCTGACAAGCAACACATATTTCAGGATTTTCAAAAACCTTTGAAGGTAATCCTCTGACCAAATTCCCTTTCACCAACTTGTTGATAGCCTTGTAGTTCAAATGGCCAAGCCTTCTATGCCAAAGTTTGGATTCATCAATAGTGGCTTTGGCAAACAAACAAGTTAAATCTCTTTTGGGAATAATGTTCTTTATATCCACACTGTATATGTTGTCATTTCTAGGGACTTTAAGAAGTACTAATTTATCATCAGGTATCTTATAGTCGGGAGATAAGACAAGACATTCAGTGTCTGTAAAAAGAACAAAATTCTTTCTGTCACACATTTGTGAGACACAAAAAAGATTGAACTTTAGTCCATTAACCAAATACACTTTCTCAAAATCCAATTTTCCAGTTCTGATGATTCCTTTTCCAACAATTTTACCTCCTTTAGGGTCATTCCCAAAGGCAACGTATCCACCATCCAAAGCTTCAAAATTTTCCAAATTGCTTTGGTCTCCAGTCATATGTGAAGAGCATCCACTATCAAAAATGCATTTATCCTTTAGCTCCTTTTGTAGATTGCCCTGCACAAAAAGTAAGAGAATTAGTTTCTCTTTGGGACCCAAGCCATTACTGACTTGGATCTGCCTTGTGCATCAAAGTAGTAAAATTTCTTCAACTGCATTGGTGCACTGCTGTGTCTGAGAACATGATCCAAAACTTTAACTTAAGGTTTCCAGACCCAGCAAGCTGAGGCCTTAACAGCATAAAAATGGTTGCCCACAACAGTATCAGTAACCACTTTTGGCAAAACAGCAGAGTCTGCCTTAGTAGCAGTATCAACTATGTCCTTCTTTATGGGCCCTTTTGGTGCAATAGGTGAGATAATTCTAGAAGCACCATCTCTCATCAAAACTTCCTTGGGAACCATGTTTCTTTTGGGATGAGGGTGAGTCTTTCTAGCAAAGTTTCTATGGTTCACCCTTGTATGTTGGTTCCAAACTGGTTTTTGATAGTAGTAGCACTCATCTTACAGATGTTCAAAACTACCACAACTATAACATGCCTTTTTAAGTAATTGAAAATCAGTACCTAATCTTTGTGAAACTAGGTTGTTCCAATTTCTCTGGTTTCCTCTAGGCAAGTTATTTGATCTCTTAGGGTATACTCTAGGTGTGTTATCATACTCAGCCATTTTCCTAGAGATACCTCTACCTAGCTTAGGCTTAACAAACTCAACCTTTTTAGCTTTAGGCACTTTTGATTCAACAACAGCAGGAATTTATTCCTTTTTGTTCTTAGGGGTTGAATCAGATTCCACAACTTCATCATCACTGTCAGACTCCCAATCTTCAATAAGGGGTGCATCAGACCACTTTTTCTCAACCTTAGGTTACTCTATTTTAGTTTCACTAGTTTCACCTACAGGTTGGGCCTCAGACTCAGGTATGAAAGACAATGTCCAAGTAGGAGGGGCATTGGCACTAAGTCTCTTAGGTGGAGCAACAGCATTGTATCCTAGACCACAGCCTGAGTCTGCAAAGTGTCTTCCTATTGGTTTACTGAGGATGTCAGTGGCAAATTGTTGTTTTTCCACCCTAACAACATGTTTTCCAGTCTCACTTATAGCTGAATCTTTAGCCTGTTCAGCCTCTTCTACTTTCCCCAAAAGAACCTTAATCTCACAATCTTTCTTAATAAGCTCAATTTCTAAACTAGTGATCTTATCAAGATATTCAATTTCAGCCTTTTATAAAATTCAAGCTTCTTTTCTACATTCTTTAAACCATATTCATAACTAAGATTGTCTAACTTAAGTTTTTCATTCTCCATTTTAAGAATTCCATTGCTAGACTTAAGTATTTCTATTGTATCAGAACATGATTTAAAAGAACAAGATGATTCATTGGATACCACAGAGTCTGATCCAGAGGAAGAGTAGGCCATGAGAGCAAATTGTTGTTCTTTAGGTTCTTCATCAGCTACTGATCCGTGCTAAAACGTATATATAAATAATATGCCGACGGATACGCGTGAATAAAGACAAATCAACCCTTTAGGAAAAAGGCTAACTTGCAAAAACTCACGTTTGTGTGTAGTGTGAAACCAGGTAAGTGATTACCCGGGTCGTTTCCCAACGAGGTTTGAATGGGCAATCGTTGAAAGGTTTGGATTAAAGTGACTGATGATAGGAATTTTGGATTTTTGCTTGATTATTCTAATTTAAACAATGAGAAACAAATTCTCAAAATAAAATTAATATTAACAAATTATAATAAAAACGCGATACTGGAATTCTAAAAACGGGACTAAAAAGTGAAATATTAGAAAACTAATCCTACAAGTGTAAAATTATTTTTCTTAAATCCTAAATAATAAAAGAAAATTTTAGAAATTAAAATTATATTTTTCTGTTTTTTATTTTATTTAATATGAATTAAAAACTATTAGAAACTAATAAAAAGGATTAAAATAGTAAATGACTTAGGAAAAATCTGAAAAATTCAGGTTAAGTCTAAAATAATATTTGAAAACTAGGAAAAATAAAAGTAGAGCTTATCTAAACCTAATAAGCTGTTTTGGGCAAATAAGCAGTTTGCAAATAAGCCAAAAATAAGCTAAAAAGCTAGAAAAATTACCAAAAGCTCAGAACTAGTTTAAACAACTTATTAAAACATAAAACAACCAATTAAGCATAAATAAGTACAAGAGATAAGCCAATTAAGCACTTGGGCAGTTTCACTTTTTATGTAGAAATGACAGTTGAGACCCCAATTTGCAGAGCAAAATAAGCACTTAAAATAAGCTGATAAGTGGGAATTTATGGGGGCAAAACCTTGCTAGTACTACTGGCTACTCTAAAATACTAAAAGCCCCAATTTTTACAGCCCAATTGAACCCTAATTTACACCTAGATCAGATGCTGTGTGTCAAACAAATCTGATGCAGACTTAGAACAAGGCAATTGGGCTTTTTTGCAGATTAAATTTAAGCTAGGAAATAAGCTAAGAAATGGAATTCAAACTCAGAAACTAAAAGCTAGTACTATAAGCAATAAGCAAACCAAAAATCAAGAGTTGAGGTCAAGGGAATAAGCAGATAAACAGCAGACCAATGGTGTTGGTCTGATCAGTATACACTGATCAGCAGAAACAAATTTTTGACTCCTAACTCTGTCAATTCTCAATGTAACATCACCAACTCCTGGATTCTTATTGTAACAACTAAATTACACCTAAAGTTGCCAAAAACTTGCACCACACAAGCCTCGGCTTATTCTAAGCTTATTAAGGCAGTTGAGGATCTAGAATTTCACTCAAAAACTTAAAACTTCAAAACTACTCAAAACATCATAACACCTATTGAAAATAGCTTAAATATCCTACAATAAGTTTAAACAAAACTTAGGAAATTGCAAATGAACAGTAACACAGGGTTTGACCCAGTTTGTCAAACTAATTCAAACACCCCTTAAAGTCACTGATTTTAAGTTTAACAATAGAAATGACCTAATTGACCTATAATTCTGACTCTAATATCATTAACTAACTTAATGAACAAGGATTAAGCAAACTTCAGATAAGAAAAAGCACTAAATAAGCTATAAGCTTATTATGACTATTTGACTGATTTAGCTTATTTAAAGGAAAATGAGATTAAAGCTAAAACTGATGATAAATACTGAGCTAATATGACTTTAAATGAAACACAAAAGCAAAGGAAAACACAATAAGCACAAAATAAGCATTAGAACAGTAATATAGAAAATAGAGCAAAAATTAGGAAATAGCTTACAACTGATAGGCAATGAAACAGGATAGGACTAGATCAGAACCAAACTTGGTGTGTCAATACCAAGCTAAACTCCACTCTTGCTTAATCACTCCAGCTTAATTCCACCAGCTAGCTTGTTTGACTGAATTGTTGACTTTTGTTGACTTTTCTTGTTTTTCTTGGAATAGAACTAAGTTGAACTAAGATAAGCTCACAGTAAGCTATATTTAGCTTATATAAGCTTATATAAACAGATAATAAGCTACTTGATTAACACTAAACTTGATTCGAATTTAACAGTAGACTTGAGAACATGAAATTCATTAACTTGGTAAAATTAGTACAATACAGAAGTGATTTAAGAAAAATGACTTGAAACTAACATGAATTAACAATGAAAACTGAAATTAAGACTGGAACTAAGCATTAATTAAATCTACACTACTGATGGTCCTAAACTAGTGACAATTATTTCTTCTGGCCTTCATTTCTTTATATAGCATTCTCATAAGCTTCCCTCATCCCTCTTGATCAAATCCCACCACTGAATAAGCTTTGAATCAATCTAGGCCGTTAAAACGGATTTTGGCGGGAAAATAGTCAAGGTGGGTTTTAACTTGTACTGAGCACATGGGGGGGTTAGAGTGTGGAGGATTCTCATTGGAGGAGGGGGAAAGGTGATGGGAGGCTAGTCAGGATAAGGGGTGAGGGATGAGGGTGGTTTTGCAAAACAATGTTGTGGGTAAGGGGGTGGTATTTGGCGGGGTGGTATGAAGAAGACAAGTTTGACTTGTCTGGGTTATTTGTTTGACCCCGAAATTTAGTTAGGAAAGGTGGGTCGGGTCATGGGTTAAATGATTGGGCTTGGGTTTATTTTATGGTTTGGGCTGGGTTTTATTGTATGGTTTGGGCTGGGTTTTATTGTAGGAAAGAATTGGGTTTTAGTTTAAATCCGGTTAGGTGTAGTTTATTTAGGATAGGATTTAACTTTAGGGACCATTAGTGTAATATTTGGATTTTTGAGGGGGCTGGGTTGACAACTTTCCAAAGTTATCAAAGGGGTATTTCTTGCCAAGTGTGAATAGTACCCGGGCCATAGATGTGAATTTCCATTTTTGAATGCCCAGGGACTATTTTTGCCATTCTTTGAAAGTTCAGGGACTGAATCTGCCAATTATGCAAACTTTGCTCGTTTTTCATCTGTTTTCAATCCTTTTGCACTTGTAACATATAAAAACACAATTCAAGGATATTTTCTGTATTTTGAAGCATTTCTGAGTGTTTTTAAATGTTTTTGCAGTTCAGATGGGACAAAAATGATGAGTATTTACACACTCATCAATCCCCCACACTAAACTATTGCTAGTCCCTAGCAATCCTTTTTGAAAATTTAATGGATTTTATGTCTCTTTACCAAAAGCCATTACTTCTGGAGTAGCCAATGTTTTAGTATGATACTTTGGTACATTAATAACCAAATGATTTTGAGCAAACCATCAGCTGTCAACGGATTTGATTTGTCTTTACCAAAAGCCGTTTGCTTCTGGACTAGCCAACTCTTCACTATCAAAGATATGGTGAGTTGAATACCATACAATTTTTGGCAAATTGTCAGCCATAAACGGATTTGAGATATCTTTACCTAGAGCCGTTTGCTCTCGGATTAGCCAGTCCTTATGTGGGTTAGACATGGTGGACTGATAACCATTTGTTGTGTTAGTGCAAAGCACTTCCACCAAATGAAAAAAATTTTAAAATTTTGGCCAAAACGGGGGTATTGGGGCACTAAAAGGTACTCATTTGATCAAATTCGCCAGAATTTCTCCCCCCCCCCCCCCCTCACACTTAGAATTGAATATTGCCCTCAATATTCAAAGCACCGGCTATTATGCCGAGACTTAAAACGTAAAAAGGTAATACTACTGGCCAAGAGTGGAAACACAACAATTATTTCATCATTTTTTTTTTCTTTTTTTTTTTTTTTTTTTTAACTTGACTTATATATATATATATATATATATATATATATATACATATATCAGCAGGGGCAACTCCCCCACACTTAGGTGTTAGAAAAGAGAAAGAAGACAGAAATATGGGTGAAAACCCATATGGTGTGCTAATATATTTTTTTGTCACCGAGTCACTTAGCTTGACTCGACCCCGCATTCATTGGTTCTTGGGGAAGCATGTGGAACAAAAAATCTCCATCGGACTTTCGTTCAAGATGTTTGGATAAACACTGAAGTATTTGAAAGTTCCACTCCGATGAGATATACACAGACCCGGCTTACAAATGATAAATGAAAATGCCGGGGTCAAAGATAGTGTCTTCATTCCCGAAGGAGTGAAGAACAGGAGAAGTCACCGTGTTGGTGAAGAAAAGAAAGAAAGTCATGATAAAAATCATGACTAACTCATCATCATTAGAAGGAGAATTTATGATTTCCACATCATGAATCTCATCATTTAAGCTCGGCTGATCAAGACATATTCTGGGTGGGAGGGATGGGATATTGATATCAAGCAAATTCTCAGCGTTGAGAATATTTCCCTCCTGGACATAAAGATAATCTTTGTCAAGATCAAAGTAGAAGTTATCATACTCCGGCGGAGATATGATATGAGTGAGTTCATCGGAGAACTCCTCGAAGGCAAATGATTCATATTTGGGGAGAGAAATATGAGAATGAGAAGTGGCACTGCCACTAATCTTCTCCCCCATATGATCAAAATGGAAGGTTTCAAATTCCGGTATAGAGTCATCGGAAAACAGGTCACTATCCTTTATGGGGATAGGAGATGAAATGGATTTTTCATTGAAAGCCTCGATTTTAGAAATGAGAAGATTAACATTTAATAATGTTTCACGAAGAGTTTCATCTTTGATTATTTCTTCATCATTCTCTTCTTCTAAGCTGACAAGCTCAGAAGGTAATTCCTCCATATAAATGATGTCCTCACAAGATAAAGAATCATCATTACTTGAAGTACAATCATCGTCAGAATTGGAAAACATCTCAACATGATCATGTGAAATGTCAAGAGGAGGTAAATCACACATATTATCATAAATACCCTCGGACTCACTTGGGATTGGGATAAAGTTCTCAGCACTAGACTTTATGAATTCGTCCGATTCCTTTTCAGGAATAGTGCTAATATGCTCATCCCCCATAATAAGAGAGTCCTTGGGGTCCAAAGTTGGAAAGAATGATGGGATTGCAATAGACTGAGGGAGTTGAGAAATGATGTTACTCAAAGGAATAATACTCTCCTCGTCGTCCTCCTCATCAATATTGCTAGCATAAATGGCTTTCATTTGCTCGTCGGCTAGCAATTCTGCAATAGTCTTGTCTTCCTGCCTTTTCTGGACAGGTGTAATTGCAGCTGATGAATTCTCGCAAACTCCCCACATAGAATCTTCATCATCGTCATCGCAAATGAAAGTTTGACGATATTTGGAACTCATTCTAGCTGTTTGTTCTTCTTCAGCTAGAAGCTCTCCAATGGTTTCCTGATGAGGATCTTCTTGGGCATTTTTAACAGCCAAATCATTAAGTGTATCCATCACATTTTGGAGTTTTTGGAATACATTTTCAAAAGATTTTTCAAGAGGAGATGGCTGAGGTTGTATCATTTGATACTGTGGAGGTTGGTCATGACAAGAATAGTCGTAATTGTTACAAGGGACATGCTCATAGACAAGTGGGGTCCTCGTTTGACAATCGGATTCATAATGTGGACCACCACAGTACTCACAACAATACATTTGCTGTGACTGATTCGGTGAATCATATGGATATTGGTCATACCCAAAGTTTTGATTACATGGATCTTGTTCATAGACAGACGTATTTCCTGCTTGACAATCAAAACTTGGGTGTGGACCTCCACAATGCTCACAAGGATCATTTGGCATATTTTGAAATGATGTATCATTGAAGTTTTGATAACAAGGTTCTTGCCGAAATGAATCCTAAGAAGGGGTACTGAAATTGTTGTGAAAATCTGGATAGTCAAGTGTGGGGGATTGATAAGTGCAAAAACATCGTTTACACTGTGAATCATCCCCCAACGGATTTTCACATATACAACAATTAAGCTGAGTGAGTGAAGATGGCTGGGGTTGTGGAGGGTAGCCGGAAAAACTACAACGATGCTCCTCATCCACTGGATTGAATAATGATTTGCACCAATTGCACAATCCTTTCCTAATATCTCTTTCATACCGCTCACTCAAACACTTGTAACAACGATGTTCATCATCCACTGGACCTTTACAGTGAAAACAGTGATAGTCCAGTGACGACATGAGAATTAAATATTAAGGAGGGTTAAGAAGATAGAATCAAACGGTTTAAGAGGATGAGGAAAAATATTTTTGGGGTTTTTGGTTTTTTCAATTTTTTTGGTTTTTTCAATTTTTTTGGATTTTTTGGAAGCAAAACACAAATAACTTAAACCTTAAATCAACCAGCGTACGGTAGCTCTCTGACTGAAAAACGCACAGAGTGGCGGAGAAGCAAAGGTGGGCAATAAATGCTCCTTAAAAACCCGCTTCTTTCGGTTCGACAATTTAATGTCAAACCCTCCTTAAACCTCCGTTATAGTTTGTTTATCAATCAAAGGTGAGCCGAATTCGCAAGCGACACAAAGGCAAGTTTTAATCTTTGGTTTGGGAACTTATTATGATAATACCCAAGTTGAGGAATATTATATTAATTTTGCTTTTATCTTTTATTTTACAATAAAACAGAAATTGTTTTTGGGTTTTTATTTTTTATATGATATTATATATATAAAAGAAAAGAAAAATATTTTTGTATTTTATATGGGTTTATGAAAGTGGAAACTTCTGAAAGAAGGATCTCAAGTCACTAATCGTTTAAAACTTTAAACAATATTGTCGCAACACAACCTCCCCGGCAGCGGCGCCAAAATTTGATCCGTGCTAAAACGTATATATAAATAATATGCAGACGGATACGCGTGAATAAAGACAAATCAACCCTTTAGGAAAAAGGCTAACTTGCAAAAACTCACGTTTGTGTGTAGTGTGAAACCAGGTAAGTGATTACCCGGGTCGTTTCCCAACGAGGTGTGAATGGGCAATCGTTGAAAGGTTTGGATTAAAGTGACTGATGATAGGAATTTTGGATTTTTGCTTGATTATTCTAATTTAAACAATGAGAAACAAATTCTCAAAATAAAATTAATATTAACAAATTATAAAAAAAAACGCGATACTGGAATTCTAAAAACGGGACTAAAAAGTGAAATATTAGAAAACTAATCCTACAAGTGTAAATTTTTTTTTTAAAATCCTAAATAATAAAAGAAAATTTTAGAAATAAAATTATATTTTTTTGATTTTTATTTTATTTAATATGAATTAAAAACTATTAGAAACTAATAAAAAGGATTAAAATAGTAAATGACTTAGGAAAAATCTGAAAAATTCAAGTTAAGTCTAAAATAATATTTCAAAACTAGTAAAAATAAAAGTAGAGCTTATCTAAACCTAATAAACTATTTTGGGCAAACAAGCAGTTTGCAAATAAGCAAAAAATAAGCTAAAAAGCTAAAAAAATTACCAAAAGCTCAGAACTAGTTTAAACAACTTATTAAAACATAAAACAACTAATTAAGCATAAATAAGCACAAGAGATAAGCCAATTAAGCACTTGGGCAGTTTCACTTTTTATGCAGAAATGACAGTTGAGACCCCAATTTGCAGAGCAAAATAAGCACTTAAAATAAGCTGATAAGTGGGAATTTATGGGGGAAAAACCTTGCTAGTACTACTGGCTACTCTAAAATACTAAAAGCCCCAATTTTTACAGCCCAATTGAACCCTAATTTCCACCTAGATCAGATGCTGTGTGTCAAACAAATCTGATGCAGACTTAGAACAGGGGAATTGGGCTTTTTTGCAGATTAAATTTAAGCTAGGAAATAAGCTAAGAAATGGAATTCAAACTCAGAAACTAAAAGCTAGTACTATAAGCAATAAGCAAACCAAAAATCAAGAGTTGAGGTTAAGGGAATAAGCAGATAAACAGCAGACCAATGGTGTTGGTCTGATCAGTATACACTGATCAGCAGAAACAAATTTTTGACTCCTAACTCTGTCAATTCTCAATGTAACATCACCAACTCCTGGATTCTTATTGTAACAACTAAATTACACCTAAAGTTGCCAAAAACTTGCACCACACAAGCCTCAGCTTATTCTAAGCTTATTAAGGCAGTTGAGGATCTAGAATTTCACTCAAAAACTTAAAACTTCAAAACTACTCAAAACATCATAACACCTACTGAAAATAGCTTAAATATCCTACAATAAGTTTAAACAAAACTTAGGAAATAGCAAATGAAAAGTAACACAGGGTTTGACCCAGTCTGTCAAACTAATCCAAACACCCCTTAAAGTCACTGATTTTAAGTTTAACAATAGAAATGACCTAATTGACCTATAATTCTGACTCTAATATCATTAACTAACATAATGAACAAGGATTAAGCAAACTTCAGATAAGAAAAAGCACTAAATAAGCTATAAGCTTATTATGACTATTTGACTGATTTAGCTTATTTAAAGGAAAATGAGATTAAAGCTAAAACTGATGATAAATACTGAGCTAATATGACTTTAAATGAAACACAAAAGCAAAGGAAAACACAATAAGCACAAAATAAGCATTAGAACAGTAATATAGAAAATAGAGCAAAAATTAGGAAATAGCTTACAACTGATAGGCAATGAAACAGGATAGGACTAGATCAGAACCAAACTTGGTGTGTCAATACCAAGCTAAACTCCACTCTAGCTTAATCACTCCAGCTTAATTCCACCAGCTAGCTTGTTTGACTGAATTGTTGACTTTTGTTGACTTTTCTTGTTTTTCTTGGAATAGAACTAAGTTGAACTAAGATAAGCTCACAGTAAGCTATATTTAGCTTATATAAGCTTATATAAACAGATAATAAGCTATTTGATTAACACTAAACTTGATTCGAATTTAACAGTAGACTTGAGAACATGAAATTCAATAACTTGGTAAAATTAGTACAATATAGAAGTGATTTAAGAAAAATGACTTGAAACTAACATGAATTAACAATGAAAACTGAAATTAAGACTGGAACTAAGCATTAATTAAATCTACACTACTGATGGTCCTAAACTAGTGACAATTATTTCTTCTGGCCTTCATTTCTTTATATAGCATTCTCAGAAGCTTCCCTCATCCCTCTTGATCAAATCCCACCACTGAATAAGCTTTGAATCAATCTAGGCCGTTAAAACGGATTTTGGCGAAAAAATAGTCAAGGTGGGTTTTAACTTGTACTGAGCACATGGGGGGGTTAGAGTGTGGAGGATTCTCATTGGAGGAGGGGGAAAGGTGATGGGAGGCTAGTCAGGATAAGGGGTGAGGGATGAGGGTGGTTTTGCAGAACAATGTTGTGGGTAAGGGGGTGGTATTTGGCGGGTTGTGGTATGAAGAAGACAAGTTTGACTTGTCTGGGTTATTTGTTTGACCCCGATATTTAGTTAGGAAAGGTGGGTCGGGTCATGGGTTAAATGATTGGGCTTGGGTTTATTTTATGGTTTGGGCTGGGTTTTATTGTACGGTTTGGGCTGGGTTTTATTGTAGGATAGAATTGGGTTCTAGTTTAAATCCGGTTAGGTGTAGTTTATTTAGGATAGGATTTAACTTTAGGGACCATTAGTGTAATATTTGGATTTTTGAGGGGGCTGGGTTGACAACTTTCCAAAGTTATCAAAGGGGTATTTCTTGCCAAGTGTGAATAGTACCCGGGCCATAGATGTGAATTTCTATTTTTGAATGCCCAGGGACTATTTTTGCCATTCTTTGAAAGTTCAGGGACTGAATCTGCCAATTTTGCAAACTTTGCTCGTTTTTCATCTGTTTTCAATCCTTATGCACTTGTAACCTATAAAAACACAATCCAAGGATATTTTCTGTATTTTGAAGCATTTCTGAGTGTTTTTAAATGTTTTTGCAGTTCAGATGGGACAAATGATGAGTATTTACACACTCATCAGCTACCAATGCAAAATTTGGACCATCTTCAGCATGATCACTCCAGTCAAACTCTCCTAACCCATCACATGACACCATAGCAGTATTAGGATTTGGCTCTTCATCAGTAGGCTTCTTGATATTCTCATTGTTTCTTTTGGGTGCTCTGCACTCTCTTGTAAAGTGTCCCTTCTTATGACAGTTATAGCATTCAGCTTTTGATTTGTCAAATCCCACATTCTTGTTTCTTCTGAACTTCAGTTCTTTACCAGTTCTTTTAAGAAACCTTCTTGCCCTCATAGTTAGCATTGCAAACTGCCATTGCATATCAATCTCTTCAACATCATCAGGATCAAGTTCATCCAGATCTTGAGGCATAACTGAAGTACTTGTAGTAAGTTCAGCCAAATAAGCACAAATAGCAGCATCACTGATGGTGTTGGTATTGGTAGAGTCAGCAGCAGAGACATGTGAACCAGCAGCAGGAATGAAAGTACCAGCAGCAGAGTGCTGTTCTTGATGACTACCAAAATTCTTATTGCTTAAGGACACAAAAGCAAGATTGTTTGAGGTAGAAGATGAACTTGACAATCCATTTACTTCAGATTCATATACTTTCAAGTTGTTATACAGATCATCCAATGTCATCTTCTCAAAATCTTCCTTGTGCCTCCAAATCACTGTGTGAGTGTTCCATTCAGGAGATAGGCTTCTCAGAAATTTTAGATTGATATCTTCTTGAGATACATCAATCTTCAATAGAGCCATTTGACTGGTCAGCTTATGAAGTCTATCATAAGTTCCCTCAATATTCTCAGAACTCAAAGCAGTAAAAGTTTCAAACTGGTGCTTCATTAGGTTCTTTCTTGACTTCTTGGTAGCTTCATTCCCTCCAAATCGAAGTTCAATAGCCTCGCATAACTCCTTAGCAGACTCAATATGATTAAAACTTAGTTGATAATCATTAGGTATTCCCATCATGAGAATACTGTGAGCCTTGACCTCCAATCTTCTCTGTGCTTTCTCCTCACTTGTCTTGAGAGTCAAGACTGATCCAGTAGCAGTCTTGGCTGGCTGACTGTCGCCATGTAAAACAACTTCCCAGAGTGAGTAATCAACCATTCTCATGTATTGTTGAATTCTCATCTTCCAGATCTCGTATTCTCCAGTCTTGAGCATGGGGACTCCTGATGCAGTAACCATGTGTGTTGAATCGGATTCCATTGCTTACTTTGATGATTAACAGATCTTGTATTCAGTAATTCTTCTTGGTACCAGTTTCTAGATCACAAGCTCTGATACCACTTGTTGATCCCAGTTGAGCTTCACGATCTTATTGATTACTTTAGATATAAACCTAAAGCAATCGGTATAGAAACTGATCTTGAGTTGTATATCAAATATTATGCGGAAATTAATACTTGATCTTAAGAAGAATTAAACGCAAACGAATTCTCAAACAACACTTCAATATATTAATACGATTGCTCTGAATAGCAACGGGGTTACAAGGAACCTTGAAGTGTAAAACAATAATGATACGTATGTAAAACCTAACCCTAGATCCTCCTTTTATAGACTAAAGAGTCCTAGTCGGTTACAAAACTTTCTATACACGAAAAATATCTTTACGTATCTTTTCTATACTTATCCTTAACATACTATACATATCCAATAAGCAGCAGCATAATCTTTCTAGCAGCAGAGTCTTCGTGGCTAGCAGCAGAGTTATACTTAGCTTATTATTCCAATCATCAGATATCACCAAACAGCAGAGTAATAGACTAACAGCAGAGTTACTTAGTATCAGTAGAGTAACACTTAGCATATTTCACGAACAGCAGCATCCTTAGACCTAACAAAAGGCATTTCTGTGGAAAGAAAAGTTGTGATTGACCAATTTTTGAGTGATGAAGCCAAGAAAGATGTCGCCATTAGCGAGACGTTGTGGGGGTGTGTTTCATAGATACAGGCCCAAATCAGCAACAAGATCCGTTGGAGTTATGAGGAAAACAAAATTGTTGGTTCTGTATCACAACAGAACCAACAATTTGGGCTAGGTGCATCAATTTCATCTTCTACACCAGGATTTATTGAGCAACAACATTATCAACCTCAGCTGACTCAATTTGGGCTAGGTTATGCAGACGAGGAAGTTGATGAGCATGGCTTAACTGCAAGCCAGCATTATCAAATGATGCAAGATGAACAGACATTAAGAGAATTTGAAGTAGAGCAAGCAAGGCTTCAACAAGAGTGGGATGCGAAACTCAAGAAGGACGAAGCAGAACGGGCGGCGTTCATTGAGGAATTTCCTGGGTATAGGTCTCCTTCGTATGATTTTGCATGCGGGGAGCATTCAGATTAGGAAATGTTTATGTATTTCGTATCGTAGCGTATTTTAGTTCGTATGTTTTTATTTTCGTATCGTATTGTATGATTTATGTAATATTTTTGTTGGGAATTAAATATTCTGAAGTTAGAGTATTAGAAATTACTCTAAGTCGAAGGTACTGCTAGTTCATGATCAAGGTACTGCTAGTACATAAAGGTACTGCTAGAGCAAGAAGGTACTGCTAGTTTAAGTTGAAGGTACTGCTGGTTGTATATGGTACTGCTGATCAGTGACTCATAGGATAAGATCGAAAAGATATTTATTGTATTTTGGTCAAACATATACGGTAGATAATATCTTACTCCATGTGCTTAGTTAAACAAGTTGTATACATAGATACATGTTGTATCTTATGTACTGACACAATAAGCATAAGTTAAACAAGTAAGTCGGTCAAGACTTTAAGCAATTTGTAAAGATCTTTTGCAACTATAAAAGAGATCTTAGTCTAGTGAATATGTGTGTGAATATCTGTTAAGACATAGAACAAACAAAATAACATATTACAAATCTAGAAGTATAAGATTCAAGGTTTTGTAACCCTAGTGATAAACACAAGATCACTCGTATTATTTGGAATAATATTGAATCGTTTAGTGTAAAACTTTCTTTGTTCATTGTTAAGTAACAAATATAATTCTTCCATTTCCATAACATACATAACCTTCTAAGTGTGGTTAAGTAAATTCCGCGTGCTTAATCATATTAACTCAATATATCTTATACACAAAGACACAAGGTTTAACCACCTTAACCGTGTATCAAATCAGGACCTCTCAGTTGGTATCAGAGACAGGTTGATATATTTGAATTAGAAGAAACAGAAATGGATGCACATGATGCTCAAACAAATGTTGCTGCAAAGTTGCCCATGATCAAACCCAATGAGTTTGAGTTATGGAGGATGAGAATTGAGCAATATTTCATGGTCCAAGATTATCATCTTTGGGATATAATTATATATGGTGATTCTTTTTCACCAAGCTACTCAGAGGTTGTCCTCGAAGGTAAAACAAGTAGGAAAAGAAATACTGGACCAGTGTCAAATGAAGAGAAGATACTGAAGAGAAATGATCAGAAAGCAAGAAATTTGCTGCTCATGACCATTCCTGGTGAGCAGATGCTATCATTTAACAAGTATCTTGATGCAAAAACTCTTTTTGAAGAGATTTGTGCATATTTTGGTGGTAATGAAACTACCAAAAAGACACAGAAGACACTACTAAAGCAACAATTTGAAAAATTTACTGCTTTTAGTAATGAGTCTCTTGATAAGCTATTCTCAATATTACATAAGCTTGTCAGTCAGTTAGCTGTGTTTGGTGTTGAGACAGAGAAGGAAGATCTCAACATGAAATTTTTAAGAAGTCTACCTGATGAGTTCCACACTCATGTTATTGTCTGGATGAACAAACCAGACATTGAAACAATGAAGCTCAATGATTTGTACAACAACTTCAAAATTGTTGAACAAAGTCTTAGAAAGTCTGGAACTTATGGTACTAGTTCTGGGAACGTGGCACTTTTGTCATCTCCTAGTATTGGTAAGGCTGAAGAGGTAGAAGAAGTTGAAAGTGTTTCTAATGCTACAAATGGTGGTCCTTCTACTAGTTCACAAAAGACTGTTGCAGGACTTGGTGATCCAGCATTCTATGTATTTATATCTAGTCAGTCTAGTGGTTCTCCTCTAAATCATGAAGACCTAGAGCAGGTTGATGGTGATGATTTGGAAGAGATGGACATCAAATGGCAGGTTGCTTTGCTCAGCATGAGAGCCAAGAAGCATTGGCAAAGAACTGGGAAGCAAATTACCATAAATGGTAATGATACTGCTGGGTTTGATAAAAAGAAAGTGGAGTGTTTCAACTGTCATAGGTTAGGACACTTTGCTAAGGAGTGTAGAAGCCCAAGAAAGCAGGAGAATAGAAACACATGGTATAAGCAAGATAGGAGAAAGGAAGTTACTGTTGAAGAGCCAAAGGCTATGTTGGCTATTGATGGTATTGGTTATGATTGGAGCTCTATGGCTATTGAAGAGGATGCACCACCGAATGCTGCTCTTTTGGCCAATGAATTTGCTCTAATGGACCATTCTGATTCAGAGGTAAACAATATTATATCTTGTACTGAATCATGTCCTAATCTTAAAGCTTATGAAGACCTTAATAAGAGATTTGAAGCTCATAGAGAAGAGCTACTTAACACTCTTTTTAATTTGGCTAATCACAAAAGAGGTCTAGCTGTTTTAGAAAAACAAGTCTTACATTTTAAAGATAATGAAATTCATTTTGCTGATGACATCAATATACTAAAAAATGACATTAAGATCAGAGATGAGTGTATTGTTGAGTTGAATGATTCATTAGCTAAACACAAAAATGAAAGAGAAAATGTAAAGGTTTCTGTGCATGTTTTGGCACATTCCTCAGAAGGATTCAATAAGCTTTGGGAAGCCCAAGTTATTGATAAGGTTAATTCTGGTGTTGGATTTAAGTCTGTACCCCCACCATACAGAGGTGTTCATTCACCTCCAGGTATTGATTTAGCACACACAGGTTTACCTGAGTTCCAAGAACCAATCATGGAATATGGTTCTAAGGTCACTAAATCTCCAAAGATAGAAAAAGTAAGTAAAAGTTTAGATAAAACTTTATCTTATCAGGACAAGGTGTCCTTTGTTAAGAAAGGAGATGCTATAGTTGTTGAAGATTGTACAACTGATAGTGATAGTGATGAAGAAAAACAGGTTATGTCTAAACCTGTCTTGGTTAAGAAAGTAGGAACAAGTATTCCTAAGAGAGTCAATCACAACACTAACAGGCCTAAGTCAAATGTTAAGACTGTTAGGAAACCAGTTAGATATTGTGAACAATATAGAACTACAAACAAGCCCAGAGGTAACCAAAGGAATTGGAACAACCTCAAGTCTAACCAATTAGGTGATGACTTTGAATTTTATAATAAAGCTTGTTATACATGTGGTAGTTTTGACCATCTTGCAGCTTTCTGCAACCAAAGGATAACTGGGTATGAAAACAATAGGGTGAACTACAAAAGGCAAACTTCTCAAACTCATTTTCACTCTAATACTCATAGAACTAAACCCAGAACAGTCTCAAACAAGTCTGGACCCAAAGGTCCTGACAAACAAAAAGGTCCTGTTAATACAGACAAAAAGGTACTGCCAGTTCAAATTAAAGGTCCTGGTAGATCAAAAGGTACTGTTAGACCTATGATGACTGTTAAACCAAAATCAACAGCTAAGGATGCAAAAACAACTTTCATACATGCATCTAAAACTGTTCTAAGACCCATTCAAACAAAAGCAGTGGTCCACAAACAAATTTGGAGACCAAAGGGTGTAACTTCAAAGTTAGCAGACTCTGCTAAGCATGTTATTCACTCTGCTGCTAAGGGTAATAGGGCAAATGTTGTTAAGGCCTCAGCATGTTGGATTCAAAAATCCAATGTTGCATCAACAGTCCTTAAGAGATTAAATTACATTGATGCAAGAGGCAGATCCAAGTCAGTAATGGCTTGGATCCCCAAAGAAAACTAACACTCTTATTTGTGTGCAGGAACATTCTATTGATCATCAAGATCAAGGATACTCAGATAGTGGATGTTCCAATCACATGACAGGCAACATGTCTTATCTTTCAGATTTTCAAGAATTCAATGGAGGATATGTTACCTTTGGAGGTGGTTTTCGTGGCAAAATTTCTGGTAAAGGTACTTTTAAAACCGGAAATTTAGATTTTGAAAATGTGTACTATGTACAAGAGTTAAAATATAATCTTTTTAGTGTTTCACAAATGTGTGACAAAAAGAATAATGTTCTTTTTACTGACACTGAATGTCTTGTTCTATCTAAGGATTTTAAGATGCCTGATGAAAATCAAGTACTTCTTAGAATTCCTAGAAAGGCCAACATGTATAGTGTTGATATGAAGAACATCATTCCTAAAAAGGATTTAACTTGTCTTGTATCAAAGGCCACATTGGATGAATCAATGTTATGGCATAGAAGGCTTGGTCATATTAACTTCAAAACCATAAATAAAATTGTTAAGAATGGTTTGGTAAGAGGTTTACCTCACAAAAGATTTGAAAATGATCAAACATGCATTGCTTGTCTAAAAGGCAAACAACACAAAGCCACTTGTAAGCCCAAAATTTTTAACTCTATCAATCAGTCATTGTTTATGCTGCATATGGACTTATTTGGACCAGTTTCAGTAAGTAATATACAACATAAAAAATATTGTCTTGTTATAACTGATGACTATAGCAGATTTACATGGGTTTTCTTTTTAGCCACTAAGGATGAGACATCAAGCATCCTTAAGGAATTCATTACACTGATAGAAAACCAAGTAAGCAAGAAAGTAAAAGTCATTAGGAGTGATAATGGGACAGAGTTTAGAAATAGAGTTATGGATGATTTCTGCAAAGAAAAAGGTATTAGAAGAGAATACAGTGTTGCTAGAACACCACAACAGAATGGAGTGGTTGAAAGAAAGAATAGAACACTAATTGAAGCTGCTAGAACAATGTTAGCTGATTCTAAGCTACCTATAATCTTTTGGGCAGAAGCAATTAACACTGCTTGCTATGTTCAAAATACAGTTTTAGTTGTGCAGCCTCACAATAAGACATCATATGAACTCTTTAATGGTAGAACTCCTGCAATAGGATTTCTTAGACCTTTTGGATGTCATGTGACAATTCTCAATACCTTAGACCATTTAGGAAAATTCGATGGTAAAGCAGATGAAGGTTTCTTAGTTGGATACTCTCTTGTTAGCAAAGCTTTTAGAGTTTACAACTTAAGAACTGAGAAAGTTCAAGAAGAACTACATGTGGAGTTTCAGGAAAACAAATCCAATGTAGTAGGTCAAGGACCAAAATGGATATTTGATCTTGATTATCTAACAAATTCTATGAATTATATACCTGTTGTTGCAGAAACTAACAATTTTTCAGGTTCACAAGCAACAAATGAGGTGGAGTTAGATAAAGATCAATCTGATGTCATTATGCCATTGTGGTCAAGTACCAGTGTGGATTTAGCTTCAAACAATGATGAATCTTCTTCTGGTAAAGCAAAAGAAGATGTTGAGGCTCAAAGAAAAGATGTTGGAACAGAGGAACAACTCAATATGTTAAATATTGATGGTACTGCTGAGACAGAGCAAGGTACTGTTAGTACTTCTCAAGGTACTGGTAGTTCATTTGAAGGAACTATTAGTTCAGCTGAAGGTCCTGCTGGTCCTTCACACTCAAAAGATGCAGAGTTCCAAGAAGATGAAGTAGATTTAACTAATCTTTCACCATTTTATCATGTTCCTACTACACCACACACAAGAATTCACAAAGTTCATTCCCTGGATAATGTTATAGGAGATATACAATCTGGTGTGAAGACTAGAAGACAACTAGTCTCTTCAGTCCAAAAAGGGATTCTTGATGCCCTTTATGCTTCAAAACAACATGAGCTATCAAACTCTTGTTTATTTGTATGTTTTCTCTCTCAAAAGGAACCAAAGAATATTCTTACAGCCCTAGATGATTCAAGCTGGGTAGAGGCTATGCAAGAAGAGCTTCTTCAGTTCAAGATTCAAAAGGTTTGGGTGCTAGCTGATTTACCTACAGGTGAGAAGCTAATTGGCACTAGATGGGTTTTTAAGAACAAAAGGGATGACAGAGGAATTGTGATCAAGAATAAGGCTAGACTAGTAGCACAAGGGTACACACAAGAAGAAGGAATAGATTATGATGAATTTTATGCTCCAGTAGCAAGGATTGAGGCAATTAGGCTGTTTCTAGCTTATGCTTCATTTTTAGGCTTCACAGTCTACCAAATGGATGTCAAAAGCGCATTTTTATATGGTGAAATTGGCAGAGAGGTGTATGTTTCACAACCTCCTGGTTTCATTGATCCATTACATCCAAACAAAGTGTACAGAGTAGTGAAAGCTCTCTATGGCCTTCATCAGGCACCAAGAGCTTGGTATGCAACACTTGCTTCCTACTTATTAGAAAATGGATTTCAAAGAGGGAAGATTGATCAGACACTTTTCATCAAACAGCACAAGAAGGATCTTCTGTTAGTGCAGGTGTATGTGGATGACATTATCTTGGATCTACAAGGAAGGAAATGTGTTTAGAATTTGAGAAGCTTATGAAAGATAAGTTTCAAATGAGTTCTATGGGAGAACTTACATTCTTTTTGGGTTTGCAAGTTAAGCAATCATCTGAAGGCATATTTATTAGTCAAGACAAATATGTTGCAGAGATACTTAGAAAATTTCAATTTGCTGATTCAAAAATAGCAAGCACTCCAATGGACCCAGAGAAGCACCTTCTGAAAGATGAAGATGGAGAAAATGTAGATGTACACAGTTACAGATCTATGATAGGCTCTTTGATGTATCTTACATCATCTAGACCTGATATCATGTTTCCTGTTTGTGTTTGTGCAAGATTTCAAATTACTCCAAAGGTTTCTCATTTAATTGCAGTCAAGAGAATTTTTAGATATCTCAAAGGTCAACCAAGGTTGGGTATATGGTATTCTAGAGAATCTCCTTTTGACTTGGTAGCATATTCGGATAGTGATTATGCTGGTGCTAGCTTAGACAGAAAGTCAACAACTGGAGGATGTCAATTCCTTGGGTGTAGACTTGTCTCATGGCAGTGTAAGAAGCAAACAAGTGTGGCTAATTCAACAACTGAAGTTGAATATATAGCTGCTGCAAGTTGCTCTAGTCAAGTTCTATGGCTTCAAAACCAACTCCTTGATTATGGGTACAATTTCTTAAACACTGTTATTTATATTGATAATAGTAGTACAATTTGTATTATTAAAAATCTTGTACAACACTCTAAAACAAAACACATTGAAATTAGACATCACTTTATAAGAGATTGCAATGAGAAAAGATTAATTCAAGTTCTTAAAATTGCTTCAGAGCATAATTTTGCAGATCTGTTAACAAAAGCTTTTGATGTTTCAAGGTTTCAGTATTTACTAGCAAGTATTGGAATGCTTAATCTTTAAATTTTTCAATATTATGTGTTTCTGTACATAAATTTTTGTTGGTACTGCTGGATTTATAAGGTACTGCTAGTATATCAAAATTTGAATTGTGTTATTCATACAGTTGGTTTTATGATTATTCTAATACAAAACAAAGTACTTTGTACATTGTTCTTTTGGTTTTAGACTAACTATTTCAGGTATGAATATGTGAACACAAAGGATATTTCAAGTGAAATGGGAACAGCAGAATGTTTTATCAAATTACTGACCATAATAGGTTTATGATGGACTGAGTTTAGGAATTTAACCTCCTTAAAACTTCTTTCTTGAAATCTAGTTATGATATTTCATATTGAATTGATGACTTAGTTGATCAGATAGTAACTGATACAACTCACTTTCTATCATTTTATACTTTCAAGTATAATGAGTTAGTCTAAGGACATCTGATAGAAATAACAGCTAGTAAAAGTGAATCTAACACTTGTGTTGGAGGTAACAATTGCTATGAGCTGGAAACCCTGTCAAGAAAATCTTTTGAATAGATTTATCTTTTCACAGGCAGTTAGTGATAACTGAAATACATTGGTTCTCACACAACCAGAGGTTATTTTAAACCAAAATTTTGATTAGGTGACTGTTATACACTTGATTTCTTCAAAATGGTTGGAAGTAGTATGATTTTTCAATTCTAAAATCATGAACATACTACTAAGTTAAATGATTTCTTAAAAGGATTTTCAAGGATTCACAAAAACCACACATTGATGGACTATGAATCAAAATGTCCACTGATTCACCTCTCATAGGAGTTAACACACCTAGAAGTGATGAGGACAGCAACTTAAACTCTTAAGGAATTGATGGCTTCATGTACAATATTGTCTGACAACAAAAGTTATATATTGATGGATCAGTCAAAGGTACATAGTGAGATCTTCCAAACAAGGGGAGGAAACAAAAGTTATTTGCTTCAGGGGAGGTTATAATCTCAGAGAAGGAAATAATTGCCCAAAAAGGAAGAATAAACCAATATATGGAAGGAGAAGACAAGAGCATACAAGATGATGATGTAGAAGTTGAAAATGATTAGAACAGATCAAATATCTAGAAGGATGAAGCATTTCTAAAGGAGAAAGTTCTATCTAGATCAAACGAAGGAAAGTTTCAATTTCAGTTCATTATGTTTGTTTATCACTTGCAAAGGCATGTTGATAGATGATTTCACTTGTTGAAATCATTGCCTCTTACAATTCCTCCATCCAAGGAAATTGCACCATCTTTTGGTACAATGTTTTGATATTGCTGAAGTCAAAGAAAAACAAGGCAGATGAGTTCAGAATAAGAAGAATAGTTCAGATTCATGAAGTGTTTGAAAGATCTTCACAAGTCCTCATTTAATTCAGAAAAACATGTTTGAATTAATTCACATGTTTAGGGGAGGATTGTTGGGAATTAAATATTCTGAAGTTAGAGTATTAGAAATTACTCTAAGTCGAAGGTACTGCTAGTTCATGATCAAGGTACTGCTAGTACATAAAGGTACTGCTAGAGCAAGAAGGTACTGCTAGTTTAAGTTGAAGGTACTGCTGGTTGTATATGGTACTGCTGATCAGTGACTCATAGGATAAGATCGAAAAGATATTTATTGTATTTTGGTCAAACATATACGGTAGATAATATCTTACTCCATGTGCTTAGTTAAACAAGTTGTATACATAGATACATGTTGTATCTTATGTACTGACACAATAAGCATAAGTTAAACAAGTAAGTCGGTCAAGACTTTAAGCAATTTGTAAAGATCTTTTGCAACTATAAAAGAGATCTTAGTCTAGTGAATATGTGTGTGAATATCTGTTAAGACATAGAACAAACAAAATAACATATTACAAATCTAGAAGTATAAGATTCAAGGTTTTGTAACCCTAGTGATAAACACAAGATCACTCGTATTATTTGGAATAATATTGAATCGTTTAGTGTAAAACTTTCTTTGTTCATTGTTAAGTAACAAATATAATTCTTCCATTTCCATAACATACATAACCTTCTAAGTGTGGTTAAGTAAATTCCGCGTGCTTAATCATATTAACTCAATATATCTTATACACAAAGACACAAGGTTTAACCACCTTAACCGTGTATCAAATCAGGACCTCTCAATTTTTATTATTAATTAAGTTTAAATTTGTTGTTTAAAATATTTGAATTAAAAAATAAAAAAATAAAAAATTAAAAAATAAATAAATAAATAAAACATAAAAATATGTCGCCCCATTGTAGCAGTTTGGTCGTCGTCGGAGAGAGAAAGCTGATGTGGCAGGTCGTCTGCAGGTCACGAGTGTGTCTAGCCTTATAGTCATATTACTTACCTCACATCCAAGCTAATTACCAAAGGCACCATCATCATCATCATCACTTGCATCCTACCTAAAACATCAACACCCATAACACATTAAAGCCATAACAATAATAAGGGTTTATATAACCCATAACTCACCAAATTTCTATCCTTAATCATCATATGATCATATCTTGATCATATGATGAAATCCTCAATTACTCCACATGAACCCTAATTCAATATTCATCAATTAACTCTAATATTATAATTACTAACTTGTAAAGGATGATTGGTATGTACTTGTTTCTTGGATTGGGACACTAAACCTCTTCATCAAAAGATCATCAAACTTGTTCTTCCCTCTCTTTTCTCTCTATGGTACGACACACACAAACACACTAGAGAAGTGGAGAAGTGTGTAGAGAAATCTGGGATTTTAAGTATAAACTTTCTTCATACTTAAGTTATTTCACCAATTGACATCTTTAGTACCTCAAATGTTATTCTTTTATGTTTATGACACATGGTACTTTCTAAAACCATTTACATAATATATTTGACTTATAGCTTGATTGTCGGGTTTGACTAACCAATCATGTAAGCCTTCAACATATAAAAGTCATAGTCAAACTTCTTTAGTGGCGCTATAACATTAAAATACTTAAAACTGGATTTTGGGGTGTTACATGTACAATCTCGTGTATTACCCCTTTACACAATAGCGAAGCAAACGACAATGTTTTGGCCTTGCAAAAACGACGCCGTTTAAGGCTTGAGTTGGTCCGGTTTAGAGTGAAATTGGGTCCGAAATTGTCGTTTATGGATGACCTATTTCTTCTCAAAATGCATTTATGCTAAACGATGTCGCTTAGATTTTTTATTTATTTCTTTTTCTTAAACATTGTTTATAAAAAGTTGTTTCCACCAAGCTTCATGCATAATAGATAAGCTCCACCAAACATCATGCATAAGAGATAAGTTTACTTAATCTATTTTGTCAGAATCAAAATTTGTGATCTAAAAATTTTGAATTGGACTTACTCAACCTTCAGTTTACAGGTTAGTGATATATTGTTATTATGGATAATAGCTTTTTTTCCTTTTTGTATTTGGTTTTTTTCGTATATTAATAGATAGGAATGACTATTTACGTTTTAGAGTGTTTCTTGAATCTTAGCATGTTTTTAGAAGATAATAGTGTTGAGGCATTTGCGAAAATTTTAAAATATGAGAATGGGGATCAAACAGGTGGTTGCATGGCTACTAGTATATAGCTGTTTTGTTTTTGGCTGTTGCGTTTTTATAAATAGGGATTGTTATTTGTAACAGTTATTTTGTTCAAAAAAATTTAGACCATTGTAAAAGTGTTAAGTTGTTACTGATTTTGGAGTCTGTAATTGTTAGTGCAAAATGTGTGATGAGTATGGATTGAGCTTAATTTGCGTATTAGGCTGCCTTTGTGGACTGCTGGTGATTGATATCTGCACTAATTCAAGTAATGGAATGATTCCCTGCACAAATGAAAGTAAACCGTTAGTCTTACCGTGGGGACGGACCCTACGATTAAGCTCTGGCGTTAGAGTAAGTAATCATGTTTGCCAGAGAATATGTGTGTAAATACTCGATTCGGTTTTTACTATTCTCTTTTTCCTCTTCCTCATTTTTTCCATTTGTGGTTTCTTCGAGTTTCTTTTAAGCTATCATGTTTTCCTCCAAAGGACCTCTACGTTTTCAGGTTGGATCTCAATACTTTGCTTCCGTCATAGGTATTCTTATGGGCGTTACGTCCCGTTTTCCTCAAGGATCATATAACCTCAAAATTTTGAACAACCATTTTTTTCGGATTGACTTCTTTTCTGTTAACCGGATCTGTGGTTTATGCAGCAATGGATGTGTCCACATTTGTTGAGGTTCCATATTTTACCCAAGTGACGCCTGCTAGGAGGAGGCAATTGGACAGTGAATCGAGGCTGTTGGAAAATACTATTGGACAAACTACTCCCCCTTCCCCTGTTATTCCTGTTCTTAGCTAATTGGATGCTAGCGTTGATGGGCCATTTGTTGATGTAGGTCAGCAAAATTCTACTTCTGTTGGTGATGATACGGGGCCGGATGGTCCCAGTACCGATGATGGCAATGGTAACGGGCTCCATGTAATCACGTTAGCTGAAAATGTCGAGCCGGGGTGTCTAGTTATGAGTTTTAAACCAAGAGCTGGAGAAGAGGATGTTCTTGCTGGTGAGTCTTCCCCTCCTGCAAAGAGATTAAGGAGGGATCATGAAACTTCTTACAAGCCTTCTACTAGTAGCCGATCTGTAGTTGTTATTAAGCGGTTATTAGCTAATAGTGCTGGTAACACCGAGGTTGGAGCTGATGTTTTGCCGACCCAACCCTTTGTTACTTCCACTATATCCACCGTTCTGGAGGAAGATTCCATTGATGGTTCTAACCTCCGCACGATCCATCCTGTCGAAAGGTTTGTTATCTCTTCAGATTTTTCTCATCTATCTAGTACCTTTGTTGCTGACGCTGAGGTTGACTCTTTGCTAGGTGCAGTTCCCTAATGGTGGCAGTGACTACTACTGCTCCTGTTTCTGTCGATGTTGCTTTGACTCCAAAGGATGGGATGGCTGAAGGTTCTCCATTTTTTGATTCGAGTCCGTCTAGCAGTGGTCCCAAACTAGACGCCAGTAGCTTTTCAGGTCATTCCGGTAATGACATTCTTATTAGTGATGTCCGTGTTGCGGTCGATGTTGATCCCAGCCTTTTGAGAAATATCTACGTTCCAAAATGGAATGTAACCAACGGTTCCCTTCTTAATGATCCTACAGAGTATCGTGAAATGATTGACGAATTCGCTCCTCCTTACTTATTTGCTTCCGTTCGTAGCATGGAGCATGATCAATATATTTTCCGAGTTTAATACTGGCTTAGTTCGTCAGACAGTATTGAATACTGAGGTGCGGATGCGTGATGAGTCTAATATCAAGGAAAAGAGAAGGTTGTCTGCTCAACAGGCAGAACTGGAGGCTAAACTTTCCTTAGTCGAGGCCAAGGCCACGGAGGCAATTCGTCTTCGCGTTCGAGTTTTCGCTCTGGAATCTTCAAAGATTTCTTTGAAGGAACAGAATACCATGCTTCAAGGAGAGCGGGACTCTCTTGATGCGAAGGTATTGGAACTGCAGTCTTTTGTTGAGGCCAAGGAACGTGAATTAAAGTCTCAGAATGATACCCTTGCAGGTCAGGTATGTGATTTTGAGTCTGTGTTTTTATCCATTCTTCTACTTCCCTTTTTTGTTTTACCTGTCCTTTTTGGTCATAGGTGTGTGAATTGGAGACCACATGTTCTGATCTTTGCGCTGAAGTGTCGGCTTTTAAAAATTTGAAGGAGCAGTTTAAAAACATTCAGGATACTCAGATGGATGAGGTTGTCCGCAAAGTAGCTAAGCTGGATACCGACCTTACGGAGATGGCTTTGCACCTTGATGAGGAATTCTATCCTCGTCTGCTTACTGTTATAGCTGGCCGGCGATGGTTGTTGACACACGGCATGAAGCTTGTTATGACCAATTATTTGAACTCTCCGGAATATCTTGCAGCCTTTGCGAGGGTCATAAGTTGTGCTATTATCAAGGGGATGCAAGATGGGTTGGTAGCTGGAATTGCTCATAGTAAAGTAGGTACGGACCTCTCGGGTGTAGCTGCTTACCGTCCTTCAGCGCAAGCAAATTATGAGTCTGTGTTGCAAACTCTTCGTAAGTTTGAGTTCCCTTTATTAGCTATGCTATCAACTCACAAGGATGCCATTATTGTGGATATTATGGATCTTCTTCGTCTTGAGGGTCCGCTCGCGAATGCTCCTGGCATGGCTGACTTACAACCTGACCCAGAACAGCTTTTCGTTCCTGTGCATAATTCTGAAGATAATGTGGTTGTTGGGGGTACCTCCCTTTCCTTTTCTTTGGAAAATGCTCAACAAAGGGTTGATAAGATTAGGGAAAACATGACTGCTCATCGATCTGCGCTTACTGATGTTTATATTCCTTTAGTTAAGCCCTTATCTGTTGGTATTTTGATGGATACAACAGCTTCCGTGGATGGTGAATCAGCTGTTGCCGCAACTACTTCCACTGGTACAAAAAGTGGTACTGGTTACTCCAAAAATGTGTGACGATATGCATATAGTCACACATGTTGTTTTTGGTGTGTGCCACCAAAGATCGCGCCACTGTAGGTGCCCTACGGAGATATTGTTGAGTTCGTGGCCTTTTTCATTGAAAAAGAGTGACCAAAACCCGAATATGTGTGACAAATTAGGCACAAGTTTTGTTGGATTAATCAGTATTAGTGACCGTAAACAATTTATAGTCACACGAATGGTTTTTTAGAGTAAGTATTGTTAGTCCTTTGGCCACATAAATATATAATATATGTGACATTTAAGATGATTTATTCAAGTAAATATGTATTTTGTGTGACTATTTCCCGTCCTGTGGCCACATGAATATATAATAAATGTGACGGTTGTGATGATGTAGTCACACAACAGGTGTTGTTTTTTTTGAATTAGTCACATACAATTTTATTTTTTTTTAAGTTGACAAAAGTGTTAATAAGCGTGACCATATGCTTTTTAAAATCAAGTAAAAGTGTATTTTGTGTGACTATTGTTCATCCAATGGCCACATAAATTTTATGTTTGTGTGGCCTTTTGTAATATTTAGTCACACAAAGCATGTTTTTTTTTATATTTTGTCATATACAATTAAGCATAAAGTGACCAAAAGTGTTAATAAGTATGACCATATGCTGTTTAAAGTGAAGAAATGTGTATTTTGTGTGACTATTGTTCATCCAATGGCCAAGTGAATTTTATATTTGTGTGGCCTTTTATAATATTTAGTTACACAAATCATGTTTGTTTTGGGTATTTAGTCACATACAATTAAGCAAAAAGCTGCCAAAAGTGTTAAAAATTGTGACTATATGCTGTTTAAAGTGAATAAATGTGTATTTTGTGTGACTATTGATCATCCAATGGCCACATGAATTTTATGTTTGTGTGGCCTTTTGTAATATTTAGTCACACAAAGCATGTTTGTTTTAGGTATTTAGTCACATACAATTAAGCATAAAGTGGCAAAAAGTGTTAATAAGTGTGACCATATGCTGTTTAAAGTGAAGAAATGTGTATTTTATTAGACTATTGATCATCCAATGGCCACATGAATTTTATTTTGTGTGGCCTTTTGTAATATTTAGTCACACAAAGCATGTTTTTTGGGTGCATTTAGTCACATACAATTAAGCATAAAGTGACCAAAAGTGTTAATAAGTGTGACCATATGCTGTTTAAAGTGAAGAAATGTGTATTTTGTATGACTATTGATCATCCAATGGTCACATGAATTTTATGTTTGTGTGGCTTTTTGTAATATTTAGTCACACAAAGCATATTTTTTTTGGTATTTAGTCACATACATTTAAGCAAAAAGTGGCCAAAAGTGTTAATAAGTGTGACTATATGCTGTTTAAAGTGAAGAAATGTGTATTTTGTGTGACTATTGATCATCCAATGGCCACATGAATTTTATGTTTGTGTGGCCTTTTGTAATATTTAGTCACACAACAAATTAAGCAAACAGTGACCAAAAGTGTTAATAAGTACTATATGCATCTTTTAGTCACATTTAAGAAAGCAATATATATCAAAACAAATTCAAATGTATATCAAAACAAATTCGAATACAATAAAATTGGAATGTATATAACTGAACCAAATATAAAATTGTAATGTCGTACATAATAAAATTCTCAGTAATTTAAGGACTTCTGACTCTTCTTCTTAGCTTGCCTTTGCATGGCATCACTAGAGATCAGATATAACATAAAGACGCCTAAATTGTAATGTCGTACATAATAAAATTCTGAAAATTGTTTGGGGGTCCACCCGGACCGGCCTATTTTGACCCGTTACCAACCTTCCCACATTGCCAACTTTGGGTTTAGATATTCATGAGGCAACCGAATATGTTGGAATTTGGGATGTAGCAATTAAGCACCTCTTTTGTAGTCATTTTTAGGATCTCGAGTAGGAAAGTTTTGATGCTCTCTTCATGGTTTGCATGAACCAGACCCAAAGAATAGAGTGTCCCAGCATCAAAATAGTGGCACCTATCAACAACAAGACGAAGTACCTATAAACATTTGATATATGTCTGTTAGAGGATTAAGTGAGCATAAATAAACAAACATGACAGAAAATGCATGTGTTGCATTAACCATAGTTACCTCACGTCGGAATTTTCTTCGATTGTCTGAGGCATGAGATACATTTACGCAATATGACAAAGCTACATCAACATTTTCACTGTTTGTAATTGCTTTCTTAAGCATATCCAAACTTTGACATTCAATGGCCATCCCGATAGCTTATTGATATTGCCCATCAGCTATACACCTAAAAATTTGAAATGTGGAAAGAAGTTATTAGTCCCTAATCTATACATTATCAAAGAGTGCAGAGGTAGAAACATAATTAGAAAAGCCCTCAAATTAAAAAATACCTTCAGGCAATTCAGGCTAGTCAAATGGAGAACAAAGTGTCTTAGCAGCTCCGACCTCCCATTTTGTCTTAACTTTTACATCCTTCTCGACTTCCTGAAGCATGGATTACATTTATAGGTCAATCTATAATACATACAGATACAATACAAAAGACAAATGACTGAAGCATAGTAGCACAAAAAAAAGGACACATGATTTAGCTTTGCTTTCGCATCCTTTTGGATATGTAGTTAGGATAGATGCAATAGAACAAAGTTGAAACAGATCAACTATTGATCTTAACTGGCCCATGGCCCAACTAAGAACTTAAAATTTATAAAACATTAAAATTCAGAATTTTGATCAGTATTTATAAAGATCGACCCACACATATCACTGACCAACCCGATTATAGACCTACCTAAATGGGTCAACCTCTTTAATCGTTGTTTGACCAATGGGCTAGTTATTTTTATTGAGATACTCAAATAAATGGCTCAAATCTAGGTTAAGACTCGATCCACTGAGACAAGCATTAAGATATAATGTATACAAACTATTACCTCTTCATCACACCATGGAGCCAAGATCAATTTCTTTTGGCCTAATGCTTCAATGAACACATCCCAAGTTTTGGTAACTTGAATACATGCATCTCGTTTTTGTTTAGCAACATCAAACATGCTTTGCTGAATATCATCCAACATACCCTTAACTTTCTCACCCAAATCTGCCATAGGAAGATCGAGCTTTGATCCATTGTCACGACGAACAGCACGAACTTGAAAAGCAACAAGCATCAGGCTTTGTATGGAACACATGCAGTTGAAGATGGCCAAATAAGTTCGGTAACAAATTAGAACGAGTTCAAGTTAAATTAGACCATAAAATATAATAAGATATACATTTAGTAAAAGGATATAACCCGTTTTGACGAGTTGGAGATAAATAACCACCCAAATAAACACAAAAGTGATGCATTTTCAAAACTGGCACCTCTACTTGCATTTTGTAACAATGAACATTACTGTCTAACCTGGTTATTAGCTAGATCCTTTGGTCCTATTTCAATCCTCAAGGGAACACCCTTCATTTCCTAATGAGAATACTTCCAACCAGGCGAATGATTCTCTCGAAGGTCTGCCTCGGCACGAATACCTAAATCACATAACGTTTTCACAGTCACCGAACTTGCATTCATTATTTCTTTGACATCGGCATCTTTAAAAGGCACGTGAATCACAATAACTTGTACTGCTGAGATTTTAGGAGGCAACACCAGGCCTTTATCATCGCCATGAACCAAAACCATCACACCAATCTGAAAACAAAGCAAGTTAAAAAATAAAACCAGTTATATATTATTAAACACGTTTTTACGAAAGCTAAAAAAATTGCTTGAATACGGATCTTGTGCTATAAGCCCATGAGTTCTGCCACACCATAGCCTTTTCTCCCTTCTCATCTTCGAAGTTAATCTCAAACATCTTAGCAAAATTCTGGCCCAAACAATGTGAAGTTGCACCTTGTACACCACGACCAGTATTTGGAATAAAGGCCTGCAAGCATTAAAGCAATTATAAAGAGACATGTCATTTAACATTAGTTATTAACTGATGATAGCATCTTATAGGTGGTACCTCTACACTAGTAGTATATAGCCCACCAGCAAACTTCTCCAGCTCACTCTTTTTCCCTTTCACAACAGGGACGGCCAAGTACTCCTCGTAAAGACGTCTATACAGTTCAAGTATTTCAAGAACCTAAAATATAGCATAGTTATAATTATATCATTCCATTTCCATGCATTAAAAACACATGTAACTGATTCGATGGACATGATCAACATGTTATTTTTCCAAGGAAACACAAGTGAAGTATGTGTAACCCGAGTCGTTTTCCCAACGAAGGCGTGAATGGAATTTCGTGATCTTGATTCGCGCAACGTGTTTGAATAAGGAAAATAAAGGGATTTTGGGTTTTTAAGCTAAGATAAGTGAACATAAATTAAAAACAATTTAAAAGGTAAGGAAAATGATAATCTAAAATGCTTATAATTAAAAACGTAAAAGAAAACTGAAAACGTAACTAAACCGGGAAATACGCGAACCTAAAAAACGTCAAATTATTGAAATATAAACTCTACGGGAGTAAATCTATTTTTCCTAAGTTCTATTTAATAAAAGAAAATTAAAAAAAAAAAAAGAATTATATTTTTCTGAAAATTATTTTATTTAATATGAATTAAAACCTAATTTAAAAAGAAAAATACATTAAAAATACTAAATTAAAAGGGAAAAATATGAAAATTTTCAAAAAAATACTTTAAACTAATCTGAAGCTAGGAAAAATGAAAATAGAACTTATTTCAACCCAAATAAGCAGTATGGGCAAATAAGCAGTTGGAAAAAAGCACTTAAATAAGCTAAACAGCTCCAAAAATTACCAAAACCTCAACAATATATTAACACACTACTAGAAGCTTAAAACAACTGAATAAGCAGAAAACCTAATGAAAATAAGCACAAAACTGAAATAAGCTAATGGGGCTGATGCATACCAAATC
Source organism: Artemisia tridentata subsp. tridentata (assembly GCA_021014915.2). Taxonomy (NCBI): domain Eukaryota; kingdom Viridiplantae; phylum Streptophyta; class Magnoliopsida; order Asterales; family Asteraceae; genus Artemisia; species Artemisia tridentata. Next base: position 363,621,694 of record CP139505.1, read on the forward strand.
AGTCCAAAGGGGGACTTTTGAGGCTCAAAATAAGCTATTAGATCAAACTGAAAGACCACATAAGCTAGGAATTTTAAGTGTCCATCAACCAAAGTGCTAAAATTCAGAAAATATACCCTAAAGGAGCTTAATGGGGGCTTAAAAAGAAGCTGAGAAAGTAGCTCAAAGGGACAAGTCAGGCTGTGTGCAGGGCAGATAAGCTCAAAAGGACAAGCTGAGAAAGTAGCTCAAAGGGACAAGCTGAGAAAGTAGCTCAAAGTATAACCAAGGTACATTAAAGCTTATAAATGAGCTCAAATAAGCTCAGACTAATTCTCAAATACATGAAACAGTATGATTCAGCTAGGACACTATAAAAGAAACAAGAAAAATTAAGAATCAAGTACCTCAAGTGAACTTAAAATCAGAAAAGCTGCTGATGAAGCCTTTTTAGTTCTGTGACAGGATCATTTGAAAACACTCAAGATCACCTTCAATCCAATTGAGGCTAGCTCCACTCTTGTAAACATGGTCTGAGAACTCAAAAGAAACACACAAAGAAAACAAATAACTGCCTAAAACTGCTTATCCTATTATTAAGATCAAGCTAGTTCAGAATAATCTATAACTAACAACACAATATCAAGACACCTAAATCTACTAAATTCAACTTAGCACCACTGATACTAAACTAATATTGCTCAAGAACAACTAATCAAAATCTAGCATAAGGTAAATGAACAGTATATACTCAATTTGACCCGTTTTGACTGCAATCCCAAACAGTCCTTTCATAAGGACTATTTAGATATTAAGCTATGGAAACAAATATTTAAGCCAGGAACTTAAAAGATAGGTGAATAAAAAGTCATAATAAGATTAACTAAGCAATAAAAACTGATAATAGGGCACTAGAATAAGCTGATAAGCTGTTTGACTTTTAAGTTGACTATTTTTGACTTTTAAAATTAACACTGAATTGATTCAATTGGACTTACAATAAGCTAATACTAGCTTATATAAGCTTAATGACACAGAGAAAAAGGTTTGTTATCTGTTTTTAACAACTAATGAAATAAATTCGATTATCAGTTAAATATGAAAATTCAAAATTTCATTAAACTAGAAACTTAGAACAATGCTGATACAAATTAGAACAAATAAGCATAAATGAACTTGAATTAAACTTAAAAACTTTAATTGACACTGATTACATCTTAAAAATACTAAAACGACTATTCTAATTATTCTACTCCTAGTTTAATTAACTACTATCTGCTTCTGTGTGAGTGTGGTGTGTTTTATACCACTCAAAAATCTTCTTGAGTCTCCCTCATCAAATCCCAGCCGTCTATTTGGGTTCAATCAATCCCATCCATCCATTCACATTTTGGCGGGAAACCTGGGTCGTGGGATTAAACTGCTTTTCAGAGCACGTGAAGATTGTAGTTAGCTAGAAGCTATGAGAGGAGGGTGGGAGGCGTGTATCAGTGAAAAAAGCATGGGGAGGAGTGGTGGTTTTGTCAGTCTGGGGAAGAGAGAAAAGTGAGCGGGAAATGGTTTTGGGAAAGGGAAGGTGGGTTTGACTTGTCAAACTGGTTTAGCTAAATACGGGGTTGGGATTGGGCTTTTGATTTGGTGTGTTGGGCTTGGGTTTTTTAGGGTTAAAGGGTTTAGTTTTAGTTTAGGATTAGGGTAAAAGGTTTAGGTGTTTATTAGTAATAGGTTTTAAGTTTAGGGACCATTGTTGCCACTTTCTGAAAATCCAAGGACTATTCTTGTGACACTTTGATAATTTTGGGAGTTGACTTTTGATAACTTGAGCACTATGCCGGTCCAAACTTGTAAATTTCTTCCCCATCCTCGCTTTTTCACGCTTTTCCAATCTTGTGCTCGGTTTTTTCTGTTTTTGCCCTGTTTTCAATCCTTTTGTACCTGAAACACATAAAAACACAAACCACGAATATTTGCAATAATATTTGGTCTATTTGGGTGTTTTTGGTCATTTTTGTGTCTATTATGGGTATAAAATGATGAGTATTTACACACTCATGTAACAATGAATGAACTTTCTGATGTTTTAAAGATGAGATCAGTGAGATGCACCGACTCCAGATAACTATGAAGTATGAAGTGATCACACAAGTTTTAAACTTTATTTTTTACCTCAGTGGCAGCCTCCTCCTTTGTTGCAAAGGGAGTGTGTCCTTCTTGCCAAAGAAACTCATGACTCCTACAAAGTTAAGAAATTAGTTCAGATTCAAATTGTTATCATAACGTGAGCCGAATGACAGATAAAGTGATGCTATAAGTAGGCACACAAAACAACAAGGGATATGAAAATATCACCTGATAAAGGGAGTAGGATTACTGAACTCCCAGCGAACAACATTGCACCATTGATTTAGTCTTAAGGGCAAGTTACGGTGTCCCCTGATCCACTTAGAAAAGTAGGGATACATGACAGTTTCACTGGTTGGGCAAATGGCAATAGGAACTTCCAAATCGGAGCTACCTGATCTCGTGACCCAAGCAACCTGAAAATTTTAAATCAGGGAAAGGTTCAAAAAGTTTATTACAATCAATCACGAAGACAAAATATTAGAAAAATTGCTAAAGGTGGCATAGATAAGAAGTTCATGCCAATAAACCAATCAGTTAAAAGTGTAAATACAATGTTCATAGACTATACCTCAGGGGAAAAACCCTCTATGTGATCCTTCTCCTTTTGTAGAACCGTACTGGACACAAAAAGTGGGAAGTAACATGTTTTGATATCATCTTCTTAATTTCTGGATCAAAAAAGTTCTGCACAAAGATATTACAACCCAGCTTATACCATCATGTTTTTGCTAGCCTAATATTTTAATAATTGAAACAAGAAAAGCACAAAAAGTAACAGAGGAAAACAAAAAAGATTATTCTTACTTGCATTGTCTCCCAAATGGCCATTGTCCATGGACGGAGAATGTAACAGGCAGAGATTTCATAGTATTCTATCATCTCCCCATTTGTAACCACCTATAAACAAAAAAAAATAGTAAATAATAAAAGGGCGATTTTGGCGATTGTCTGTTTTCACTGTTTGATTCAATTCACAATCGATTTGTGGATTGAATCCCCATCTTCTAACCTGAAATCCACCTTGTATTATTCTTAAATCCACACTTATGATATGCCAACAGAAACTAATAAACCCCCAGATCCATTAATTGAGGAATTTCGTGTCCTCACTAAGATGACGTCATCTGAAGGTATTCGTGTTGTTCCTGAGAATGAAGCTAAAGGTATTAGTAGGAGAGGTAGACCTCGTAAAATTAAGAAGGGGGTTAAAATCAAGGTCTCTACTCCGGGATTTAAAGCTAAAGAAAGATTTGATTCAATCAATTATTATTTAGGATTAGGGTTTTTAAATCGAATTGATTTTGGGGGTGGGTTTCTAAGCTGCTATTATCAACAAGAGAAATTGTTTTTGTTTGTTTGTTTGTGGTTCGATTCGATTTGATGATGAGATAAAACCAAATACACCAGGAACCCTCTCAAATGTTATGTATATGATTATTATGATCTTCTTTCGATTTGATGTGAGATCTGAGAAAAACGATAAAGATGGGTGGAGGGGCAATTTGATTTTGGGGGAAAATTTAGGCGGGGCTTCTGAAAAGTTGAGAGGGAAATTTAATTTTGGGAAAAACTAAGTGCGGGACATGTAAAATATTACATATAAATTTAACACATGAAATATCTTAATCTTTGTTTTTATTAGGGGCGGAAATGAGCCGAGCCGCTCGTGAAAAGCTCAGGATTCAGTAAAAAGCTTGAATGAGCCGAGCTTAAATGAGTTCGAGCCTAAGTTGCAGCTCATCTATCAATCGAGCTCGAGCCTTAGTTTCACATACAAAACTTGATTGGGCTCACGAGCCTAAATGACACTATGATATTTTACATATTAAACATATATAAAATGTTATGCATTTGTATTATAGGTGAACTTATTAACAAGCTCGATAACAAGCTTATTAACGAGCTCAAAATATATATATTACGAGCCAAGCTCGAGCCAAACTTTAGTTTTTTTATTTCCAAATCTCGTAAACGAGCCGAGCTCGAGCCAATCCCAAGCCTATATAACATACATGTACCATGAGCCGAGCTCGAGCTTAACAAATAAACAAATTAATACAAAACTGAAAGCTTAACGAAAGAAACAAATTAATACAAAAACTTGACAAGGTGATCTCTTTGTACATGTTTATTTGTTAAAAAAAAGTGAGATTATATGTCTTAAGTTATCAGGGCACAAATTAACATAGACGAGCTAAAGTAAAATACTGAACATTAAATTATTATTATTATTATGGGGTTTTACAAGAGATATGGGTACTAGATTACCGTTTCAGGCAAATTCCTCTTTTCAAATGTGATTGGGTTAATCACAGAGCTGGTGGTGTGAAACACGATACTACTCTTGGGTATACATTGGTTGACTTGAATAATTTAGGCCACAAGGTTGATCTGTTCATATTATCCTCACAAGCACGACAAGTGTTTTATGTGAAAGACCAGATAGATAAAAAATTGTCTATTGTCTTTAAGACACCTCCCAAGAATTACAAAGATAAGTAGGACGAAGTCGATGAGGAATTTAGTACCGTCATTCATGAGCACAATGATAACATATTGGTCCATGAAAATGAGTAACACAAGAACAATTCATTAATATGATTAACAAATGTTACAAGATTACTCAAAACCTATTAGATTACATGATAACATCTTCAACTTCTTAAGGGGATACTTTCGGTATGGTATCCCCTTGGGGTGACAAATAAACTCTCATTGATCCAAGCTATGCTTGATGATTCAATGAGAGTGATGATCCTATCAACTAATACTCTGTGGATTATTTTGTTTGTTTAGGAATCCATGCTATCTCTATTACAAGGCACACTATATATACAGGAAAATAAACAAAGTCAAGTGTGGTAAGTATGAGTAGACATCCACTTGTTGTGAGTTGTCATCCACTTGGTGTGAGTTGTCATCCACCAAGTGGTCCCTCTTCATCTTCCTCTTTTGTACTTTGTCTGACTTCTATCTTTTCTTGTAGAAGTTCATGCCCATATTTATCAGTCTGTTTGTAGAGATAGCATCTTCAGGGTCACTGAGACATTTGTCAATTCTCAGTGATACTGGTGTTGTTTGTAGCTCGTATACTTTACTCACTGACACCGTATCAGTAAGTCAAGTGTTTCTTCAACAACGGGCTTTTTACAACACTCACTGATTTCTTTATCAGTGAATAACCCACTATTTTATCAGTGAGTTAGGCTATTTTATGTTCAAATCTTGTCAGGGTACTTGGGTCAAATTCTTGACCCAACAATCTCCCCCTATTTGAATATACAAATAGCCCAGGTTCAAACCTGCTTGTTCAGGGACTAGGGTTTAATTCCTGAGGTTCAGGGGTTCAGGAGACTTGGGTTTAGTTCCTGATGTTCAGTGAGTTGAATGACTGGTTTAGTGACTCGGTTCAGGGTTCATGGGTCCTGAGGGTTCACTTTGACTGGTTCATTGTTTATCTCACTGATGGTTCAGTGACTGGGGGTTCAGTCACCAAAGGGGTTCAGTGACCTGGGTTTAGTCACTAAGGGTTCAAGGTTCCTAAGGGTTCAGGTTCCTGGGGGTTCAGTGACCAGTGGGTTCAGTGACTTGGGTTTTAGTCACTGAGGGTTCAGGGACTTGAAAGGTTAAGTTTGTTTCAGTGACCAGGATAAGTTTGTTTCAGTATACTGATGATCTTTACTCAGTTGATCACCAATCTTCAGTCACTACTTGAAGCATAAATACCAACTCCCTGATCAATACAACTGCCTCTCAGCTTCCCACCCTCTGATCTTTGTCACACCCTGAAGGACACCGTGAAGTTAATCAAGGCTGTGATGCCCACTGATTCCTATCACACCATATCAGTCCCCTGAATTGTACCATACCTGATTCTTTCCATTCACTGTTCCGCATCAGTGATTTCTCAGGTTCCGGTACAAGCTATCCATACCCACTGAGTTACAACCCATTTTCATGCCACTCCCTGATACTTTATCAGGGACCCCACTTTCACACTCCTGAGATGCACTCTACTCACCTGAAAGAAACATTCTCTTTCAGACGTGCAATAGCTCAGTCCGAAAACTACCTTAACACATCCTGAGTCTTTGACTCAGTGACCTGCTCAACTCACTAACACTTCCTGAGTCTTTGGCTCAGTGTCCCATACCACCGGATCTTTCAAAACCTGCTAATCTGGTTCCACCACCACCATTCCCATCCATCTTCAGACGCTCCTTAACAACAATAATCCCGTATCATCCAAAATGAAACCTATCTCAGCTGCCCTAATTTTTCAGCAGCTCACCGCGTCTCCATTTCACTACAACCATAACATCAAATCTCTTTACCTTCTTCACAAACAAACTGAACTCAATGTCTACAAACCCCATTTTAACATCTCAATCGTTCCTAAATGAAACGAGACCCATCAAATCATAATCAACCTAATTCCCTTTTTTATGTCGCCGTCCATTATTTCATCCGCAAGAAACATGACTTGGTAGTTGGGTTTTGATTGAGTGATGATTTTTGTTTGTTTAAGGAGAGAGTATCGATTTACATATTCGAAGAATATGTGATTCCCCTTTTTTTGTAGATCGATTGGTTTTGTTTTTGATAGAGAGTTCTTTTTTGAGGATAGATCGAGTTTTTGTGATGAGAGGTATTTTGTTTTTGATAGAGAAAAGCTGTTATTGGATCTGGGTTTTTTGTGTTTGATATCGAATGGGAGATGTAGGATTTTTGTTTGGGATGTTTGTGATAGATCTGGGTTTTAATCTTTTTTGTGTGGATAAGATTTTTTTGTGTGGTGTGGGTTGTGTTGGGTTTTGTGTGGGGATAAGATTTGTGTGGTGGGTGGGGGGTTTTGTGGGGTTCAGGGAGGGGATGGTGTTTGTCAATCACCAATAAATGTGTTTCTCCCCCTCAAAAATTGCTATATCAGTAGCAGTTTTTGAAGATCACATTTATTTATTTTTGAAGAATGTTATCAGCAGTTATACATGGATCTGGCTCATAAGAATGAACCTTAGGCTCTGGTACCACTTGTTGGTCCATGAAAATGAGTAACACAAGAACAGTTCATTAATATGATTAACAAATGTTACAAGATTACTCAAAACCTATTAGATTACATGATAACATCTTCAACTTCTTAAGGGGATACTTTCGGTATGGTATCCCCTTGGGGTGACAAATAAACTCTCATTGATCCAAGCTATGCTTGATGATTCAATGAGAGTGATGATCCTATCAACTAATACTCTGTGTATTATTTTGTTTGTTTAGGAATCCATGCTATCTCTATTACAGGCACACTATATATACAAGGGGATACTCAAAGTCAAGTGTGGTAGGTATGAGTAGACATCCACTTGTTGTGAGTTGTCATCCACCAAGTGGTCCCTCTTCATCTTCCTCTTTTGTACTTTGTCTGACTTCTATCTTTTCTTGTAGAAGTTCGTGCCCATATATATCAGTCTGCTTGTAGAGATAGTATCTTCAGGGTCACTGAGACATTTGTCAATTCTCAGTGATACTGGTGTTGTTTGTAGCTCGTATACTTTACTCACTGACACCGTATCAGTAAGTAAAGTGTTTCTTCAACAACGGGCTTTTTACAACACTCACTGATTTCTTTATCAGTGAGTAACCCACTACTTTATCAGTGAGTTAGGCTATTTTATGTTCAAATCTTGTCAGGGTACTTGGGTCAAATTCTTGACCCAACAATAACATATTGCCATGTGTGGATCGACATGACTTGGGTAATGAATCACGAAATGACTACTATCGAACCGACTGTAAAGGTGTTGTTATACGAAAATCCAAGTGAACCATGTCATGCTCAAGTTGTCACACTCTACCTTTATCATATTTCACCCGTTCTTTTAAAGCATAAAGACATTCGATTTTTTGTACTTGTTTAAGGATTTATGTTTATACTGTGCAGAGCCTTTTTAAGCTTTTGTTTTGCTGCAAATACACTTGTGAAGGATTTCATTTTATCTATTAATTTTTTACTTCCTGTTTGGTTTATATGTTTGAGCTGTTATTTATGCGTTTGTTAGAAGGACCGGCCTTGTGTCCTCGCATGTCATTCCTTGGAGTGCGATTAAGTGTCAAATGGTTTTGGTCTGCATTTTTATGGCAGTATGCTGTCTCTGCGTGTTTGGCTTTGGGTTTGCACGTTTTGCTGTTTAAAAATAAGCTGCACCGAAAAAGCTTTAAACCAAATAAGCTACAACTTATTTAGTTTTGCTAAATTCGAAATTTTAAAAGTGAAACAGGTTGAAAATATGCAAAGGGAGAAAATCCACGGTTTAATAAGCAACTTCTATAAGCACTCTTTAAGCTACTAGCCAAAAACAATGAAGATTAAACTTCTATATTAAAAAGGAAATGCATTACATTAATGAATAGGTTACTCTGGAAAGATGGTAACCCGCTTGACTTCCGTAAGGGAGGTCGCGGGTTCGATTCTCGCTGGGGTGTAACATCCTTTTTTATTTTCTTGTTATTTTTTATTAACATAATTTAGTCACACATTTGTGATATGCTGTGGTTATTGTAAAGACATATAGTCACATGATCGTTTTAGAAGAAAATGTGACTATACACATTAGCTTTTGGCAAGCTAACACAAACTAAACTTTAAACTAAGACAAATACTATACAACATTTTTATACGTTTTGTATTTTTTTTTTTACGTTTTCATCCGTTTGTAACGTTTTTCATCCCTTTTTGAACGTTTTCAATCGATTTTGACTGATTTCGCTTTTTCGACCGATTTTGACAGTTTTCGAAAGATTTCGACGAATTTAGACCGTTTTAGACCGACTACGTCCGATTGCGACCGTGTTTGACCGATTTCATCCATTTTTGAACGTTTTCGGCAATTTTCGCTCATTTTCATATGTCTTCAAGCTTTTTTGAACGTTTTCCTCCGTATTAAAACGTTATGAAACGTTTATTTCATTTTTGTACGATTTTTTCGTTGTCGTACGTCATTCTCCTTTTTTCTTTGTTTTGCTACGTTGTGTTCGCTTTCGTATATTTTGTACGCCTTCATACGTTTTTTTAAGAAAACGTTAGACAATGGACAAAAACGGTCCCAGACGTAAAAAAATGTTCGAAATCAAGAAAAAAAAATGAACGAAAACCGGTTAAACCGTTATGATATTTTACCCTTTAAATCAAATAAGCTATGTTGGGAATTATTTATACTGCTAAGCTTTAAGTCAAGACTGTTGAAGAATAACACTAACAGTACTAACTGAGTTAGTTCTGATAGTGTAAATATTAGTAATGCCAGGTTTATCTTTGTACTGCTGAAGACTACTGATGGAAGAAGATACTGCCAAGGTTTAGAAGACGTATATTGTATATGAATAGTTATCTTGTAAAGGACTCCTTGTGCCTATAAAAGGAGATCCTAGGTTTAGATGTTCTACACGTATGTTTTGATAAGCTTCAAGGTTGTAAACCCTAGTGATCTTCAGATCACTCGTATTATTTGCTTAATAATATTGAAGCGTTTTGGTTATACTGTTCTTGCATTACTGTTTCATTGTTCAATACATTGTCAATATTCTTCTAGCTGTCAAAGAGTAGATTCCGCATACTCTTTGATATACAATAAAGTTTCTAACAAGCTCAAGCAAGATCCGTTTTTAAGGACTCACAAGTGGCATCAGAGCTAAAGGTTCTGAAACTTTACTCTAGAAGAAACATACTAGAAGAACTCTACTTTCATTCAAGAAGATGGATCTTGAAACAACTCAAACCACAACCACTGCTAAACTGCCTATTCTAAAGCAGGGTGTCTATGAGATGTGGAGGCTCAGAATTGAGCAATACTTTCAGGTGCAAGATTATGCTCTATGGGACATCATAGAGAATGGCAATTCGTTCAAACCCACAGTCAAACCATCAACAAGTGAAGGCGGTGCCCCAACTGTATCAGGTCCTATTACTGCAGAAGAGAAGCTTCAGAAGAAGAATGATCACAAGGCTAGAAGTATTTTGCTGATGGCTATACCTAATGAACAACTATTAACTTTTAGCAAGTACAAGGATGCAAAGACTCTGTTTGAAGCCATAACAACAAGGTTTGGTGGTAATGAAGCCACCAAGAAGACACAAAAGACTTTGCTAAAGCAGAATTATGAGAACTTTAGTGCTACAAGCACTGAGTCTCTTGATCATATGTTCAACAGGCTTCAGAAGATAGTAAGCCAACTGGCTGTCTTAGGTGTAGAGATTCCACAGGAGGATCTTAATATGAAGTTCTTAAGAAGTCTGTCTGCTGAATGGAATACTCATGTAGTTGTCTGGAGAAATAAGCCAGATATTGATACAATGAGTCTTGATGATCTGTACAACAATCTTAAGATTGTTGAACAGGAGGTGAGAAAGACTGGAGGCTCAAGTTCTAGCTCTGGGAACATGGCATTTGTGACATCTCCCAGCAATAGCAGTCCAGAAGAGGTTTCAGGAGTTAGTACTGCTAACCCTAAAGTTAGTACTGCTAGCTTAGGTGATGAAACTGTCTATGCATTCTTGGCCAGTCAAGCTAGTGGGTCTCAACTTTATCATGAAGACCTAGTTCAAATTCATGAAGATGATCTGGAGGAGATGGATTTGAAGTGGCAAATTGCTTTGCTAAGCATGAGGGCCAAGAGGTATTATCAGAAGACAGGAAAGAAGATCACTATCAGTCCAGGTGATGTTGCTGGGTATGACAAGTCAAAAGTGGAGTGTTACAACTGTCATAAGTTGGGACACTTTGCTAGGGAATGCAGAGGGCCAAGGAACCAGGACAGCAGGGGTAGGAATCAAGATAGCAGAGGTTCCAGAAATCAAGAAAGCACCAGGAAGAGTGAGGAAGAGCCTTTGGTGGCCATTGATGGACTTGGATTTGATTGGAGTTTTATGGCTAAAGAGGAAGCTCCTACCAACATGGCACTGATGGCTTTCTCTGACTCTGAGGTACATATAGTCAAAAGTTGTTCAAAATCCTGTTTAGCTTTAAAAGATTATGAAACTCTTAAAAAGCAGTATGATGACCAAAGAATAGAGCTTAACCAATCTAATTATAATTTAGCAAATCATAAGAGAGGTTTAGCTGTTTTAGAAGAACAACTTGTTTTTTATAAAAAGAATGAAACTGTATTCACTGAGGATATAGCTGTTTTGAAAAGAGATATTATGTTTAAAGACATAGAAATTAATGAGCTTAAAAAGGAGCTAGAAAAGGTTAAGCTAGATAAACACAACATTGAAGTGAATATAGAGAGATATGCAGGAGCAACTAAAAGCATAGAAAAGATTGCAGAGTGTCAGCTTACTAATAACTTTAAGAAAGGTCTAGGTTATAAGTCTGTTGCACCACCTTATAAAGGGGCACATCCACCCCCATGTATTGATTTGGCACATACTGGATTAGAGGAATTTCAATAGCCTAAGTTTGAATATGGACATAAGACCAGTGAGAGTGCTAGTGTAGAGAAGTCTCAATAGATTAAATAATCCTTTGAGTCTATTTAGGGTGTGCCTGGTAAGTAGTAGGGAAAGGGAAAGGGAAAGGGAATGCAAAAGAATGGGTGATGGTGGGTAATTAATCCCTTACCCCCTAATTTACTCTATAATGGTCCATTACCCACTACTGGGTAATCATTATATTACCCCTCTCCAACCAAGCATCATTAATGATTATATTACCCATTACCCACCCCCTATCCCCCCAACCAAGCACCCCCTTTTGAGTCTATTTAGATCTTATTGGTGAAAACAAACAAAGCCTGAATATACATTATGCACGCTTGACTCACTTTGTTTGTAGTTTGTACATCAGAAAACCACCATAAAATATCTACTAATGCATGTTCAACTTAATCACTAATAACGTTTTGTCTTGTGAATTCATTAAGTACGTTAATTAAGTGTTTTCATTCATTCTCTATGTGTTTGTGCAGTATAGTTATATGATGAGGGAAAACTCAACGGTGGCCCAACTTGCCAACTTTGATGGTCTAGCACCGCGAACTCGATCAGTGATTTTCTGGCTATAGCCAAGATAAGATTTTGGACTATTGCATGTCATGTAAGAATGAAATAAAAGCTTAGGCTGTATGGCAAGGTTAGCATTTTTTCACTATATACATCAGCGCCACATCAACTTTCTCTCTCCTCTCAATCCCCTTCACCTCACTTCACCATTTAGTGGGCAAGGCATGCTTCACTTCACCTTTCATTAAAATACCCACTTTATAAAAATATACCCCACTAAATACCCCACACACACTCACAAACAAAATAAAAAATAATAAACCATGAGGAAAGAGAAAGGTGATCTCTTCACCATAACTATTCTCGGTTTTTTAAATTCGCGCGTGAGTCGAGGTGAGAGGCAAGGCTTATGCTGCGTGAACTTGGCTTGGATGGTGAAGGCTTCACCTCCTTGCCATCCAGCCTTACTATATGGTCGTACACGTACACACTTACTTTGCTACATCATAATCGTTCAATTCGTTTACTATATGGTCATACTTGATAGAGATAATATACGCGTGCAGACATGCAATATTCGTGCCGCATCTGTTTTTTCAATACTTTGAATTTTGACTCCGCACAATCGCTTCATATCTTGTATGAAACAATATTTTAAATTTGACGTTTGTAATACAAACCAACAAATATTATAGTAATATACCTTCTGTACAAAAATTTAAAAAAAATATATATATAATAAAAAAAAATAATAAAAACTAACAATAAGCATAAATAATCTCTATAAAACATTGTAATTAATAGCTATTCAATCACATGCAACTTAACATTAAATAGATAAATTTTATATATTTTAGTTAGAGTAAACTCCAAAATAAATCCCTGTGGTTTACCTCATTTCGCACCCTACATCCCTCTCGAAAAAGTTGCAACATATACATCACTTCGTTAGTAAAAGTTAACCTATATACATCCATGAGGACGAACGTTGCAAATTTTGTGTTTTTAATTTGGACACGTGACAGTTAAGTAAGGGTATTTGTGTCTTTTTATGTTTCTCAGCTACTTCACCACTTCTTTTTCTCTTTTTCTACCAATTTCAGTCAAACCCAAATCATAAACCCAAATCATAAACACAAATCAAAAACACAAATCACAAATCACAAACACAAATCAAACACACAAATCACAAACACAAATCAAACCACATCACAAACCCAACTAGTACCACCACCCTCTACCACTACACAACCAACACCACCACCCTCTAGCTACCACCACCACCCTCTACCACCATACACCATCACCTTATTATTTAACAACATAAGCTTATTACAAAAGCAACTTTATTTGTAGATATCGTTTAGTAATAAATTAACTTTTTTTTTTCTTTTTCTTTTTTTTCTTTTTCTTTTGCGGATCTTAGGTTTTTATTTGTAGATATCATTTAGTCAAATTGAACCACTACAACGACCACGGTATCCGGTCAGACGACAACCACCACGTAAATCTAACTACCAAATCACTTCCCTTACAGTGACGAGTTCGTCGGAGAATATAGGTTGTTTGGTTGTGTCATTATCAACATCGAACCATCACCATCTTCTATGTCTTCAATTTAGTTGCTTGCTGTGATGGAGATGTGGTAGAGGCCTAGGGTGTTTAGGACTGGTGAGATGTTGTATGGTGGTGAGGAAGGTGGTAGTTGTTCCTCTGGTAAGAGGTAGGGAGTGGCGGAGATGGTGGTTGTGATGGAACAGATGAAGATGATGATGAATTGGACAAAAGTAGCCATTGTTGTGAGGTGATAATGAAGAAAGAGATTGGTAGTTCTTGAATTTATATTGGGAACGGTTCGATTCGATCGGCCAAAAAACTATGGGTGCGTTTTTTATTTGTGTCTTTGATTTATGTTTTTGATTTGTGTTTGTGTCTTTGATTTATGTTTATGTTTTTGATTTGTGTTTGTGTTTTTGATTTATGATTTTGGTTTGATTGAAATTGGTAGAAAAAAAGTGGTTAAGTAGGTGGGAAACATAAAATGACACAAATACCCTTACTTAAATGCCACGTGTCCAAGTTAACGACACAAAATTTGCACCGTTCGTCCTCCTGGATGTATATAGGTTAACTTTTACTAACGGAGTGATGTATATGTTGCAACTTTTTCGAGAGGGATGTATGGTGTGAAATGGGGTAAAGTACATATATGTATTTTGAAGTTTAGTCTTTTAGTTATTTCGATCTTTTTGTTGGTTTTATCGTTAGAACAAAATGACTTTAACATTTTGATTTTTCAAGACAAAAAACACGGTTTGTGGAATTTAGTTTAGAAAAAGAAATGATGTTGGTCTATTGTTCGTATATGTTTTGTCTTATTTGTAAAATATTTTCCACGAAACATGAATTTGTAGTCTAAGATTCAGACGTTAGATTTTGGGAACTGAGCATGTGGACGTTGACACTGTGTCGGAAGAATTGGTGACGTTGTGGAAATTATAACAGATGTGTTAACGGTCTTCCAAGTAGGGTGTCATAAAAGCCGAAATCGGCCCGAATCCGACTCGGACCCGACTATTGAGGTCCAATTAATCGGGTTTAAAATTATATTCAGGTTACTCTGGTCAACCTGAATGACCCCCGAAGTATAAATATGGTCGGGTTTCGAGTTTAATATAAGTTTCTTATTTGGGTCCGGATCAATCTGAGTAACTAGAGTTTGATTTATTTTATTTTATTTCTTTCAAATATCATATGTAAACTTTGTCTGCGATCTCTTTTCAATTGAAAGACCCATCTAGCTTAAACTTAGGTAATTAGCTCAATTCTCATCCAACATCTATAGTGTCTGGTGTTCACATATACAAACACACCGACCTTTCAATTCCAAAAAAATAATGCGTTCCAATTCCAAATGATCAAAGCACACATCTTAATGATAACTTGAATTTCTCATTTTTCCTTCAAAATTTGGCATTTTTATACTAAAGGTACTACTCTTTCTTGGTTGATTTTGTTGTTAAGGTTCTAGGGTTTTAAGGTTTTTTTAAGGTTAAAATTCATAAAATTAATCTATTCGTAGCTTAAGAATTATAGGGGTTAGATTTTTTGTTAAAGTCAGGGGTTGTTTCTTTAATATTTTTAGTATACTTGTTAGTTATCATTTATCAGTATCATAAATTGTTCTTAGATGTCGAACTCGAACTCGGTGGAAACAACGGTAGATGTTGAAAGTAAGAACACAAAGAAAAGAATGATGCATGCAAGGCGAAGTTCGGTCACGAATAAACTCAGACAAAACCTTTTTCCAAAGCTTTTCGTGATGAAAAATTTCCCTCCAAATCTATCACACTTGTCCCGCAATGATGCATCGGATAATCTCACCTTTATCTGAATCCATTCAGGCACATTCAAACTCTATCATCACCGCCTATTATATTTCCAGTATTATCACCTAGCTCTAATAAATTACCTAAAAAGTAAACACATAGCTTGACATTTGTGTCAAAAAAGACACCTAATCATATCAATAACTCATCCAAGCCATTGTATACAATCAAACATTAAGAAGGATGGGAGAAATCGATATAAGGATTCTTAATGATCACTGCGAGGAATTTTTTTGTATCGTTAGCATGAAGATACTATTCAACAATTCTAAGGGGACAAGGAGTCATCACTATGGAAGTTTCAACCCTCCCAAATTTATCCAATAACATTATGCCAACTCAGCTCAACCCTCCAGCCCTCCCAACCAATTTCACTCGCGCCCATGATTTTCCAGCCCTCCCAAATTTTTTATTTTTTCCCCCTAAACAATTAAACTACACAATTTATAACTAAAACACATAACATTTTATTAAGAAAGAAAAGTACATAAATGTTTAAAAGGAACAATGCAACATTTTTTAAAAATAAAAACAAACTAAATTAATTCTTCAATCGATGGTGGTTGGTTTGTTGGGTCATCCAGGAAAGCCAAGTCTAGCCTCGATACGTGCTCAGTAAGATCAAACCGGAGACGATGATGGATGTTTTCGTCATGTAACTCCGGTAGTACACTAGGGTCATAAACTACCGGTGCCGGTTGGTCCATTATATGAACCGGTGATATTGCCCTCCCGTCGTCTTTTATGATCATGTTGTGCAATATACAACACGCGTAGACGTATTTGGAAATTTTCTCTGTTGTCAGTGGCCGGAGAGGACGGTCCAAAATCCTCCATTTCCCTTTAAGGACACCAAAACCTCGTTCTACATCCTTTCTTGACGCCTCTTGCAGTCTCTTGAATTTTTTATCCTTCGTATCGACTAGATGCCGAGATGCTTTAACAAAGGTGGACCAGTTAGGATAGATGCCATCGGTGAGAAGGTATCCACGTTTGTAGAAGCGCCCATTTACAGTAAATGAAGTGTTTGGCGCCGTTCCATTTCGCTCGGTTAGATACAACGGCGACTGGTTCAACACATTGATATCGTTTTTCGAACCAGGAGGTCCAAAAAACGCATGCCAAATCCACAAATCTTGTGAAGCAACACACTCAATCATAATAGTCGGAACTTTATGATCACCCCTCGTGTATTGTCCTTTCAACCGTTTAGGACAATTCCTCCACTCGACATGTGTACAATCAAGGCTACCAAGCATTCCTGGAATATGAAGATGAAGATGAATACATTGTTTGAATGGAGGAGATGCTTTTTTTTTTGGATGATTCGGTTTGTTTTTGGAGGAGATGTTTTTTTTTTTGTGATGCTACGGTTCAACAAAGAAGGGGGGGTATTTAATTGTTTTGATATTCCCTTCCAACGTTCCAATTTCAATTCCAAACGGTCAAATAAATTTGCAAATCGTACCCTTCAAGCGGCTTCACCAACGGGTAATATACCCGCTCACCAAACCGTTTAAGCCAACCCGCTATAGGCGGAATGGTGTTACCGGCGGTTTGAGGAGCCCGCTGTGCAACCCGCCAGCCCACTCCGAGTGCCTATTCAACAATTCTAAGCATATATATGCCATTATACAAAACCTCTTACAGGCATCATAGAAAACTTTTATGTCGACTTCCCCATCCTCCTCCATTTGATTTGCATGCCCTAGATACAAAATAAACAAGCTCTCAAATAAGCAGAGCTAAAATAGTTAATGGAAAATTTAAAAAAAAAAAAAAAAAAAAAAAATGAAACCATAAATTAACTAACCATGATTTTTCACCAGGCAAAACAACTTCAAAAATCACCAAATATTTTTTGCTTTGCTCTTTGCTTCGCGAATTTCTGTCTGCTCTCTTCTTTCTTCCAAGATATCTAAGTTAATTTCCAAAGCTTCATCGTTTTGTGTTGTATCTACTTTCGCTGTCCTCCACGTGAGCATTCCTATCTCAGCTGGTATGACGGCCTCCGTTCCATATGTTAACGCGAACGGAGTATCTCCGTTGCTAGACTTAATCATTGTGCGGTGTGCCTATAGAACGTGTGACAATTCTTCCATCCAATTGTTACTTCTTTCTTCTAATCGAGCTTTGATCCCTTCTCCAAGACTTCGATTTGCTCTTTCTACTTGTCCATTAGCATGTGGGTGCTTAACGAAAGCAAAGTGTTGCTTGATACATAACTTTTCACACCAGTCTTTGAATGGGTTATCTCAGAATTGTTTTCCGTTATCAGATATGATTTCTCCTGGGAGTCCGAACCTGCATACTATGTTATCCCATACAAATTTCTTTATCTGATTACCCGTGATAGTTGCAACCGGCTTGGCTTCTATCCACTTTGTGAAGTAGTCTATGGCTACTATTAAGAATTTGACCTTGCCTGGACCTTCCGGGAAGGGTCCGGCTATGTCAATGCCCCACTTGTAAAATGGCCATGGAGAAGTAATTGGGGTTAGTTTTTCCTGTGGGTTTCTTGGAACAGGTTTGTGCACTTGACAGTCTTGGCACGCCATTATCAGTTTTCTTATGTCCTTACATCCTGGTGCATAGTCGGCCAGTAGTACCCTGTCCGCAAGGCTTTAGCTACTATAGATCTTGTACCTGCGTGCATGCTACAGGACCCCTCATGAATTTCCCTTAGCACGTAGTTTGCTTGAAGTGGTCCGACACATCGCAACCATGGTCCAAGAAAGGATTTCTTGTAGAGAATTCCATTTATAACAGCGAACCGCTGCGACTTTCGTTTAACTGCTCGTGCTTTCTTTGGTTCCGCAGGCAGCGCTTCTTTTGTTAATTACTCATAGATTGGGGTCATCCATGTATCTCCTTCTTCTTTCACTACTGCCAATACTTGTGTTTCTTCTATTGACTTTTGCTTTAATTCTTCCACCACCACCTGTTTACTTAAGTGAGCAAAGGTGGTGGACGCCATTTTGCTTAGGGCGTCGGCTTTTTTATTTTCGCTATGGGGAATTTGTTTGATTGAAAACATTCTAAATCCGCTGAGAAGTGCTTTTACCTTTTCTAAGTATTGGATCATTTCTGTCTCCTTTGCTACGTATGATCCATTGACTTGATTTGCCACAAGTCGCAAATCCACGTTCGCCTGTAGGTTCTTGATGCCCATTTGTTCTGCTATTCCCAGCCCTACTATTAGAGCTTCATATTCTGCTTCGTTGTTGGTTGCTTCAAAGCTGAACCTTAATGCATAGGTGAACTCCATTCCTTCCGGATTGGTAAGTACCAATCCAGCTTCAGAACCATCTACGCAAGATGACCCGTCCATGAACAAGGTTCATGGTTCTGGGAGTTTCTCTTCTTCTTCCATTATCTCGTCCGTGGATTCGTCCTCCGGACGCTCTACTATGAAGTCTACCAGGATCTGTCCTTTTACTGACATCCTTGGTCTGTATTGTATATCATATCCTCCCTGCTCAATACTTTATTTTTGTAATCTTCCTGCTACCTTAGGTTTTGACATTATCTGCTTAATAGGTTGATCAGTGATCACCATTATAGTATGTGCTTGGAAATATCTCTTTAAACGTTTGCTGGCATGCACCAGAGCCAGTACTTGTTTTTCCATGGGAGTGTAGTTGATTTCCGGTCCTCTCAAGGCGCGGATTACAAAGTAGATTGGTATTTGCTTAGCTTCCCTTTCCGTTATTAGCACTGCACTCACTGCTTCCTTTGCTGCCGCACGGTAGATAATGAGTTCTTCTCCTTCCATTGGTGCTGTTAACGTTGGTAGGTTTGCTATTATCGTCTTCATTTGCTTAAACGCTTCTTCCGCTTCTGCGGTCCACTATAAATCACTCTTTTTTGTGCATTTTTTAAGTGTTTTGAAGAAGGCTAGCGACTTCTCTGCCAATTTAGCGAGGAACCTGTTTAGGCTTGCTAACTTTCCGTTTAGCTTATGTACATCTTTTAGACATTTGGGAGACGGGAGGTTTAGGACGGCTTCTACTTTATCCGGACAGGCTTTAATTCCTTTAGTGTTGACAGTGTAACCCAAGAATGTTCCTTCCTCCATGCCGAAAGTACATTTCTTAGGGTTTAGTTTCATATTTATCTTTCTCAAGATTCGGAACGTCTCCTCAACGTCTCTTATTATCTCGTCTTCCGTACGGCTTTTTATTACCAAATCATCCATATACGCCTCCAAATTTCTGCCAATTTACTTATAGAAAGCTTTGTCTTCCAACCGTTGATAGGTTGCTCCTGCGTTTTTGAATCCAAACGGCATTTTTGTATAGAAAAATATCCCTTGGTTTGTGATGAATTTTGTCTTCTCTTCATCATCTTTTGTCATTTGGATCTGATGATATCCTTTATATGCATCCAGAAAGCATTTGAAGGGGTACCCGCAGAGGGATTCCACCTTCCAGTCTATTTCTGGTAGCGGATAACAGTTTTGTGGACATGCCTTGTTTAGATCCTTGAAGTCTACGCACATTCTCCAGCTATCGTCATGCTTTTTTACCATTACTAGATTGGCTAGCCAGCTGTGATAGTGTACCTCCTTCATAATGTCGGCTGCAACAAGTTTCTCAACTTCTTGTATTGCCTTACTTCTTTTTGGTGCCTGGCCTACGTTTCTTTTGCCTGACAGGAGGGCACCCTTCACGCACATTTAGATGATGTTCCGCTATGTGTCGCGGAACGCCCGTCATGTCCGCTGGGCACCAGGCAAACACGTCCAGGTTGTTCCTAAGCAGTTTGTATAATTTTTGTCGACCTTCCTCCGTCAAGGTAGACCCTATGGTCAGCGTCTATTCCGGGTGCTCTGGGTGAATCGCAACTTTGATTCGTTCCTCTACCGGCTTGTTGTTGGCGGGAGGTTGCCCCTCTGGTCCGCAGACCATTGTGCATTCGAGCAGGATAATCCTGCTGCTACGAAGCATGAGTACTCCTCCTTCCACTAGAATTTTAGCATACCGTGTGCTGTTGATGGGACCGCTTTTATTTTCTGAACTCCAGGTCGTCCGATAATCCCGTTGTAGGGTGATTGCGACCTTACTACCACAAAGTTCATCCATGCGGAAGTTGAGTGTTCTTCATCTCCTATTTTGACCAGCAATGTTATCTGTCCTATCGGCCATATGACTTCACCGCTGAATCCGATAAGAGGAGTCGTGGCCGGGACCATCTGGCTTCTTATCTCTGGTCGGAGCCGCTTGAAACAATGCTCATACAATATTTCGGAAGTTGATCCTCCATATACATACATTCGATGTATGCAGTGTCCTCCGACTTCCGATTCGATAATCATTGGGCCTTCGGTTCCTTTGTCACTCCCTAGGGAGGGGAATGAAATCTCTTGGTCAGGAGAGAAGCTCTGCGTAATTTTCTGTCTGGCTACTTTTTGCCAAGTCTGCACCATCAGGATTGCTGGGGCCTTATCTTTCCCAGATGCCTCCCCCTTTTTTGGCTGTTTTCGATTGGTCTTTCACATTATTTTGCTTCAGCTCTTTGATTAAATGTGACAGTTTTCCATTCTTGAGCAGTTCCTCTATTTTCCTTTTTAAGTAATTACACTCGTCCGTGTTATGTCCCACTTCACCATGGAATTCACAAAATTTGTTGTTGTCCCTTTTTTCAACCGGAGTTGTCATCGGAGGTGGGGGTTTGAATTTTACCTTTTCGAAAGCTAAAATTTCCTTTGGGGATTTAGAGAGTAGGGCGAACCTATCCTGCTTTCTTTCCATTCTTTGTTGGCTCTTAAATCCCCCTTTCCAAAAAAATTCCTTTTGACCTCCCTCCTGCTGCTTCCATGGCGGAAGTGATTTCTTCCGCTCTTGATTTCCGGCCGCTACTTCTCCCCTGAGGAAGGACGTAGTTACCCTCATCATTTCATCCACAGACTTCTGAATGTTGTTATGCAAACGCTTTATTAACTCTAGGTTGGATATTCCATGCATGAATCCTGAAATTTTCAGGACTTCAGGTGCTCCTTTCAGGTGTCTACTTTCTTCCTTGAACCTCCGTACGAAGTCTTCTGCGGATTCTCCTTCCCTTTGTTTAATATGATGGACCTCTACCGGATCCTTGATACATTTCTTTTGCTGAAGGAAATTGGCTAGGAATGCCTCTTTCAAGTCATCGTAGCTATCTATGGACTCCGGTGGGAGATTGTCGAACCAAATCCTAGCGGATCCCGTTAATGTGGAATTGAACAAGTGGCACCAGGTTGGCATGGCCCAACGTTCTACCTTGGCTGCCGACTGAAAGATCTTAATATGGTCTTCCGGGTCTTCGCTTCCATCATATGTCTTGACGTTAGTTGGCATGCGAGTTATTTTTGGCAAGTCAAAGTAACGGATACAAGGAGTGAACGGATCAGTTTCCTTGCATACCCATGGCTGCGCTAGGTTATCATCTTCAATGCTTGACCTTTGCCTTTTCGACCTTGACCCCTTATGTCTGCCAACTCGCTCCTCCTTTTCGGATAGGTCATCCCTCTGTCGAGAAGATGCCTCGTGGCTATAATGCCTTCCGGAATCTCGAGAACAAAAACTCTGATAGCAGCTTTCTTCCCTTCTTCCACCGCTACGGTAGGATTGTCGCCAGGAATCTTGTGAGTAAACGGATATGCTCCTTTCTCTGTCTCCTATCCTATTGAACACACCTCTTTCCAATCTTTTGAACACCGTCTTCTTCTCAGGACCTCTTCCCTTTGGTGACAATGACCGGCCACTCCTCGGGTCAGGACTTTCGGATGTATTTCGATGCCGCTTGGCCTCAATTTTTGACCTGAGGTCCCTTCTTCCGCTAGGTGTCCTAGATTCAGAGTGTTGCGAAGCTTCCTCAAAATTTAAACGAGCTTGCCCTTTGAGCTTCTTCTGTTGCAACTCTTCCTGACGAGCTTTCTCATGGCTATAATTGACAATATCAAGTGATAGTGCTTGTCACAGTACTCTCGGAGATCTACATCAGGCATTCGACCACCTTGATCTTCCAGTACTTTCTCATTTCCTACTGTATTCCGTACGGTGGACGTAGGTACGGGGTGAGCAGGACCGGAATTAGCAGGGCCGGGGTGATTGCTCATGGTGTGTATTTTTAAGAACGCAGTTGTGCACTGGCTCCCACAGATGGCGCCAACTTGTTAGTGCAAAATGTGTCATGAGTATGGATTGAGCTTAGTTTGCAAATTGGGCTGCCTTTGTGGACTGTCGGTGAGTGGGATATGCACTAATTCATGTAATGGAATGATTTCCTGCACAAATGAAAGTAAACCGTTAGCCTTACCGTGGGGACGGACCCCACGATTAAGCTCTGGCGTGAGAGTAAGTAATCATGTTTGCCAGAGAATATGTGTGTATTGGGATGTGTGAGAAAGTCATACCTCGCCAATGTGTTTTAAGGTTGTCTTTTATAGGTGAGCTAAATACTAGGGTTTCCTAGTATTTCGCTTATTGTTGTTAGTGGCCAGAGTGGGACCCTTGTCTGGCATGGGTTCGTAACTTAATCGTGATTGCAGATACAGATCATCTTCCGCGGTCGTGAGCTGGTCCGTGGGCGTATTACGGAAGCATTGCTCGGATGATCTGCATGCGTCTTTGTAAGTCTGGGCCGCACTTTGCTCATGGTTGGGCTTCGGTGGCGTCCATTGTATTTGTTTGTCTGTTCTGTTGTGTTAGGTCGGGGCCCAACTGTGTATAATACAGTCCAGGCCCAACAGGCCTGCTATCTGTATTATACGTCATCAGTAATGTTGCAATTTTGTTGAGAAATTTTTACGCCACTGTAAGTATGTTAAGTTGTTCCTGATTTGGATTCTGTGATATTGCATTTCAGTTTCGCGTATGGGTTTTGTGATTCTGAGGGTTTTGTTTATATAAATTGGAGTTGTATATTGTTAATGCATGGTTATGGATGTTGGTGTAAATGGCCAATTCATTTTTGGTCTTACTATTTTAATGATTTTGGGTTCTATAATATTGCATTTTAGTTTATTGTGTGACTTCTGTGATTTTGAGTTTAATATATGGAAGTTTTTGTGTTTTATTAGATTATGTGGTTGGTGAAAGGGTTGCCACTTAAGCGGTAAGATAAGGCTACCCCAAATAACAACCCTTAGCGACCCTCATTTTTTTTGCCACACCAGTCTTCTCTCTCCAGTGAACTACAGCTGAACTTTTAGGCATAATAAGGTGACCTACAATACAAAAAACATACCCTACAAAAATATTTTTTAATTAAATAAAAACACACACAACACACCACTCAATCGAGCGTGCTAATCGGTTGCGTTCTCAACCTACATACCCCTCGACCCTCAACGACCCAGTTGGCCACAACAAGGATGACCTTGAGCAACCTACACAACCCAATCGGTTGTGCTCCTTATTTGGGTTAGCCTAAGTTAGATAGGTGGTGTGTTAGTTTTATAGACATAAAATAGTAGTCGTGTGTTAGGATCGAACTCGAGATCATGGAATTGCACACATTACATATGAGAACTAAGTATTAATAATTAAATATAAAATGTTATATTTGATTATTAATTATCACAAATTAAATAACGGACGTTAGTATTTAACGGAAGTGACTAACGGTCGTTAAATAAAATAAGGAAAGGACTATAGTGTAAATTAGTAGCCAAGAAGGTTCCGGATCCCCTAATTAATTTAGGCCGATCGGTTGTAGGGGTTTAGGATTCCTAATCCAACTCCAACTTGGGCTCTAAGCTACTACACTATATAAACAAACCCAAGGTTCTAGTTTTTGGTTGCCTCTTGTACACAAAGCTAAACCTAAAGTTTTCTTTCTCTCCTTTTTGTTTAGATCGATCGGATCTCCCCTCATAAAGGGTTGACTGAATTTTTGTAAAACAAAATATTCTTTTGGTTTTCAATTTGTGATTAATAACTTGCATATTGTTAGTTCGGTTTAGTGCGTGTGTACAAGAACGTGATATAATCACACTATTGATTATATCTTGGATTGAATAACAAAAAGGTAAGGGGTTATTCTTTAATCCATTCATAAACCCTAATTAGGGTTCTTGATCCTATTGAAGAATAATTAAAGATAGATTCTTGTTCTTGCTAGAATTTTAAGGTACGTTCACTTTAATATTCGGTTTAATTATTTATGTGTTATATGTATCCTATTTGCTTCCGCTATATGTACTTTGATATTTTGGTTTATTAATATGATTGTCATGATATAATAATTCCAACAGTGGCATCAAGAGCCGTTATAACATGTAATTAATTACCGAAATCACATAAAAATCAAATCTTGATTGGATTATACATATTAAAATCGATTAGGGTTTATTTTTTCCATCTCGAACCCTAATTTTTTTAAATCGATTTGTTTTTATTTATTTAGGGTTTGTGTTTGGTTAATTAATTTGATTAGAAACCCTAGGTTTAAACATGTTTATGTGTAGTAAAGTGATCCTGTGCTATATGCTAATTGTTAGGCAGAATCCATGCAAACGTGCATGTTTGGCATGGATTCATGAATGATATTATTTGTTTTCACATATAAGTTAATTAATAGATGTTGAATTGGGGAAGACTCCAATTAATTAAGTAATCAATTATGTGCAACGTGGTGTATTTTTTATTAGGACTTACGCTACCAAATTGTTTGGTGTATGTGGTCCATTGGGTACAATGAGCTCGAAAACCAATGGGAGTCTTAATTAAATATACACATAATAAAACCTAGATTGATTATTAATAGGCTATTGAATTAATTTTCATGTGGCTACATGTTTTTCATAATTAATTGTTAAGTTATGTGTGATTATTTAGTTGTTTTTTATGTTAAAATTACTTGTTTTTTGTTTAATTGTTAAGACATGTTTAAGCAAAAAGGGTATTTTTAAATAAAAGTGAAACGGACTAAATAATGGTGAAACATAGGTAATAAATTATAAATACTGCAAAGTCTTATGTGCCGATAGTGGTTCGCTTCGCACGGTAATTTGCTCCCAGGCGAGACTAGCAAGATTATACTTTATTACATAATTTTTAAGACTAAAGTCATAAACTTTTGATTGATTGTTGAGTTTTGCACCAATAGTTTGAACGGCTCACCCAGTTTTGACAAACTATAAGAGGGGTATAAGGAGGCTTGACATTAAATTGTCATCCGAAAGAGACGCGTTTTTAATTAGCCTTCGGGCGGACGTTTGTCTCTCCGCTCCTTTGTGCGTCAAATTAGAGCTACCAAGTAAGACTAGTTTATGTACAAAATCAACTTAAGGGTGAATTGACCTCAATTCCACGCGCCACTTTTGTGGTAATTATCCGAATAACTTGGGTCTTTTGACTCATGCAGTAGTAGGATATAGTGGGCGATAATTGTAGGTAATTTTTTGATTGGTGAACCCAATACCTCAATTAAAACTTTGTTGATTGTAATCTTAGCTTAAAATTGGTAAAAAGGTTTTGAAAAACAAAAACTTTATGATACGAAGATGTATGCATGCTTCTTCGTACATATTTTGATTGACATATCAAAATTGGTACCCTTTAAAATTAAGTCTATGCCATCTAGTTAAAGTACACTTGAAGTTGGTATTTAGTCATGTGAGAGCTTGGACTAAATCTCAATGGAAAGGTAAATTTCATACTCTCATTACTAGCAGATCAACTGATGTAATGGGATTATGGTGATTTATAGTTTTTTAATTAGACGACTTAAATTGAGTTAAGTGAGAGCTTGAACTCAAGGCATAAGATGGGGATAAAACATGCTTATGTTGGAAATTGTTTGCCAATATAAATCCCATTGATCTAGGAATTGGAAAATTGTTTGCCAATTATTGTATGACAGATTACCTTATTATGTACTTTCATTACTAGCAGATCAACTGATGTAATGAAACTATGATAATTTGGATCCTAGTTTTCAAGAAAGTACTATGGTTATATGAATATTTCCTTGGGTATTTTATTTTCTTGAAATATTGTATTATCGAAAATACTAAAAATGAATTTTGTGAATTCTTTTAGATGTATAAATGCAACATTAAACCGTAAACGTGGGATATTCTTTTATTAGTAAATTGATCTACACCCATAAGGGTTTTTTTGGCTAGAGTCAATTTTTCTAAAAGGATAACCTAGTCTCCTTTCCATGAGAGAAGTGTGAGACTTAATCCTATTCCTTTTCATGAATGAGAAAGATATGATAGGAAAATTAGAATTTTCTAAATTCTAAGAAATAACTCATAGCAAACTTTAATAGTTAAGAAAATTGCACATTTTCTGAGTTATTCAATTAGAAGCTAGACTTATTACCGCAAGATGGTAAAAGACAAACTAGTATATTTTATCTAGTTATTTTGTTTTGACCATTTAAAGGTGCTACATACCATTGTGGGGAAGGTAGACCTATTAAGGAAGAAATTGCATGCTCAATTTTTTCAAGTTAATTGCAATGATGGATAGTCCATTTATTTACAATGTAGAATACATTCTTTTAGTACCTAAGTAATTGTTACGTATGGGTTTTCTCAAAGATGTAGGAAAGTAAATAGCACACTATTTGCTTTTACTGGTTATGAAACACTTATAATGTTGTCAAATCCAGTGGGAGCATTATGTTGTAATTACTGAATAATGAATTAATGTAATGATCTGTAATTCAGTGGGAGCTACAAGCTTTGTTATCTTGGTAAAAACCCAGATTATCTCTAGAATGTCTTGAGATAATTACTTTCCAATAGTAGACACTTGTGTTTTTAAAGATAGTCATGTACGTTTTCTTACTAGACAATGTGATTCTATATCTACTTATTATGATTATATCTATGACACAATCATATTGATCACATAAACAAACGAGTGACGTGTTGTTTATCTGATACATGATGTTGTTCCATGCACAAGTGGGAGAAATCTTTATTGTGTGCAAGGAACAACACATAGGAATATGATTTCAAGTATTCTCTTGACTGAAAGGTAAGAAACTAATGTTCTAATGTGACTTATTCACATCTAATTAATAGAACACTTGAAGTTGTAATCTACGTCATGTGAGAGCTTGGACTAGATTACAATGGAAAGGTAAATTTCATACTTTCATTACTAGCAGATCAACTGATGTAATGAAATTATGTTAATTTGCAGTTTCTAAATTAGATATTTATTAGAACAAGTGTCAATATGATAATAAGACTACTTCAAACTAAATATTTATGTATTATTGAAATGACATAAATAAATGAAGTAATCTAATACTACTTCAAATTGAATATTTGTGTATTCTTGGAATGACATAAACAAATGAAGAAATTGTTTAACTTGAAATTACTAATGAAACCAAGAGATAGTGTTCATAATTACTTTAGTTAAACATGTTTATGATTCATTGTAAAGATATAAACATGAAGTCTTTTAATTGTTACAAGACTTATAATAAAGTAAGACGTTAACTTGTTATGTTTTTTAATTAAGACATATACAAGAAGTCATTGAGTTGATGATATATAACGTATATTGGGATTATAACAGTTTATGTATTCTTGTTATGACATGGACATGAAGTGACTTGGTCAAAAAGTACTTATGTTATAAAGCATGAAAATTGGCTTGAAAATTCTATTATACCATTAAGCTGACTTAGTTGGTGAATAGATAAGCCAAACGAAATATATTTATCTTACATATTGTAAGATTGTCTTACAATATTAATCCTAATAAAATACATAATGTTTATGGTATATTCAGTTAGGAAAATCAAACTATTGTTATAGTTTTTGATTAAAAATAACTATATCTTCCATTCTTCCAAAAGTTATCAAGGTTAGAAAATTGAGTATGGATTGAATATACTCAATAAGACTCCAATCTAGAAGATCAATAAGACACCATTTTGTTATGGAATGTGATGAATCACATTAAGTCTTAAAATGAAGTTCTGAATTTGTTTAACTACTTATGAGTAGGTTATTAACTAAATGTCAGGAACTGTAAATATGTATTTGTAATGTCCCAAAAGAAGAACATTGTGTTGTTGCTTTATTTGCTAAGCATTTATAGATAGTCTATAAATTACTAAAAGTAAGTGGGAGTTTTTATCTTGAAGGAAAAAATTACAAGATACATAATCTTCTAAAACACACTAGTAAATATCATGATGAGGCTAGACATGTAAATGTTAAAACTCAAAATGATGGAATTCTCATTCATAGATCCGCAAGGATATCTCAGATATTTGATCAATATGCTGAGGATTATATTATGATGCATTACCAAATATTGAATTGGGTAATTACTCATACTATGAATGTTAAAGATGCTGTCCATAAAGATATTCAATTTTGAAAAATTGGTTTATCTTAATTCTGAATAGTTAGACTAGAGAATGAAGATGAGTTTCTTCAAAGATAAGGTAACCCTAGTGGTTTGAATCTTTGTGTAGAAATCATATGGACAATATTGTACATATCATAATGCATGACAAGATTATTAATCATACTTAAGCAATTAACTATGATTGAATATTCTTTTCTAAGCGCATTGAATATACAAAGATGGTAATTGTCATATTTATTTTCATGAATATGAAATTTAACAATGTAATATCAAAACTCTTTCTTGAGTGATTACTTGAGCGAGGACGGTAAGTAATCAAAAGGATTTTTGAATTCATAATAATCTTTGAAGTGTACATAGTGCAGTAATTCATGAATGAATTAATGCATGCATCTAGGAGATAATTCTTATGTTTAAATATTAAATTCAAATTTTGATTTATTAATTAAAATAAGATAATTTCTAAGTAGTACTGAAAGCTAGTGGGAGTATTATGGTTACTTTCTTAAATCATATATGTTGGATAACATATAGGAAGTAACATTCCATATAAGTTAAATGTTAAGTCTTAACTTGGAATGAAACTTGAAAGATTTAGGAAATAAAATATATAACCTTGGAATGTGTGTTTATTATTATAAACATATGTGGTAAATAAATCTAATAAAACATGATATATCATTTAGAATGTCTAAATGGATACATTTCTTTTAAATAAGATAGAATATGAAGAAAATCTAAGTATGACTCGAAGGTTTTTTCATGAACATCATGTTACATAAATGAATTGTTATAAGATGTTATGACAATGTAGATATCTAATTGAAAGTTATTAGATAACTAATGTAGTGATTATTCTAATAAGATATGTTTGAATATAGAATTACATCCTCAGCCTGGAACAGCTTCCAAATTCTATAGATGAACAATTTGTCAATTGTTGTGCAAATTGTCATAGCCAACAAACTTGAAAGTTTGATAGGCATCAAACATTACACGGTAGATATTAAAGTTTACGGAATTTTAAAGAGCATATTGTTGTTTGCATACAATGATGCTAATGAAATTGAGATGACACTCAATACTAGTCATGGTAGGATTTCATCCTTGATTAATGGCCATGTGTACTAGTTATGCTTTACTGAAAGCATAGTTGCATTATACATTAAAAGAATAAGAATACTTGAAACTTTAAAATTGTTTGAAAGTTTGAGAATCATAAATTGGTGATTGAGGATGTCACACTTTATGAAGTATTATGTGGCAATATCAAATTATTTGAAGGCACACATACAAGAACTTCACCAGATGAATTCTTGAAATAAGTATTCTCAAAATTTTGATAGATCAAAGTTGGTTGATTTATGTCATGTCAACAAGTATAATTGTTATAGCTTGAGACATAATTCATCAACTAGAATTTTCATGCATTGATCTATTTAGTATTTGGATAAAGGATATTGTAAACATTTATTATTTATTAATGAAATAAAGTATTGGTTATGTTTATATTCATTATTTAATATTGTTGTCCTATTTTTGCATGTTTTAATCCGTGAATAACTTAGTTATTCTAAATGTCCGTTGTCAGTTAATGATATGGGAATATCATTATGTTAAGACAAATATGAGTTTTGGTAAAATATACTTGAAAGTATATTGATGTGTTGTCATACCAAATTCACATGATATTCAATGAATTGAATATAGGACTTATCCCAACTACATGATATTACTTATGGATATATCTAAGTAAATCATGAATAGTTATCCTCAGACTTGAGATACCAGATAACTGTTGTGAATGTAGTGCATTCTGTGGAACAATTTAACGCTATACGTAACTGGTAGTCATAAGGATTGTTTTCTGAATTGTTGCAAAGTTCATGAGTTATGCTTGTAGTCAAGATAGAATTTGTTCCTCCAAATTTATTTTTTGGAGTTTAATACTGCTGGGCCCCTCGTAGGGTTGACAAGATGTTTGCGTGGCCACGCCCAAGATCTCCCCTGATTATGTTCAGAAGATTTGGTAATCTTGCTCAATCATAAACAACGAGAAACAGAATTTTGAATTAAGATAATATCCATATCTTTATTCAATGTAGTATTAGAAACAAAAGGATAATAATAATGATGAATCATTAAAGGTTTTTCCAGGAGACCTACTCGAGTTGTACTAGAGGCATCGGCGTGTTTCAAGACGCTAACCGATGTGATCACAACTAGTATGATTTATGTCTAAGTGGGAGCTGTTAGTTTTATAGACATAAAATAGTAGTCGTGTGTTAGGATCGAACTCGAGATCACGGGATTGCACATATTACGTATGAGAACTAAGTATTAATAATTAAATATAAAATGTTATATTTGATTATTAATTATCACAAATTAAATAACGGACGTTAGTATTTAACGGAAGTGACTAACGGTCGTTAAATAAAATAAGGAAAGGACTATAGTGTAAATTAGTAGCCAAGAAGGTTCCGGATCCCCTAATTAATTTAGGCCGATCGGTTGTAGGGGTTTAGGATTCCTAATCCAACTCCAACTTGGGCTCTAAGCTACTACACTATATAAACAAACCCAAGGTTCTAGTTTTTGGTTGCCTCTTGTACACAAAGCTAAACCTAAAGTTTTCTTTCTCTCCTTTTTGTTTAGATCGATCGGATCTCCCCTCCTAAAGGGTTGACCGAATTTTTGTAAAACAAAATATTGTTTTGGTTTTCAATTTGTGATTAATAACTTGCATATTGTTAGTTCGGTTTAGTGCGTGTGTACAAGAACGTGATATAATCACACTATTGATTATATCTTGGATTGAATAACAAAAAGGTAAGGGGTTATTCTTTAATCCATTCATAAACCCTAATTAGGATTCTTGATCCTATTGAAGAATAATTAAAGATAGATTCTTGTTCTTGCTAGAATCTTAAGGTACGTTCACTTTAATATTCGGTTTAATTATTTATGTGTTATATGTATCCTATTTGCTTCCGCTATATGTACTTTGATCTTTTGGTTTATTAATATGATTGTCATGATGTAATAATTCCAAGTCAGATAGGTGGTGTGTTTAGTGAAGTCGCCTTATGTCAGTGACGAACATATTACATTAAGGGTATGGATGTTGGTGTAAGTGGCCAATTTAGTTTTAGTCTTACTATTTTTGTGATTTTGGTTCTATAATGTTGCATTTTAGTTTATTGCGTAACTTCTGTGATTTTGAGTTTAATATATGGAAGTTTGGTGTTTTATCAGATATTCAGATTATGTGGTTGTTGAAAGGGTTGCCTCTAAAGCGGTGAGATAAGTTAGATAGGTGGTGTATTTGGTGAAGTCGTCTTACGTTTGTGAAGAACATATTCACCAGTAAGGGTAAGTCCTTGCTGATTTATTGTTGTTTACCTTTTTTTTGTTTATCAGATTTAATGATTTATATGATTTTTGTGCTTTATAATGTTGCTCATGTATGCATGACCATTATTCAATGTTGCCGAATACTAAGTGTCATTCATAGTTGGCTTACTATTGTTGTTGATGTATGTAATAGTCAAGTGGCAAATGTACGCAGAAGACAATATGTAAATGTCGCTTGATCGCAGTTAAATCGTACAAGCAGAGGGGAGTCTTATTTAGGTATACTGGTATGATTTGATTCCATGTATCCGACATTTTACAAACTAGGGGAAATGTAGATGTATACCAGCCAATGTCTGCAAATGTTGGTGTTTTTTTTAGTACAACTGGCTGTGAGAGTGCACACTAGGATCCTCGATCATGCGAATCTGTGCAAATGTAATTGGAGCAGGCTTAGAGTTTATAGAGAGGGAATTTCAAAGAATTTTTTTAGCATTTCCATGCCTGATAGATCATGTACCGCATCATCAAATCAGTGAATTGTTCATACGTAAGTAGTTGTGGTAGCGCATTTTTGATGATAAGCTGGCTTATATTATTTTAAGCGTGCAACGACAAAGACGTAATGGTGGAGTTGAAATAAATAAAATAGTGGTTTTAATTTTGTTAATTGTTCCATTGTTTCTAAACGACTATATATTCTGCAGAAAAAAATGGTGACAAGTAGCTGGACCGACGTAGAGCACGGCGATAACTAGCGTCGCTGATATGTAAAGCAGCTCCATGAACAAGACGGTCAAAGTAAAAGTGTACCGCAAATGGGTGACCACAAATGTTCGAGACCCTACACCGGTATGATTTTGCGGTATGTTAATTGACAAAAAGGTACAGTCTTCAAACCTATGTAAAGAAGTTTCTACGGATTTTAAACAGATACATAACCTGTTATTTAGGAAAAACCTTTATTTAACATAGAGGAATGCTATACAAGCAAACATGGACATTCGTGACTGGAATTACTCTGATGCAAAGCAGGAAAAAAATGAAGCGTACAGGATTCCGAATTTCAGTTGTGAGGATACAAAAAAATGGCAACAAACTTTGGAGAATGCTACATCGCTAATCTTTGGAAGATTCACATGAATCGATAACATACCAAATGATAGATTCCCAAACCATTACTTCAAGTTTGTAGGATACAATGAACTTGATGCAAGATAGAATGTAAGGTCTGGCGTCCTCGCAGATAGTAATACATAAGCTTAAATATATTACTGTATAATTTTAGACACAGCACATGAGCTAATATGTGGTGCATTAATAGATTACATGGGATGGATTACAAGAGTTGGAGAGCCAATAGAATCAGGGAACCACAACAAGAACCGAACTATAAGAAGACTCATTGATATCCAAAATTTGAAGTAATTTTTTTCATCTAATTTACTATTATTACAGAGCTATAAAATCCTTTACCAACAGATTTTATTTGTGTGCAGCGGCAATCGCATTGAGCTGATGATATGGAATGAAATGGCGCTGAGCTTTGACAAGTGGGCTTTCGAGGTAATGGAAAAACCTGTCATCATAGCCGTGAGTTCATGTCGAGTATATGATTTAAGATGTAGCTTCACAAATAAAATTATACATATATATGACATCACTATTTACTAAATATATAAACTTTCGGTTTGGGCAAACATAGGTGTCCAGTTAACAGCCACTCCAACAACTCACCATTATTTGAACCCAAATATTCCAGGAATTGAACAAATAATCACTGAGTAAGTTGAATGAAAAAAATATTTAAAATCCGGACCATTGTTATGCATTCTGGCTAATGCGATCTCAATAATATACAGATACAAGGAAAGGTACAATTTGAGACCACCACTAATAATTGACAGAGAAAGGTTTGATGACAAAGGAAGGGAACAAATGAGAAACATAGTTTCACTGGCTTCATTGTTAGATGAAAATCCCCAAAGTTACCAGGTAAAAAAAATATCAATTATATATAACAAGCTAATATATTTAGCTGCCGCCATGTTAGAGATTAAGGTGCTGTTTGTTTATTCAGATATTTTATGTCTGAATCTGAATACCACGTCTGAATCTGAATTGTTTTAGCCTGTTTGTTTTTATAAAGTGTCTGAATAAACAAAAAACAATCCTTTCGCTATAAAACAAACAAAAAGACCCTACATTCATGATTATTAATGAAAAATCAAGACCAAGATGAGGAGATAAGGATTGAAAAGAAGTAGGTGTAAAGTTTAAGCTTTTCAGATGTAATCAGACATATTCAAATGTCTGAATGAATCAGACCCTATTCAGATGTATTCAGACTTCAGATTTCTGAATAAACAAACAGTCTGAATCTGAAAATGTCTGACCGAATCAGACTTCAGACGTATTCAGATCTGAATGAGCCGAAACAAACACAACCTAACTGTTTTAATTCTTTTGTTAATATGCAGCGTGCTTGATTCACCAATGAAGCAAAAATAATCAGGATCAATACAACTAAGGCCTGATACTACACGACTTCCTTGATATGTCCAAAAAAAGTCAAAGCTGATAACCCGACACCTTTGTGTCGAGGCCATGGGCCGTAGCTATATCCAAGGCACATGTGATTACAAGCATTCGGTTCTATATATCTCCGATAATTAACTATATATGGCCTTTTGTTTTATTAAAAATATTTCTATTGAGAAAATTCCGAGATTATACGGGTCGCTCAATTTTTATACCTTTTCTAGACAAAAAAATGCCCTTCCCAAACTAGACCGAGCGACCTGCAACTTTTTTACCTTTGATTAGAAGTCGCCAAGTGGCACAAAAAAATTTGCGCCAATTCTTTTTTTATTTCTTATGTGTAAGGGTACTTTTGTCATTTCACAATACACATTTTCACATATATTTTCTTTTCTTCCTCTCAATCTCATCCACCAAAAACACAAACACAGTTACAAATCTATTTCATCTTCATCTTAATCTTCAATTATTTTTCCCCCATTCAATACAACACAATCACCACCACCACCAGATTTGCACATCTATTTGACACACCTTTTTGGACCAACAACCATCACATATCTATATTAGAAGATAATATTTTTTTTAGGGATAATTGCTAAAATAGATCGGGCAACCAAGTGGTTGGCGGTTTTTACCCCGAAAAAAAAAACTTTTGATATTAGACCAGGCAACTGGGCATCTCAACTCATACGATGACAAGTGTCCTCCAGTTGCCCAAAAAATACACAAGTTGCCCAAAAAAATACACAAGTTGCCCAAAAAATAGTCAAAAAAGTGACACTTGTCACTTGCAGATTTCAGTTGCCCAAAAAGTTCAGGTTGCCCTGGTCTAATATCAGAAGTTTTTTTTTTCGGAGTAAAAACCGTCAACCACTTGGTTGCCCGGTCTATTTTAGTAATTATCCCTTTTTTTAATATACGAAAAAGAAAAGGATACAAATATCTCAGATTTCTTAAACTTTAGATCTTAAGAAGAAAAGGAAACAAAGATCTCAGGTTTTTAAAACTTTTTCATAAATCTTTTCAAGATTTACAACTTTACCCAACAACCATTACAGATATATTATAAGATAATCTTTTTTTTAATATACGAAAAGTATAAAGAAAGAACAAATACAACGTTTCATTCTTCCTTCTTTTTGGATTTAAAAAAAAAAAAAAAAAAAAAAAAAAAAAAGAAGCAAGAAGCACCTACCTGAGACCTTGTTTAAAAAGATCTTGAAGCCGTCGTTTGTGGTTTCGTTCATTAAAATAGAGAACAATTTGGGTGAGTTTTCGAGTGGATTAACAAGAAAGGATTGGTTTGTTTGTGCTTCGGATTGGTTGATATAAGTAAGAACGGACGAATTTTATCTTTGATCAGTGTTTGGTGTGTAAAAGAAAGTGACGTTGCTAAGGTGGATGTATGGTGGAGGTTGGTGAAGGGATGGTGGTGATGGGTTGGGCGAACGTGGTGATGGAGTCATGGAGGTCATTGACGGTGATGGTGGTGTTGTGGGAGATCAGTAGTTTTAAGAAAAGATTTGCAAAATATTAGATCTGGGTTCATTTTGAATAGATGTGAAATAGATGCGAAAAAGAAAAGAAATAGATGTGAAATGACAAAAGCACCCTTACACATAAAAAATAAAAAAAGAATTGGCGCGAATTTTTTTGTGCCACTTGGCGACTTCTAATTAAAAGTAAAAAAAGTCGCAGGTCGCTCGGTCTAGTTTGAGAAGAGCATTTTTTTTTTATTTTTATTTTTTTTTTTTCTAGAAAAAGTATAAAAGTTGAGCGACTTGTCTAATCTCGAAATTTGCTCTTTTCTATTTTGTAAAGCGTCAAGTAAATGCTATATCAGAATTTCTAACTTTGTATAGCGTCTAAATAAGTGTCTATCATGAGTCACACTTTTGCAAATTTCCCAAATAAAATAAAATAAACATAAACATTCTCTAGCAAAACAAGCTAGTACTGTAGTAATTTATTTCTTTTTAGTATATCATATTTTTGAATTTCGTCATCTTGGTGTATCATAGACCCATTGTATATATCTTTTTTACTATTTTACCACTACCTCGATTAATTTGAGTGTGTAAATGCCTAAATGGTAAGAGTATATAGGTCAAGTAGTACACACAATTGGTTTATGATACATCAAGAAGACGAAATTCAAAAGTAAGATATAATAAAAAGAAAAAAATTTAATACTTTACACAAAGTTAGAAAACGTGACAAGTAAGATACATAAATATGCAATTACGAGTGACCAACTTTCGATCTTAGTTAACTAATAATAATAATGTTCCTGTCGTCATTGAACTCCCAAATAAGAAATCTCTAGCAATAACTTAGACAAAAATCATTTGATTATTCAATAAAACTAGAAATTATTATTCTAATTTGGTTGAAAGCCATTATTCTCGTGTTAGTTGCATACGAACGGAATGACACTGGATTTATCATGCAAGTGCAAATTCGTTGAAAGTCGAATAATTGAAATATTCAATTCCAATAGTGATATTTCCACCATTAAATTTGTATTAGGACCATAGTGTATATTACAATCTACTAGAAATTCTTATTTTCCTGTTTGACAGTATTTATAACCATACATTAGTAGTAAAGACTATTAGTTGAGCTTGCTATACGTAATACACATGCGTAAATACATATACCTCATTCATCACGTACTAGACATTTCGAATTCGCTACTTATCATCATTTCCATTAATTGTTAAATGTGACATATGTATTTATGTTATTATTGCATGAAAAACTCCTCATGTAAAGTGACAAGAAAGTTTGTGACTAGTTAAGTGGTTTATTTGGGTGATAATCTAGTCTCTTGGAAGAGTAAAAAAACAGTCAATTCTTGCTAAATCTTCGGTAGAAGCTAAATATAGAGCAATGAACATTGTAACTTGTGAAATTATGTGGATCTTGAAAATTTTAGATGAACTGAAAGTTAGTGTGGAATTTCATGTTCCAATGAGTTGTGATAGCAATTCTGCTATTTGAGTTGCTACTAATCCTGTATTCCATGAAAGGACTAAGCATCTTGAAATAGATATGTACTTTTTAAAGGAAAAGTGTCTACAGGTTTGATCAAAGATTATAAGATCAAATCTAAAGATAATGTGGCTGATCTTTTCACTAAAGGGTTGGCAGTGAAAGATAATAAAAATTTATGTGTTGATCTTGGTATTTTAGACATGTATCATACGTAAACTTAAGAGGGAGTATTGAAACGTCTGTTCCAAAGGTTGTTTCTGATATAACTGAATCTTCAAGGGTAAGAAAGGTAAATATTTTATAGTTTATATATTTGACATTATAACTTTTGGTTTGATTTGGTTTGGTTTGGTTTGTTAAGGTTTGTAATCTTTTTTATTACTAATTGTTTAGTTGAGTCTGTTTTTTTTTTTTCTTTGAGTCATTAAAACATCTCACCTATTATGAAATGTAGATATGCATTTATGAAAAAAAATAAAGGGGAAGTTGGTCGTATGAAATCTTAATCTTGTTGTGTCAACTGTTTGTGATTTGAAAATCTAATAGTGTGGCCGTATGGGAAACGATAATTTGGCTCGACGAATTTCATATAAGACACTGACACAAAAAAAAAAAAAAAAAAAAAAAAGTATTAAAGTTCTAGTCCTTAACACATGCAACTGACTTTTTATTGGTGGCAATCAACTTCAAGTGTTCGTATGGTTTTCGAGAAGATGCAAAGATATTCAACGCTTGTTGGATCGATTGGTGTCAAAACAATAGAGGCAACTTAGCAGAGGGTTCCTAGCAGAGGGTTCTTGTTTGTTTCTACGCTATGTATACATGCACCAGTAATGTTCACACTAGTTGTATTTGTTTGAACCTTGACCCCAGTCTTTTTGGCTGTTTCATATAATCATATGGATAATATAAATTCATCTTGACGAATACTTAGGTTTTTTCTTTATGGACAAGGCCGTCCCATGAATTTATAAAAATTTTGAGGGCCCCGAACAAAATCATATAATGAGGTCTTGTTGAGAAGAAATGTTATATATAAAGTGTCACGGTTTTTAAGATATAATGCAATTAGTTATCTAAACGTTATAACATATTACTCATTTAATATATTTTTTCAGCTAAATATTTTTTTCTTCGTTAAAAATATATGTACAAATGCATATAATTATTAACGGGACAAATTTTAGAGCCCCTAAAAATAAACAAATTACCTAAATAATCTATGTAGGTGGTGATTTTACTAATCTAAACCCTTTTTATGTGTTACCAAAATGAACAAAATCTGTCACAATCATACTTTTCATTCTTTCATTCGCCCATCCCATTGTCAGCTCTTTCTCGCCTAAAAATAAAACACCACCTAATAGCTAAGCTAGATAACAAAAGTTTAACCACGTATATAGTGTTATATTATAAACAATCTACGCAATATAGGATAAAACACAAACTATAGCTTATAAATTTGTAATAAAATAATAATGGTTATGATGCATGTAAAATACACACTCATCACACGTGCATGCATGTATATTCGAAAACTGGAATTACCTCGCCCAACCTCTCGCCCAGATCCTCGCCTACCTCTTGCAAAACTCCTCGAATTAAGCCCTCTCGCCCAGATTCTCGCCCTACCTCCTCGCGCCTAGACAATTTTTCACTCGCCTAGACACATTCCTCGCCCCATGCCTCGCTTTTGTTCATTTCTAATTAATTATGTCGCCCACAAAATCGCGTAATACACGTGCAGGGTTACGATTTTGTGTTTGAATAAATCTAACAGATCACTTTTAAAAGTTCATTTTCGTAAAATTGTTATGCGAGGGCTTGTTTCATAAACAGCTACCAATTATAGCCCATTAGAAAAAAAAAAGAAAAAAAAATCTCCCTAAAAATTTTAGGGCCTCGAGCGATCGCCCACCTTTCACACCCTTAAAAACGGCCCTGCTGATGGATACGAATAATCATATATGATAATAGTTAGTTAACATTTCGAAGGGATAACGATTCCAGATTTCCAACTAGTGTGGTGTGAAGCGGAGTGTTTTTAAGCAATGAATCTACCTTATGAGAATCGTGTTGCCTACTATGGATAATTATTTTAAATAACGTGTTTATAAGGAAATTCAACATTAGTGCCAAAATTTGAAGTTAACGTCAGTATTTTTTGCAAACTTAGCAACGAATGTTGTGATTAAAATCCGTAATTTTGTATAACAAAGCACTTTTAACCTCGGGCATTGCAGCGAGATGTTAAATTACATACTGATTTGAAATTTTTGTATTTT
This sequence comes from Artemisia tridentata subsp. tridentata, assembly GCA_021014915.2. Taxonomy (NCBI): domain Eukaryota; kingdom Viridiplantae; phylum Streptophyta; class Magnoliopsida; order Asterales; family Asteraceae; genus Artemisia; species Artemisia tridentata. Next base: position 363,661,697 of record CP139505.1, read on the forward strand.
TAACTCAAATATTTTCAGTACAATTTAGTTAAAAGGTTTATGTAATTCGGTATTAGAAGTTAGTAATAACGGGCAAATATGTACACGTGATACTACTAGATTGCTCAAGAAGCCTAGAGAAACTCGACCATGTAAGTTGTAACATGAAAACAAGTTAAAATCTTTACTTATTTTTCTTAATTCTAGTTCTTCACGTTTTTTGCATTATATGTCATGTCGTCGGACAAAAAAAGCTTATTTGCTCAAGTATTGGTCTATCCTCTCATCTAAGGGTGTGCTTGGTTGGAGGGATAAGGGGGTGGGGAATGGGTAAGGTATTCAAAAGGGCTCACCTCACTCAAAAGTTAGTGCTTGGTTGGAGGGTGCAAAGGGATTGATTACCTCGTAGTGGGTAATCAACCATTATAGAGTAAATTGGGAGGTAAGGTAATGATTACCCACCTCACTCATTCCTTTGCATTCCCCTTTCCCTTTCCCTTTCCCCTATACTTACCAGGCACACCCTAAGTTTTGGTCTAATTGTTCTTTTTAAACTGTCAACTATAAATTCTTCAAGCCGTTAACTCTCTCAACTATAATATCTCTCAAATAATGGTCCTGTCTATTGTATTCTTACATGTTCAGACCATCAAAGTCATCTTCTCTTATGTTGAAGTAAAACCTTGTATGAAGGCCCCACTTCTGTATGTTGTCCTTCGGAGCGGGCTCCTTGGACCTTATCTGCTCCTGCACACGAGATACACGCGTTAGGCTCGCCTTGGGTTTTATCCCAAGACCGACCTCCGGCGTGAGAGTAAGTATCGGTTTATAATTGAGTGAACAGTAATGTGAGAGTAAAAGTGGTAGTTGTGAGAATTGATCATAATCATAAATGAGGTGTGGGTATTTATACTACCCACACCTACTGTACCTGTTCACCTCGGGACCATGCGAGTTGACCTATGTCTGACATAGTAGGTATGTGTCAGGCCACGTGGGGGACACAATCCCGTGAAATCTGGGAGTGTGTCGGTTGATGGGACCACACAACATAAGTGGCGGCGGGCTTATCGGCGGAAATGGCCGGGCGTGCGACGACGATCCGGACGTAGTGAGATGTCCGGACACGCGATGAGAGTCCGGACGATACATATCGTCCGGACACATACACCAACATGTCCCCCCCAGTATTGTGGCATTGGTTGAAGACTGATGGTGCAATACTTAAAGTATGAATTCGAACGGGTTACTAATGGTCTGGGTGATGTGCGTCATCTGGGCACATACACCAACATGTCCCCCCCCAGTATTGTGGCATTGGTTGAAGACTGATGGTGCAATACTTAAAGTGTGCTTTTTCGATTTCGTCCTGTGTTTCGGACCCATACACCGGTATTGTATTGTTAGTACAATATTGATGTAATACTTTAAAGAGTACCTTATGGCCTTTCGGCCAGAGCCGTTAAGACTATTGTAGCTTCCGCCTCCCGGTGCGTTTCCTTCGGACATATAACAATTATCTTACGGTTTTTTTTTTCTTGTACTATTCGAGCTGAACTCTATCCTCCAGAATGGAGTATCAATGATAACTTGTGCTCAGCAAGCTTTTCGTTTCTTTATCTCTGTATCTGAGCACATATGTTTACAGAATACCATTGTGAACTTTTGTTGTTAGTTGTTCGGAAGGTTGTTTTCTATAGCCTTCGGTGTGGGACAGGCGGACATACGATCGGTATGTCTTCTAAGATTGTTTTTATATGTCGAGGGCCGATGGATTCGGATTGTATATGTGTGATAGCCCGATGATTGTAGGGCTTACTCACAGCTATTGGGCTAACTCAGTTGTAGGCCCATGGGCCAGATAGAGGCAGCTTTTATTTTATATATTAGTACTTGGATGACACGTGTGACTTTTGCTATGAGCATCCAACGTTCCAGGAATTGCCACGTCAGAAGGTGTCAGGATGATGTGAGCTTTTTACTTCTTTGCAAGTTTTTCTTCCTATATATATCGGTTTCTCTTCTCATTTTCTAGTTTTCAACTGTGCTTTTCATCTTATTTCCCTCGGTGCGATATCCATTTTGTCAGCCGATCACCTGTTTTAGGAATTTCCGAAAGGTGCGTTCCATTCTTCTTTGTAATTATCTTTCGTAAATTTCCCGTCGGCATCCTTTTAGATATGGCCGCTGAGATGGGCGCACCAGGGAATGTCCCATTAGTCAGTAGGATTGGACCGCAGCCTGCTAAAATAGTTCCTAAGTGCGATATGCATGTACATATCTCTAAATTGACGCAGGGTGAGTTGGATCGTGTGGTTGGCAAGTTCGGGATTCCCTTGGATTTAGAGCCCACATTACCTCCGGCAGGAATGACCATGGACATGTTGCCGGACGACAAAATCGGTATTTATGTTCACCAGCTAAGTATAGGGGGTGTTAGGATTCCCTTCTCAACATTCTTATTAGCAGTGATAGGATATTTCCGGGTGCATATTTCTCAACTGGTACCGATAGGTTTGAACCGGGTGACCATGTTTGAGGTTCGTTGTTATAGCCTGAGTGTAAGACCAACCGTCCATCTGTTTAGGGTCTTCTACAGATTGTGTAAACAGGGGCATTGGTTTTCTTTGAAAATCGGACGGGGGCGCGAGCAATGAAATGCTTTGAGGAGGTGTTGACAGGGCTAAAGCACTGGAAGAACCATTTCTTTTTGATCAGTCGGAGAGCATTTCCGCAGGCAATGCCATGGAGGCATAGGGATTCCAAAGTTACCGATGAATTTCCGGTGTCGTATTCTGAAAGGGACGCTGAGACAATTGCTCGTAAAGTGATTCGTTTGAAAAAACCTTCAGCCGCTCTATTGTGGATGACTGGACTTAGTGGGGTTTTTGATTATCCCGGTTATAAGGGCGTTCTAAAGGATGCCGATGGGCATGGTAATGCAAATTTGCTTGCCTTTGTTTTGTAGTGTTTTTTTTTTTATTTGTTTGGCTTACTGTCTCTACTACCCCCCCTTTTTTTTTTGTAGTTCTTTCCATGACAGAGTATTTGGAACTGCCAGTGGAAATTGATGTTGAAGTTGGTAGGGGAGATGCCCTGGAGGATGAGAGTGAAAGGCCGAAGCGTACAACTGAGCCATTGGCACCGGGGAGTGTAATTCCGGAGAAAACTCCTTTACAGAAGGTGGTTGAGAGACCGGACCTGAATATATTGTCCGCTAGAGAAGAGAAGGAGAGAAAAAAGCAGGCCGTAGAGGCAGAGGGTAAGAAGAGGAATGCTGAGGGTCCATCGGTTGTTCGGAAGCCCAAGAAGAAGAGAAGCAAACGGAGGGAGGGAGATGAGGCTTCGGATCATACTCTTGATGTCACTCCCATCCGTCATGTTGAGCCGTTGGTGGCTGAGGGTACTGCCGAGAACCAGGGCGGAGGAGAAGTGCCGGAGCAAAAGGATCAGGAGGGTGGTGGGAATCCGGATGTGCGGGAATCTTCGTCTGAGCATACCGACGAGAATAATCCCGAGGAGCAGCCTATTCCGGAGACCCACATAGAAAATCAGCAGTCTTTGTCTGACGGTATAAACTGTCTTCCTTGACTGGTCGCGGTTTTTTATTTCAAACTCTTTTCCTTTATTTACAGTCCCTCGCTACTCTTGCAGATCATATGGTTCATTCAGACCATTCCATGCATTCTCAACATACTGTTGTGGAACATCAATCAGTTGGAGGAGGTAGGAGATCTTCCTTGTGGGGGGTTTTTTTTTTTTATTTATATATACTTTGTTGTCTTATTTTTACTGAGCGATCTATTCCATTTTTTTTTTTTACAGATCAGGGTTTGCTCGAGAGGGGGCTTTTTGTTCCCGGTTGGTCTTTGCCTCAGAATGCCCGCTTGGATTCTTACCGAGCCTGCCGGGAGCTGCTGATGCATGTCACACCTCCTGTCGAGAAAGCTGCTCTTGCAGAGTTAAACCTTAGCCAGCTAGTTCATGTGGCGTATGAGCAGGCCGGGAGTGGTGTTGCTTTGCAAGCTGAGTTGCTCCGTAGGTTCGACCAACTGCTCGGTGAGCATAAGGAGCTAGACCGGCAGTACAAAGAGGGCATAATGCAGCGTAGTGCGGAGCATGGCCGGCATGCACGGTTGGTTGATGAATTTAACGCTCTTAAGCAGGAACTGTCCGATGTGCGAGCCGGAGTGTCGACTCGAGAAGAGAGGCTATCTGCTCAGTTAGCTGAGATGGAGAAAGACAGGGATGAATGGAGGAGGATAGCTGACTCTCGTGCTGATAGCTTAAAAGAGTTGGAGCAGGGTGTAGGACAAAGGGATAAAACCATAGGACGGCTGGAGCAAGAGAATAAAGACTTGCTTGCCCAGGTTGGACGATCAGAGATTGAGCGCCAAAGCGCTGTGAAGGATCTGTTTCCGACTGCTTGTGAGCGGTTGTTCTGTAGTTCCGAGTACAAAGAGAGCGTGGGAAGGGTTTACAGCTTGACATATACCGCTGGGTTTCTAGACGGTCTTAAGTATGAGCGCAAAGAAGAAGATCATGGCAGAATCCTGGCCAAGTTTCGCAACCTCAACATGGAGGCTCCCAAACTTTGGCAGGCGGAGTATGCAAAGTTGTTTGAGGCTCGGTACCCATATGTTCAGAAGCTTGCAGATTCTTATCGGTTGCCCTTGGCTGAGCTTATGGATGTCCTTCCTGTCATCCGTGCCCCTCCCACGAAAGCTACAATAGCCCGTCCCCCCAACCAGACCGGAACATCTTCCGGTGTGAAGCAGGCTTCGACGGGCGGCTCTTCTGTGGTGGGGGGTGTTGCGAATAAGGGCTCTTGACTGTTTGTTTCTTGTCTTAAACTTCTTTTCCTTGGATGAATGTAATAATGACAATGGTTGTAACCAGACATCCCGTATAATGACTTGTTCATGACTGTAATGTTCGTTGTTATTTGTGTTTTTTTTTTTTTTCTGATGAAACGACTTGTAGCTACTCTGTAAGAGGCGTTTTATTTCTGATCAATAGGATTTTGATGAGATGCATGTGTTGATTCTGGTGATGAGATCTTTTCCTTTTCCCTTTTTTTTTATTTGGTCTACCGGTTCGGATTGTTCCATATGTTCGTTTATTTGAACCTGCTGACCGTAGATAAATTATGTGTTCTCAACTTTCATGACAAGCGTTTCTGGAATTATTTATTATCCGTGCCTTCAAAGCTATGCATCATTAGGAAACAGACAAGGGCGTATATGATCTAAAAGACTTCGCTCGTCGTATAAACCGTTCGATTTAGGACCCCCTGGGATGAGAGATATGTTCAGGGTAATTAAGCGGCCTATCCATGAGGACAGAAACTTCCCTCTTCTTGCCGATTCATTTATTTGATAGTGATTTCACGATCCTCTCCCGGGGGAGGGAGTGTTTTTACGACTTTTTTAATTTACATGGAGTATTTGCACGATTTATTCAATTCATTTTGACGGAGTGTCCTTACTTATCCGTGTAATTTTATTCGACAGGGTGTTTTCACCATCCGTTCACAATCGGATGGAATGTTTTTATAATTCGTTTAAATTTGGGACGAAGTGTTTTTACGATCCGCTCACGAGGGAGGAAGTGTTTTCACGATCCGTTTAATTTTATTGACGGAGTGTTTTCACAGTCCGTTTAGTTTATATTGACGGAGTGTTTTCACGATCCGCTCACGAGGGAGGGAGGGTTTTCCACGATCCGTTTAATTTATATTGACGGAGCGTTTTCACGATCCGCTCACGAGGGAGGGAGTGTTTTCCACGATCCGTTTAATTTATATTGACGGAGGTTTTTCACGATCCGCTCACGAGGGAGGGAGTGTTTTCCATGATCCGTTTAATTTATATTGACGGAGGTTTTTCACGATCCGCTCACGAGGGAGGGAGTGTTTTCCACGATCCGTTTAATTTGACGGAGGTTTTTCACGATCCGCTCACGAGGGAGGGAGTGTTTTCCACGATCCGTTTAATTTATATTGACGGAGGTTTTTCACGATCCGCTCACGAGGGAGGGAGTGTTTTCCACGATCCGTTTAATTTATATTGACGGAGGTTTTTCACGATCCGTTTAATTTATATTGACGGAGTGTTTTCACGATCCGCTCACGAGGGAGGGAGTGTTTTCCACGATCCGTTTAATTTATATGGACGGAGGTTTTTCACGATCCGCTCACGAGGGAGGGAGTGTTTTCCACGATCCGTTTAATTTATATTGACGGAGTGTTTTCACGATCCGCTCACGAGGGAGGGAGTGTTTTCCACGATCCGTTTAATTTATATTGACGGAGGTTTTTCACGATCCGCTCACGAGGGAGGGAGTGTTTTCCACGATCCGTTTAATTTATATTGACGGAGTGTTTTCACGATCCGCTCACGAGGGAGGGAGTGTTTTCCACGATCCGTTTAATTTATATTGACGGAGTGTTTTCACGATCCGCTCACGAGGGAGGGAGTGTTTTCCACGATCCGTTTAATTTATATTGACGGAGGTTTTTCACGATCCGCTCACGAGGGAGGGAGTGTTTTCCACGATCCGTTTAATTTATATTGACGGAGTGTTTTCACGATCCGCTCACGAGGGAGGGAGTGTTTTCCACGATCCGTTTAATTTTATACATACATCAAGGCGTTAAGCCGTAAAATTGTCCCTCCGGATGCCGGAGAAACTACAGACTAGTAATTAGCAAGCTAGCCTACAACTTTTACAAAAGACAGTTCCGATTGTAGGCTACATCGGACATTTTACTGCAGCGTTTCACCAAACGATGCTGTTATTCGCGCGAGGTTTTGAAGTCAAAGCTTCCGGGCGGGAGTTTTGAAGTCAAAGCTTCTTTGCCTGTTCGAAATCCGGAGCGTGAGAGGTCCGAGTTTCCTGCCTTTCTGCCGCCTTTCTCTTCTTGACGTTGATGTTTTCGGCCCGCTTTGGGGCTACCTTTGCACGATTTACCCCGAACTTTTGGTCTTCGGTTTTCGTGCCCGGTCGAGTAGTCAGGGTTGCAATCCCCGCTGGAGTGGGGAACTTCATCATAGAATGATTCGTTGAGGTGATAGCTCGCAATTCTCTGAGCCCGGATCTCCCTAGAATTACCTCGTAGGCTGCTGGAGATTGTATTACATAAAATTTCGTGAACATCCTTCGGTACTCTCTATCGTTACCGAAGAGTACTTCCATGATTATTTTCCCTTTTGGCTTGTTACGCTCTCCCGAGAAACCTATTAGCGTGGTGTTGGTCTCCTGAATTCGACTTTTCGTTTTAGCACTGAATTTGTCGAAGCAATGCTTATACATGATGTTCACTGATGATCCTTCATCAACATAAACTGTCCGCACTAAGTTTCCTTCGAAGCAGCCTTCTATAATGAGAGGTTCGTACGATAAGTCCGCGTAGGCAAGGGAAGGGAAAGTTATTGGTACGTCCATCCACCTTTCAATATTATGATTGGAGACCGACCCCGGAATATTAGGCAAGCTCCTTATCAGGTTGATTACTCTGGGCTTTCCATTATCGTTTTTCCTCTGTTGGTCTCTGCCTTTACCCCCATCCTGTTGCCTGAAATCTTTTAGGAGATGGTCAAGTTTTCCGGATTCCAAGGCGGACGCTAGCTGCCTCTTTAGTTGGAAACAATCATCGGTAAGGTGTCCCTTGTCCCTGTGGTATTCACAGTATTTATCTGAATTCTCCCTTTTCGGTCGGCTTCCCATTGGGGCTGGAGGCGGTAAGTTCAAATGGAGTTCTGTGGCCAATATTTCCCTGGGGGGTTTGGTTAGCGACAAAAGGCCCGTTCGATGGTGAGCCGGTTTAGGTGGGTCGTTGCGGCGGTAATCTAGAAGAGGAAGGTCACCGCGGGGAGGGTCACCACGGTGGAAGCTCCGGATGGGATTCACGTAAGGGTGGAATGTATCCTTCGACCGGTAGTCACTTCGGCGTTCTACCCGCGGCCTGTCATTTTTGAAGTTTGGGGTTCCCTTCCCTTTTGAATCGAATCCTTCTCCTTTCGGTAATTCTGTGCTGCGGTATGCCTCTTCGGATCTTATAAAATCGTCTATCCTGGTGAACATATCCGTAACTGTGCGTGGCACCCTATCGGAGAATTTCTTGGAGAGGGTCGGACACCTGTGTGCGTTCATGAAGGCGGAGATTTTCATGATTTCCGGCACACCGCTTATGTAACTTGCCTCATCAGTCCATCTTTCCTTGAAGTCCAAAAGGGATTCGTGAGCTCGCCGGACGATTTTTGTGATCTCTGTGGGATCCTTTACGCATTTTCTTCGGAGCGAAAACCTCGCGGAGAATAGCTCCCTTAGTTCGTTCCAACTATCGATACTCCCAGGTTCCAACCTTTCAAACCATCCACCTGCCGCTCCGTCTAGCGTTTGTTGAAACATCCGGCACCATACAGGCATCGGCCATTCCCCTTGGTTAGCAGCTCCGGTGAACCTGGTGAGGTGATCGTTTGGATCTGTCGATCCGTCATAGAACCTCATGTTAAGTGGCATGGTGTGACTTGGGCCCGAAAACTCCACGATGCGGCGTGTGAACGGTGACCTTGATGTCTCTTTGAAGGGCTTATGCAAGTCATCGTTCTTGCCTTCGTTTACTTTTTCTTTTCCTCGGCTGGTATCCCCTTCATCTTCGAAATTTAACCTTATTGGCTTTAAAGCGCTCCCAGTGAGTGCATTGTGCTTTTTGATCAATTCCGTTAGGGACGCTACTTGACTGCTAATCAGCTCTTGGAGACTGGGAGAGTTCTCGGCCGAGTTGTCACGTCGGTTCTGATTGTTGTTAGTTCCAAACCGAGCGTGTTCATTTTCAGGTTCGTGCCGTTTGTGAATGTTGCTGGGCTCGAGCCGATCATGGTCATTGTCAGGCTCCTGCCAGATGTTAGCATTGCTGGGGTCGTACGGCTCATGGCTGGGCCCGCCTAGATCCGGGTTATTGGTTTCGTGCTGATCCTGGTTATCATTAGGGCCGTAAGTGTTATGGTTGTTAGTCTCGTCCTCTCTGTCGTTGAGACGAAGAGAGGGGAAGGAGGAACCTGCCATTCAAAGCTTAGGTAGATTGAATAGCGGGTCCCACGGATGGCGCCAATTTGTTGAAGTAAAACCTTGTATGAAGGCCCCACTTCTGTATGTTGTCCTTCGGAGCGGGCTCCTTGGACCTTATCTGCTCCTGCACACGAGATACACGCGTTAGGCTCGCCTTGGGTTTTATCCCAAGACCGACCTCCGGCGTGAGAGTAAGTATCGGTTTATAATTGAGTGAACAGTAATGTGAGAGTAAAAGTGGTAGTTGTGAGAATTGATCATAATCATAAATGAGGTGTGGGTATTTATACTACCCACACCTACTGTACCTGTTCACCTCGGGACCATGCGAGTTGACCTATGTCTGACATAGTAGGTATGTGTCAGGCCACGTGGGGGACACAATCCCGTGAAATCTGGGAGTGTGTCGGTTGATGGGACCACACAACATAAGTGGCGGCGGGCTTATCGGCGGAAATGGCCGGGCGTGCGACGACGATCCGGACGTAGTGAGATGTCCGGACACGCGATGAGAGTCCGGACGATACATATCGTCCGGACACATACACCAACAGTCATCTTCTCTTATCTTGACTTTTATTCGCCATTGAAATTTAGATAAGCATCAAGGCGTGTAAGTGTGTGGGTGTAAATCTGAGATACATCACGTGTTGATTTGTAAGTTATCATCTCTATAAGTTACAAAACTGGTCCATATAACTTGTGTAAACTACAATCCGGGCTTAGGGCAGAGCTAAGTTAACGGAGACCTTGTGTTAGAGATAACTAAACATGGCTATGAAAGTTATACTAAACCAACTATTGATATAAAAGTACTATTTTAACGATCTAACTTTCTTTCTTTTTTATTTAAAATTAATCATAAATAGTTGCTCTCCACTTGAAGTGGAGTTTAACCGATATTTAAAACATAAATTTTGAGGCACTTTAAATTTCAAAAACTTTAGGACCTTATTCAATTGCATACCTCGCACACCCTTGTGTATGGATCTGGCTATGCTTTCAAGTCAATAGTTAATAGAGTTATTAACTGACTAATTCAATAACATCATGATTAATGGCAGTCCATAGTTTTCTAACTTTTCTTAAGTTTTCTAACTTTTCTTAAGATTTGTCAGTCACTCTCAAAAAAATGTATTAAACGTGATTAGGTTTGGGTGATGTAACTTTCATCTACTTTTATTATACGAAATACATAAAACGTGATTGATTTAATATAAACTAGATGAGTTTGTTGTCAGCTTAACCTTAAGTCACGAGATTATTGAAAGATTATGCTCATTTTTAAAAAAAAATAAGCTACTTAAAATATAAGTTTTATTTGGTAGACCAAACTTATCATTAGTTATGAAAAAATAATATTCATAATCTCTTAAAATAAAATATTACTTCATATAGCTTATAAAAATATTTTTCTTTTATAATCTCTATCTTCATCTCTATTTACAGCTTCAATCCCAATTTTAATTTCAGTAATAGTTACTTTTGTCAAACATACCCTTAACGAGACACCTAGAGTCTAAAATACCAAAAAAGTTGAAGCTAAATGTCAACTCATATTGCTGACACTCGGCTCTCGACTACTAGTTTAGCATCTATAACGAAAGAAATTAATATTTAGCTATATATCATTTAAATAGAAATGAACACTAATAAAGTTAAAGTTTAGAATAAACCGAATCTTGCTAACAATTTGTGATTCATTCGGTTTCTTCTGATAAGATAAGTTTGTTCGTATTTCAGACCTCTGTATTTCAGTCATGACAGTTAAGTTTTTGCCAAGTCGGCAACACGAGTGGTTGTATTTTGGAATATTTTCAATTACTCCGTGCTTATCTATAAATATGTTCTATATATGTCTACACGTGATTGTAGGGATGAGCGTAATAAACCAAAGACCGGACCGAATCGAGAAACCGGCCCGAACCAGACCAACCAGACCGGACTTAGCATATTTCGGTCCGGTCTTCGGTCCACCCCTTTCCTCATATTCGGTATTCAGTCTGGTCTTACACAAAGCTGGCCATTATGCTTTCTGGACCGGACCAAACCAACAAACCGAATCGACCCGCACGTGGACCGAACATTTCGGTATGGTCATCGGTTCGGTGTTTTGGACTAAATCGGTTTTCGGTCCGGTCTTTGTTGGTCCTGTCTAGTTTTTGAACCGTGCTCAGCCATATGTAATTGTAAGCAACGAGAGTTGTTGTTAGCCGCACATGTTGTCATCTCTTTTCAAATGCGTTAAGCTAACATATTAGCATAAATTCCCCCTAGCATAAATAGTACATATAAGTTAAATTTGAATAATATTTGCAAGTTTTTTTTTTTTTTTTTTTTTTTTTTTTTTTTTTTTTTTTTTTTTTAAAACATATAGGTAAAAGGTTAGAACCAAAGGATTTGTAGTTTTATTAAACTATCCAAAAAAAAATTACATTTCATATATGGCTATGCGTTTTATAAAGTATGCATATATAAAAAAACATTATAACATTGGACTCGCTTTAAATGTATTTTACAAACCTTTTTTACGGTATAATTTTAATATAGTAAATTTCATTTTGTTCATGCATAAGTTAAATTAAGATAATTTTGTCATTAGCATATAATTCAAGGGTTGAAACTAAGAAAATTCAAGAAACTTTCACTAAAATGTTAACTTATTATACAATTCTTATATCCTTGTGTGTTTTATAAAATCATATATATATAAGAAGTATTGTAATTATTACACTCATTTTAATTATATTTCAGAAATCTACATAACCATATACGTTTTATATAGTAAATATTTTATTTCGCTTACGCATAGATTAAGATAATACTTGTAAATATTTTGTCATTAGCAAATAATCAAAAGGTTAAAACTAAAGAAATCAATAATCTAACTAATATAACCTTATTTGAGGGGTGTTTATAAACTTTTTATCCTTATGCTTTATTACATATAACAACATATATTATTATAAAATGTGTTTAGCAATTCAATGTTATTATTTTTTGTTACTATTCAGAAGCTCTCACAAACATTGCTCATGTCGACAATAAGGGGATTAGATTCTTAAAACTTGTTACATGTTCTTGTAAGGTGGGGTCTAAAGAAAAGGTTAAACTTCAAATCAGGTTGTTCATCGATTCAGGTTTCGGGATTATTCGGGTTGGACTATTTATTTAAAGAAAAATCAAAACCCGACGAGTTGAATTGAATGTGAACCGATCCGGATTGTATTCCGATTTACCCCACAAGATCCGAAAACCGAGCAATATAACAAAAATGGGCTACTACCCAATTGATATGATCTAAAACAATGATTTCCCATCTTTTTGGGCTCATATGTAAGACCTTTTCAGCCCGACACTTATCATCAACTATTTTTGCTGTAGTGTACAGTTAGTTATAACTTATAAGTCGAGTTATTCTACAAACCAAAGATTCCTCACATACCAAGGGACTCATCCCCACCATCCATCTAAAAATAAATCAATGGTTGAGATTAAAAGCATTTTAATATTTCACCCATTTTTTATAATTTAATTATCTCTTAAACCGTTAATCGTTAAGCGAAAATAATTACACCATCGCGACGAGCATTTAATTATCTTTCTATAGACGGGCACTTTAATATACTTTCGACAAAAAAAAAAAAAATCGTTTTTTTCACGTTTTTTTTCGTGGCCGAAAAAATCATATATGATATTACATATCATATATGATATCTAATATCATATCATATATGATATTACATATCATATATGATATGTAATATCATATATGATATGATATTAGATATCATATATGATATGTAATATCATATATGATTTTTTCGGCCACGAAAAAAAACGTGAAAAAAACGAAAAAAAAAAAAAATTTGTCGAAAATATATCAAAGTGCCTATCTATTGAAAGATAATTAAATGCTCGTCGTAATGGTATATTTTTTTTCGCTTAACGATTAACGGTTTGAAAGATATTAATATTTGAAAAAAAATGATGAAAGTGGGTTTTTTAAATTGTTGGGATTAATCTCATCCATTAGATCAAATAAAGATGGAGGGAAGATGAATGGTGGAGATTAGTCCCTTGGTATGTAAAAAAAGTTTGGTCCTCAAATGATCTTAAATCATAACTTATAAGTACATACGATACATGAATCAAATTTATTTTAAGAATTTAATTTAATATGCAAACATATAAGAATTTACATTGTTTAATATTTTATAAATGTGATATTACACGCATGAGATTCAGACTATAAGTACAACTAATAATGTCATGTGTTTATAGATTTTGGGTATTACAATTAAAATAATTTATCGTTATCCGTATTCTAGTTTTTGACCCGTGTGCGTACTGGTTATTAAACGCAAATAATGATAGTAGTTGTTGTTGTTGTTTATAAAAAAAAATTTAAATCATATGGAGTTTTTGTAAAATGTATAATTTTTTTTTTAAATTATGAAAATCGAGGATTTTAACTTAGGTCAATAAAATTATATTTAAGTTTAGCACCTTTTTAGAAGTCTAAGGTTTGATTATAAATTCTTTTTACAAATCTAAATATAACGTGTGAAAAAAAAAAAAAAAAAAAAAACTCGCAAGTTCATGCGTATTTTTGTTTTCTTTTTCTCCACCGAATTTATGAATAGTTTGATCAAACTAATTTAATTTTAACTTTTATTGGCTAATAAGAGGGCTTGATTTTGTAATTAAGCTCTACTATTAATCAATAAAAAAATGAATTATCACAAAACATTTTTATCTTCTTATATAAAAAATTATGTAATAAGTTAACTTTAATTGTAGTCAACATCAATACTATGTTAAAATAATGGGACAAAAAGTCATTGTAGCAATTTTTTTATTCACACATTTCTGTATTTATCTTTTTATACCGATTACACACCTTCTATCTTCTCTAACTAACAATGCACACGTTTTTTTATTTATACTCACATCCCTACTATCTGAATCAAAACTTTAACTAATAATAATATATTTTTATTAATGTAAATACATGTTTGATAATGAAGTGACAAATAGTACTATAAAAGATTTTGCTAATTTGTGCCCGCTAGACATTTGTTTAGCTATATATATAAGGGGGGAGGCAGGGCCGTCTCGTTGATTTTAGAGGCCCTGTGACACAACTAAAAAAAAAAAAAAAAAAATTCCTTTTTGTAAGATAATCTTAAGTGAGTTATCTAAAAGAACTACCGATATTCAGAAAAGAGAGAAAAAAGTAAGATCAAAGTCTTTGTAAGCTTTAAAATAATACTGGATGTAAATTTATGATATTAATTTTCTTGGACAACTTCTGAAAACTTTTTTTGGACAATACACAGATACCCTACATTCATAAAGCGTATTTGACCATATATTATTGTGTTTCAAAACAAGGGTCGCAAGTGTTAATGTTGTAAACCCTATACACTTGTTTAAAAATAAAACTAAAATAAAAGGACAAAACTATAAAAGCTAGAAACTTGAAGGGGCAAAGTGGCAGATGAGACACATTCATCATCTTCCTCAACCTTTCAGATCCATGCTCTGCGTATACTCTGGCTCCAAAAAAAATGTTACATAATACTAACTGATTGTTGGCTTATTTCTTTCGTAGAATCAGATAACTGTATGTTTTTAACATATGAATCTCAGTTTTATGCCTGAAAATGAATCAAATCAGACCCCTATCTCTAAAATCGTGGGCCCCTTAAAAAATGGAGGCCCTGTGCCGTCGCACACTTTGCACATGCTCAAATCCAGCCCTGGGGGGAGGGAGTGGGTCGGTGTGGGGTTTGGTGAGGCGGTAACACCGCCGCAAGTGGGTCGGTGAAGGTGGGGCGGTAGTGGATGCCGAGTAGAGAGAGACGAAGAGATGTGGCCCACAAACGGTCAAATTTTAAAAAAAATGGCCATTGGCCAGTTTTTTTTATTTTTTATTTTTTAAATTTCCTTTTTTTTTCTACCTTTCAACTATATATTCACACATATTTTCTACCTTTCTTTCTACCTTTCAACTACATATATATCTTCAAATAACACCCTTTTTTTTTACTAAAAATCACAAAAAAGTCTAACACCCTTTTAACAAAAAATGTCTTCCGATTGCTCCGAATCCGAATACGTTTAACCGACTTCGTCCGACGAAACTCAGGGTACCTCGCTTCAATTTATGGTATCCGCCGTTGAACATCTTCAAGACACGGCGAGCTCTACTTTTCGGCCCCGTAGATATGTAAATCGTCGCCGGCACGTTGGTCTTGAAACTCTTCTTAATGATTGGTTCGTTGAGGAACCAAAGTATGACGAGGCTTATTTTCAAAAAATTTTTTTAATGAATAAAAGAATGTTCTTAAAAATAGTATCCGACATTGAAGAGAGATACCCGTATTTTCAAGAAGGTTATGATGCACGGGGGAAAAAAAGTTTCACGGCCATACAAAAATGTGTTTCGGCCGTTAGGCAACTCGCAACCGGCAATCCCCCTGACGAGTATGACGAGTATTTGTGTATGGCGGCAAGAACGTCACGTGAAACTCTTGATCACTTTTGTAACGCCATCATTCAGTTATACGGTCGAGAGTATCTACGTAGGCCGACGGCACACGACATAGCATGCATTTTCGAGGCTCATGAGGCTCGACATCACATACCCGGGATGCTTGGTAGCATCGATTGTACGCACGTTGAATGGTTAAATTGTCCAAGACATTTGTGAGGGCAATACACGAGAGGTGACCATGGTGTTTCAACTATTATGCTTGAGGTCACCGCTTTACAAGATTTGTGGATTTGGCATGCTTTTTTCGGTCCACCGGGGTTGAACAACGACATCAACGTGTTGAATCAGTCTGATTTGTATCTTACCGAGCGAAATGGAACGGCGGCGAATAGCTCATTTTATATTGGTGAACGCTTTTACAAACGTGGATACTATCTTACGGATGAAATTTATCCTAAGTGGTCAACGTTAGTTAAAGCTTACCCGTATCCGACCGACCCAAAGGAAAAGAAGTTCAAGAAGTTATAAGAGGGGGCAAGAAAGGATGTCGAGCGAGTCTTTGGTGTTCTCACAGAGATCGTGGCCGCTCAAGACTTGCCATATCTCGATGAATATTAGTGCATTTTTTTTTATTTATTTTTTTTTTTATTTTATTTTTTTTTAAGTATTATGTAATGGTTTGTTTATTTTTAAGTATTATGTAATGTTTTTATTTTTATTTATAAATTGTTATGTTTTTAATTTTATATAGTTTTTGTTGGATTTTATGTATTAAAAATAAATGGAAAAGAAAAGGTGATGTGGCAATTAGGTGATTAGGTGAAACTAATGCCATCAAATTGGTGAAAATTGGGGTGAATTGGTGAAGTGTGAATTGGAAGGTTTTTATTGGGTATTGATGATGTGGAAAATTGGTGAAGGAAGGGATAGGTGAAACCACTCCCTCCCCCCTAAGGAATGTTAGAGTTAATTAATATCAAAATATGATTAATTAAGGTAATTTTAGATATCAATAAATGTTCATTAAATGCATTTTTTAATTTAAAAGGAAATTTTGTTTTCATTAACTGCGCTTAATCATGTGTCCAGTGGGCACACATTAGCAAAATCCATATAAATTATAGAAAATTGCTAAATGTAGCCTTAAAAGCTTTAAAGGCTACATTTAAGATATCAGACATGCATCGACTGTTTGTGCTTTCAATAATAACTGCTCATTCCTTACATTTAACATCTCTCAAGCGACTTTTGCTATCATCAATTATGCATATTTTTGCTTCTTAAACATAATCTTTAGGGCTATCTTTAGCAAAACCCTAAATTATGCTCTGTTACAAGCTTTATTACTAAAGACTTTTCTAGCTATGATAACAGATAAAAAAAGAGACATTTTTTTTAATTATAAATTGATTAGTGTCGATGATCCTCACTTTTGGCATGATATGATACAATATTAGGCAGTTAATCATGCATTAATTTTATGTTACGAACGTTCACTTTGTCATGAATGCATGGAACCAAACTACCTTTGAGCCCTCACTTATATTGTGAATTAAGTACCAATATCAATTGCATGATTTTCTTATTTAAATAGTGTTGCATCCTTTAGTAATTTTCATCCTCAACTCAATTGTAAACATTAAGTTGTCAATAATGGTTTACGGTAGTTTGTTAATACATTAGCTTTCCAATTATAGTTATGAATCCTATGGTGCTTTTGAGATATTGGAAGAAACTAATAAGTGGTAATCTCACTTAGCATTTGGGTTCGACAAGAGAGTGATTACTGACACTATTTTAAACGTAAGTGTATAGGGTGTGGGCTCGGGAAAATCAAATGAAAGGTGTCATGTAGGCAAAAGAAAGAGTAAACACCACACTCCTTCTTTTCTTTCCTTCAAGGAAAATTCACTTTCTTCACATTTGTGGGACTATACTCCCTGAGAGTTTTGAGGAGAGAGACAAGTGAGATAGTACATTTTACAGGAGAGACACAGTAAGATAGTATACTTTTGAGGATAGAGAATTTTTATTATTGGTTGTTGTGGGTAATTGTGTGTGTATCGAGGGTATTTTTAAATAATAAAAAAAAATAAAAAATTAAAGAAAGAGAAAGAATGTGTTGTAATGGTTGAAGGAAAATTGAGGAAAATATTAAATATAGTGTTTTTGATGATGTGGAGCTGATGTGGCGAAGGAAAAACTTAAACTACACCCTCTACTCTGCCCACAATTTTTATTCAGCACATGCTTGGGTCTTTAACAATTATAATTTTTTTTGAAAAAGCCAAATAACTTAAATATATAAATAAGAACAAGAAGAATACAGTATACGGTACAACCCACTCACCAAACACCTCAAACCAACCTAAACCTAGACATGCCAATCCAGAAATAAACCCAAACATCCCAAAACAGACAAAAGACACAACGCAACCACTATACTCAAACTCGGACGACCCCCATTGCTAACAAAATGATACAATACCAGAATTCAGAAACATGAGATATGTATGAATATTGGACCAATATACAGAATTGCAATATACAATGGGGCCACCCATGAACTCGAAAAACCAACATCCACATAGAAACTAATAACAGGAACAAACCACAATACTCACACTCAAAATAGGAACCAGGAAACCACATCAGCTCCTCACTCAGAATTACATCAGTGGTCATCTGCCATAATCGAGCCACAATTGTATGGCCTCTCTATCCATTTTCCCATCTGAATTTTCGCTTCTTGGACCTCCTACAAATCCACTCGAAGGACCTCAATTGTACTTCGTGAAAAACTCCCAAAACCGAGTCACACTTATTTTTAAACACCTAGGCATTCCTGTTTCCAAATATAATATCTAGTAACCTATAACACCGCTTGCCATAAATCTTCCGTTTTATTATTCACCATGGATCCACCCGTATGCTTTAGCATCTCACATGTTGTGAACCTATCAACCGGACCCATACCCAACCAAGCAAAGATCAACTCCCAAACTTTTTGAGCATTTTAGCAGTTATAATTTAAGTAGTAGTTTATTAACACATTAGCTTTCCAATTATGGTTATGAATCATATGGTGCTTTTTTAAATCGCAAGCCCACAATTTTTATTTAGCACATGCTAGAGTCTTTAACAATTATAATTTATGTGGTTCTTTAAGGAATGTTGTTGATCTCATTGCCTTATTAATGTAAAAGTTCAATAAGAATTTAATCGTGCCTTGAGGCTTTATGTATTTAGTTGTTTATTGCCGTATGAGTGTAAGAACGTCATAATGAATTGGTTTAATATGTAAATGGTGCATGATTTCATTTCATTGATATCTTGTTTGTATTTTCATGTAATTTATTTTGTTTAGTTTTTCAATTTTCCAAATGCTTTCAAGATTTAAAATTTTATTTGTCTATATTTTGTAAAAAGAGTTATTAATTGATTGTAATATTAATGTAATAATCTATGTTGTCATTTTAATCTCTATTTCAGAGTTTATTTTAGACACAATATGTAAAAGAGAAGGCAAAGGATAGTAGTTTAGGGTCTGTTTTATAAATAGAGTAGTTTAGAAGGGCTGTCTTTGTAAATAATTTCAATTTAAATACTCTTGTACACAATGATTAAGACAACAAATTGATAACAAACTTTTCCCCTTCTTTCATTTTTCTCTCATTTTATTGCTTCATCGCCATTGTTATCATGGTATCAGAGCTGCCAACAATGGTGAATTAAACCTGTTACTACACTGTTTCTTTGTTGTTAAAGTATGTGTTCATGTTTCTTTGTTAAGTGTTAGTTTCCGAGCGTAAAATTGGTCAAAATTGGTCAAAATTGGTCAAATTTTGGGGATTAATTGAATTTGGGGATAAATTGATCAAGATGGCTGAGGCTAATCAAGCGACCAATCCTGCTGTGTTAAAAAACCCCTTGTATCTTCATCCTAGTGATGGTCCTAGTTCTCTAACGGTTCAAGAAAAGCTTATTGGTTCGCACAGCTATAGGCCATGGCATCGTGCTATTGAAATAGGGCTTTCTACCAAAAGAAAACTAGGTTTCATCAAAGGTACTGTTACTTGTTCTTCTACTGATCCTAATCTTGCAGAATTATGTGATACATGTAACAATATGGTGATATGTTGGATCTTGGGGTTAGTGAGTGAATCAATTGCACGTTCTATTATGTTTGTTGATACTGCTAGTGAAATTTGGTTGCAATTGGAAAAAAGGTTTGCTTTAAGTGATGGTTCTAGAAAGTATAAACTCAATAAGGAAACTTATGCAATTACTCAGAGTGGTGGTTCAGTTAGTGAGTACTATATTAAAATGAAGTGTGTTTGGGAAGAATTAGACAACATGAATGTATTACCAACAATTACTGTGACTCCTGAAGTATCAGCCTTCTTGATTGTGTTTGTAACACTCCCAAAATCAAATCGCAACGGTAATACAACTGGGGTGCTACTTAACTGGATCATAACATAAGTAATGGAGAACGAATTTATGAAATTCGTTTTAAAAGCTTTATTAAATAAAACATAAGTTTTACATAATTGAAATGCGGAATACAAGGCCCATTATTTATTAGTTGTCCCATAGTACAAAAACACTGGTCATGAGTGTTATGAATACACTCCAAAAGTGGGCCTATGCCCCTGCCATGCACTGCCTTGCATCATCATATAGCAACATTTAAACACCTGAGAAAAACATGCTAAAAGTGTCAATACAAAGGTTGATGAGTTCATAGGTTTATATAAAACAGTAAAGTTGGATCATAAGTTATGAGTTAACATCACAAAGTGCGCAATGTTATACAAAAGGGCTATTATGCTACGCTAAGATTTAATGTCACCGAAGCTCGACAGATAAAGTGTGCAAAATGTAGTCACTCCTTAAATCAAACGTGCAAAATGTAGTCACGTAATAAATGAAAAGTGCAAAATGTAGTCACGTAATGAATGAAGCGTGCAAAATGTAGTCACGTAAAATGTGCTTCCCAGCAGGAATTAACGGCACATGTTCATGGGCATAAATACAGTACTTAGGTCAGCAGGTAATAGTTTTATAGACAAAAACATTATTTCAATGATCCATAAAAGTAAGCAATGTTTCTCGCCCCAAATAGTTAAAACGAGTATTTAAAAGTAATAGTGGGGCTATGACTCACTTTGAGCGTAACTGGCAAGGTGAAATGTAAAATCAAGTAAGTTATGAGAACGGCTCCAACACACGACTTGAATTAATAATGAAGTCTGAGATTTTACAGTTTTGGCTCAATACATTGATGAGTGTGAAATTGAGTAACGGACAACAGTTTGGTTTGTGATGTGTGAGTTTGATATGCTTAAAGTTCAAAAATAATATTATATCTAATATTATCTTGTTTTTATGTTTTTGATTCCATAATTATTATTTCCTTGAAAGTCGTCAAATTAATACGTTAAGCAAATCGTTAAAAGTTCGTTATAAATATATAAACGTAACGAAGTTAAAATATATTAAAACGAATGATGAGAATTCATAAGTTTAAACAGAAATGCATAAAATATGAAATGAAAATGAATGTAAATAATTATTAATGTTAAGTCCTTGGTCTTCTACAAATTTTACACTTTCTACCCTAACGGTGTATGTTTTGCACCATTAGTCCTCTGTTAGTAATAAGTTACATTTTTGGTCCAATAAAGGTCACGTATTACATTTTATGACTTCTAGTTATTATTTTATCCTTTCATACCCATAGGTTACTGTCTTGGCAGTTTTGGACCTAGTTCTATGAAGTTGGCAATTTTAGTCCCTAAAGTTGAAATACTTTGCAAGTTTAGTCCCAAAAATGACAAAATGGTTAGTAAAAGTTTTCTGAAAGTTTTACTATGTTTATAAAGCTTATTTAAGTTCTAGCAACTTCTTATTATGGAAAAGAGCTTATTTTTCCACTTAATGGGCTTTAACGAGACACAAATAAGGCCCATTAAGAGATAGAGATCCAATGGGGTTTAGGGGGTTTTGGGCTTGTAATTTGGCTTATAAAAAGGTCTTAAAACCAAGTTCAAACTGCTTATTTAGTGGCTTATTCAACATGGCTTATTGGGCTTATTATTCTATTTAAAGCCCAACCGATAAGTATATATGTAAAGAAAATGTTACGAGTAGCGTTTAGTTTAAGATTTTTAGAGAGCTTTTAAGGGCTTATGAGAGAAATCTTAAAACATGAAATTGATTAATGAGCTTATGAAGAAACAGTTAGGACAATAAAAATGGTATGTCGTGTTTAAGAATCCGATTTAACATGGCCTTTTCTTAGGTCGAGCATAACATGGTTCGAAAATATTAAAAATGACATATATGTTGAAATAATTGAAATATGTAATTCGATATGTACAAAATGAATTCAATATGCAAGGAAACGGACGTATAAATGAAATATGAATATGTAAAATGAAATTCCTAGCCATTCCATGAAGGAGGCATTATGTACGAAACGTAAATAAATAAAAACAAAGCGTAAATATGTACAAAAGAAAATATATGTTCAAATAAAGGGAAATACGATGCATGAACTATTGAAATTGATGTATAAATGTAGGAATTTAATTAAAGGGACTCACAACGCTTTGAGATGGTTAGTTATACGCTTAAAACGATCAAGAGCACGTATGAACCTTAAAGTCGATCACCAAGGGCTTGAGAACATGGTTTTTGACTTGGGATTTGCTTCAAATGGTTCGAAGATGTTTTCCTGTTATTGTGAGGCTTTGGTGTAGGGCAAGACTTGAGAGAAATGTGTGAAGAAGGGTTTAAGAATGAAAGGAAAAGTATGTGTATGTATACCGAAGTATATGCATGCATATATACATGTGATATTGTTTTAAAATGCAACTTGTGGGAATATATTCCCCCTAGCTGAGATTGATGATTAATGCATGAGATAAGATGAGATTTTGGTCAAGTTGGATGGTATCTAGGGGAGGGTTTTAGAGCTAGGTTCAGTTAGGATTGAGTTGGGTACATATATATGTATCGAATGGTATTAGAAAGTGTCCAATTGATTTCTAACGTGACCAAAACATTTAGGAGTGGTGTATATACACTTGGGAACTTGTATTCGATTAGATATGACGAAATGTATGGGTAACAACGAGTTTAAATTAAGTGTGATTAAAATGGGTAAATATCGTATGAGGTTGTATATGTCTCAAGAGCGATTCACTTTAGTTCTCGTTTACTGATCAAACATACGAATTATGGGATGAGGTTAATCAACCTTGATTTTTTGTTGTGTAAAGAATCGAGACGTGTAAAAATATATATATGTTATGTGTCGAATTTTAAGGAAAACGAGTCAAAGCTTAGGTGTGTTAATCGAATAAAAGAATGAAATATATGTTAGAAATATAAATATTCATATAAAAGACTCGGTCACCCCGAGTATCTATTAGCATTAAGTTAGATCGTAGGCTTATTAGTATTAGTTTAGTTATCTTAATACTAGCTTAGTCATAGTAATATTTGTGGAGTTGCGTCGGGTCTTTACCCACTATCAGCTCACTCCACAGCACATGTAGGGCATATAATGTGTAACTATAAATACCCTTTCCCACCCAAGGGAAAGGGTTGGATGTTCATTTGATGTTAATCATACAACTTCACTTTCTCTCACTAGAATATCCCACTTTCTCTCTCTAGATTCGGCCAAACCTCAAATCCGACCTTGTGTTATGATATCCATTATCTTACAATTTGTATAAGTGATCATGGTTTGATTAGCTAGATTGTGTGTGCGTTTTCTTGGTTAGTTTAGATCTAAAGTTTGGTTTTTGAAGGTTTATGGTCTTATTCTTGGCTCTCTTTGATTATCACGTTTGTGGTGTTAAAGTTAGTGTTTTTATTGTTATTATAACCTTCTAAGATCAAGTGGTTCAAAAGAAACAAAGCAAAAACGTTCAAAAGGGTGATTTTTAGGTAATTTTAGGTGAAATAAGTGAACTGCGGTTTGACTCTCGGTATGAGTTTCTTGACTGCGGTTTGAGTTCTGCGGTTTGATAGAGACGTTTTTGTCTGTTGCGAACTTGCGGTTTGTCTGCTAGTCATTGCGGTTTGTCTGCTAGTCATTGCGGTTTGAGTTCTGCGGTTTGATAGCGATGTTGTTGTTTGTTGCGGTTTGTCTGCTAGTCATTGCGGTTTGGTGACTGCGGTTTGCATTGTCTGTGTTTTGGACTCCTGCGGTTTGAGCTATTGCGTTTTGACTCTCCTGCGTTTTGATCCTCTGCGTTCTGTGATCAACTGGGTTTTGAGGATATTGCGTTTTGACCAAAAGACTGCGCTTTGACCTTTGAGCTTTGGTCCTGCATTTTAATCAATCTTTTTCATTAAGTTTTGGTCTTGGCTTATTGACTGTGATTTATCCAATTCACTACGTATACTCTGCATAACCTACCCATAGCACAACGTAACTACAATTCACCTAATCTTGCAAACTATCACCACTTTTAACATACAATCACTAATCATTGTAACGATCCAACAATTATTATAACACGTCCAATTTATCATTATCTCACAGTTTCGTCTTGATTTTGTAAAATCCCGCGAAAGAAACGATTTCTCGATTTAAATCATAATATTTGTAAAATCCCATGCACGTTTACACCATGTCTACTACTTCAGATTCTTTCATATCTGAGGTACTCAAATTGTACGACACGAATGATAAACATAAGACTTCCAATCTTGTATCTGAGGTACTCAAATTGTACGACACGAGTGATAAACATAAGACTTCCAATCTTGTAAAACAAATAAACGTGTGTGATTCTGATAATGCTAATTTGGAATCGTCGTGCTTGAATTTTCAAGAGAAAAAGTTTCATCAGTCACCAATATTGCCTAATGCAAAGGAAAGTTGCATTGAATGTTTTCGATTACTTCACTCACATCTCAAGGTTCTCTTTGAACAACCTGGATACTTGGGAGGATACAAACGTGCATTCACATCACTCTTTGGTCAAGATGTTCAGACCTTCACAATCAAAATGATTTTGTATTTAGATCAAATTGAACAACAACTTGACAAAGGAGAATTTTCTGAAGATAGATCCATGGCTGCCCTGTGTGTGATCAACAACCAACTCCAAGTGTTCATTGATTCGCAATACAATGAGGATTATGATTATGACAGTCAAATGAAGAAAAAGTGTTTTGCTAATTACACTGGAATCGAGGTTGACATGTTCAGAGTTACACTACTCCAACTGATGAGTAATGTTAAGGAATTCATTAATGAAAGAGCACAACACATGGGGAACAGGACAGAGTCAAATAAGCATGATGATAGCAACAGCTCAGGGACTGATATCACATATGGTGTGGATGCAGATCTCAGACCAGTAAATCACCAAATACCATATGCTGAGGTACATCTGTCTGATCAACATAATGTTCTTCCTAATGAACGACAACATACTGATCAAATTAAACCTACTTATGACCCATATCTGTTGGAAAAGACTGATAGCAATATCACCTCTGATTCAACTAATATGAGTCATAAGAGGGGAGAAATTGATCAGGATGTTGAACATGATGATGCGTCAAGGTCTTTGCTTACGGCTGAGTTTTTCAAATCAAATGATATGATTGAAAAAGAAGTTTATAATGAACTTTCAAACAGATTTTTACAGCATGAAAAACATTGTATTTCACTTGAAATCGCAATGCAACGAAAGGAAGAAAGTTTTCAAACTAATATACCATGTAAAAATCCGGAACTCCCTGATTTCCGTGAATTCTTTATGATAAATGATTTGAAAGCTCAGCTAGAAGCCAAAAACTTAACGATCAACAACCTGAAAAAACGTATTGCTGAGATGTGTGATATGTGTAATGAAGCTAAGGCTAAACATGACAGTGATGTTATTGCAACCAAAAAATACTGAATTGGAACATAAAGTGGCTGAATTACTTAATAAAAATGAGACTTTGAAAATTCATTGCAAAGAACTGTGTGATTCAATCAAAGAAAAGAAAACTAATATTGTAGAGCTAACAACCTCTTTGATTGCGAAAAATGATGAATTCAAGGCTCAACTTCATGAAAAAGATTTCACGATTACTGCCTTAAAGAACGAGTTAAGAAAATTAACAGGGAATAGTGTGAACACTAAGTTTGCAAAGACATCAATCTTGGGAAAACTGGCTTCACAACCTGTTAGAAACCAATCAGTTGTTAGACAACCAACTGCGTTTAGATCTGAACGACAAAAATCTTCAAAACGACGGTTTGCCTCCCAAGTTGATGTGAAACAGGTTTTGCCAAAACCAGTCACTTCACAGTCTAGACCTAATCAAAAGATAGCAAATGCTCGTACTAAGGCTCAATCTTCTAAGGCTAATGAAAAGGAAGTGAATGCTAGTGCTAAGGTTCAATCCCCTAAGACTAGATACATCAACAAACCCATAACCAAGAGTCACACTCAGAAAACTGATAGGCAGATTGCTTTAGGACGTAGGTCTTCTCTCAACAAGTCTTCCACTGTGCATGAGAAACCAAGCACTCCTAGATCTTGCCTTAGGTGGATACCAACGGGTAGAATTTTTAAGATGGTTGGTCTTAGATGGATACCTACTAGTAAGTTGTTCACAGATTGCAAAACCAAGGTTGACAGTGAAACCCCAAATGGTCTGGATGCTGATATCACTAACCTACGTAAATGCAAACAAACTCGTCATGTTAGTGCAGGTCATCCTTACCAAAGTGCAGGTACATCGGCCATTCTAAGTTTGGCGACCAAAAGAACTGAAATCTCCTAATTTAGGGGTTCAGGAAACTCAGCAATGATGTACATGCATAATGACTTCTGAACAAATCAGCTCAGGACTCGTGCAACAACAATCTATCTTGGGAAAAATATCGGTGGTTATTCTTCATGTATCCTTTGTACATATCTTAAACCAAAATGTAAATAGAAATATATATGATCAAAATGTAAATAGAAATATATGTCCAAAAAAAATCATAAAAATCAGAAAAATAGAAAATACCAAAAATAGTTTTTCAAGGCATGTCTTCTGGTATCGATAACATTTACGGTCCTAGAAATGTCATTCAATAATGACACGGGTCTTTAAATGAAGTTCGAGCAGAAGTTCAAAAAAGTTTTCAAAACATACCTAATTGGCTTGCTATTACTTCAGATATGTAACCCGGTTTCTCAAAATGAGGAAAGCACGTTGGCAAAAAGACGGCTGTTCCTAACAACGGGTGCAGTTCACCCGGGCATGGATTACTTCATATCCGTGCATCCCCGATTTAATGTACGCTTTAGTGCATTATTTCTTGTAAAAGAAGAGAAATCTTCTTTGTATCTCAAATACTTTTCAGTCTATGATTCTTCAGGAAAGTATTTGGGTTTCACATGGTGGTTACATATTTTTGAAAAAAACAATTGGACTTAAGCTTTCATACATTGTTACTCAATCAACGACTGCAGCTTTTTCAATAGAAATCGGGTCATTGATTGAGGGGGAGAGTATTTTTCAAAATTTATGACAATCAACGGGCATCCACAATTCATTAAGTTAATCAATTGAGAAATGACTTGTTTCAATCGGGGTTTCAATTTGAGAGGGTTGTTAATCTAGTGTTAACTCCAAAAAGGGCCATATGTTTCTTTTATATGCAAGTATAGGGACTTATATGCAATTTGCTAATTGTTTCCTAGGCTTATATAAATTAGAGGACCATTCATGCCTTTATTGAAAGTTGAAATCTTCCTTAGGAAAGACAAGGACAAATTCTGCCTATATATGAAAGTTCTTTCTTAGATATTTAAACCGCACTGCGTTTTGACCTGGTCATACACATCAAAATCTAGTCAAACTAAATTTTAACTTTTCTCTCAAACACTCAAAACGCAACCTTAGGATTTATTTTGATTTCGCAAGACCATGTAATTTCTCGCCTAGGTACTGATTATATCACAATTCTTATCAGTTGTCCATGCTTTATATTGAACATCATGACTTGAAATTCACTCTATTGCGTTTTCTCTAGGTTTTTCACCACATATCATCTGCGAATTCGTGGTTAGTGCTTGTTTAGGGTTTGTCTTTGCTGGGAATTATGCAATATCATGTGTTGTTGATTTATTGACTGTTTAATTGCGTCATCTTCCCCTCTTGCTTAAGTCCGTTGATTGTCGAATGTAGGTTTGAATAATTAAGTAAAAATTATGTGTGTTGATGTAGGAATAAGTTAGGATAGCTCAAATAGATCAGGGAATCTCGTGTTGGTTGGTTGACTAAATCTAGGTGTGATTTTGTGGTCCTAGTTTACGATTTACGAAAATGTTCTAGACTGCGGTTTGAGATCAATGTTCTTGGTTGCGTCTTGATGTCAAGACTCTTAGGTACGGTTTGGTTTTGTTTATGAAAAAAGTTTCTGGTCTGCATTTAGAGTTAAAGCTTTGGACTGTGTGTTGTTTCATGTTTCTTGACTGCGTTTTGCCGAATGTTCTTGATTGCGGTTTGACCATATGTTCTTGATTGCGTTTTGCCTTGATGATTCGTGATTGCGTTTTGGTTGATGATTCTTGATTGCGTTTTGGTTGTGGATTCGTGATTGCGTTTTGAAGATAGATTCTTGGTTGCGATTTGTCTGTGCGTTTTCAGTTGCGTTTTGATTATATTTGAATATAATATTCTTGCGTTTTGCTGGTTGCGTTTTAGGCTGTTGCATCTTGCGTATCGATTACATTTGAATATAATATTCTTGCGTTTTGCTGGTTTCGTTTTAGGCTGTTGCATCTTGCTTTCTGATTATATGTGAATATAATATTCTTGCGTTTTGCTTGCTGCGTTTTGGGCTTTTACGGTTTACCCATTGTGTTTTGACAATTTTTCAATAAAACTGTCTCTGCGTTTTGGATACTGCGGTTTGCCTCGCTGCGTTTTGACTATTTTCAAGAAATACTCACTGCGTTTTGAATCATTGACTGATTGCGTTTTATGGTGTGAGATTTGTTTTTTGCGATTTGATGTGCCATGACCTATATTTACTGTGTTTTGATTAACTTAGTAATATAGTCCTTGCATTTTGCCTGGTGAATGACTGTGTCCTGACCATTGAGACTTGTACATTGTGTCTGGCCTTATTTTTTTTTGTGCCTTGCCTGATTACATTATGATCATGGTGTCTTGGTCTCGAGGTTATGTCCTTTCATAGATGAGTTGACTTCCGTTAACTATTGAGTTGACACTTTCCTGTGATCATTACACCCTCATGATCCTTGTGTTATTCTGTCTTGGCCCTTGCTAACGTGTGACATAATCTTACTCTATAACTCACACCTAACACCACATTTCTATATGGATATTTCTTGTGGTGGTGATTGTGCAGTAACAATGACTGACGCTAATGCACCTGCTGTTCAATCTCCTGTTATTCCTCCACCTCTTCGCACAAATGATCAGATATTGTCCTATGACCGCTGGGTTGCAATTGGAAAGAGCAACTGTTATCTGGATATGGACAGAACTCAACACAACCCTATCTACAAGCTTGCTGTAGACATTCTGAAGCAAACCAATTTCTTCAGAGCTTTTATAGCTTGCTCTACTATTCCAGCCATTTACATCCAACAGTTCTGGGACACTGTGCGATATGACAAGGATACTGCAAGATACAGCTGTCAACTTGATGAACAATGGTTCGATCTCACCAAAGACACCATCAGAGACGCACTTCAGATCACACCGGTTGTTGAAAACAAACCTTTCACTTCCCCACCAGCACCAGAAGAACTTATCAACTTTGTCAATGATCTGAGCTACCCCAAAACCATCAACACCTTATCTACAGTTATCACACATGACATGTATCAACCATGGAGAGAAATCTTAACTATCATCAACCTATGTCTCACAGGCAAGACTTCAGGCTTTGAAAGACCAAGAGCTCCAGTGATACAGATGCTTTGGGGGATTCTTAATCGTGCCAACATTGATTATGCTGAGAGGATTTGGGAAGAATTCACTCATTCCATCCATTCATTCATTGAAGACAAAACAATATGGTATTACTGAAAGCTGGAAAGAAGAAGATCAACTTTCTTATGATTCCAAACATCAGGTTTGCCAAGTTGATAGTCTTCCATCTTCAAAGTGTGTACAAGTTTCACCCAAGATTGGATTCCCTACTCCACTTGCCAGATGATGAGCATGTCCTTGGAAATCTCAAGTTCGCTGCAAAGGGAACTAGACATGAAGTCTTTGGGAAGGCTATTCCTGAAGACCTTATCACGAGTGAAATACTAAATGCTCCATACTATTAGGATTATTTGATGAAGGTAGACAATCATCAAAGGTTCTTGGCTGGTGAACAAGTTAGTGATGCTGAATCCCCTGCTCCAAAACCATCTAAGTCTATAAAACAACAGAAGATCACCAAGCAAAGCAAGCCAAAACCCAAGAAGCGTAAGGAGGCATCAACTACTGACGATGCTCCAGGACGCTCTAAGAGACCCAAGAGGGGTGAAGTGAGTAAGAAACTGGGATCCAAGAAACCGAGAAAGTTGGTTGATGATGAAGTCCCCCTATCTAAACCAACTCTGCAAGATGAGGAGGATGATGTCCTTCAAAAGACATTGGAAGTTAGTGCTAAAGAATACGCAGAGTCAATGGGACGATCTACCAAAGGTGTGATCCTTAGAGAACCTGATACCGGAAGACTCCAACCACTGCCCGAAGTGGAAGGAAAAGGAAAAGGGATTGCCACTGTCGAACAGGTTGCTCAAACACTTCAGGATATCTCTTCTCCAGCATCAAAGTCAACTACCACAAAGTTCATCCTCAAGAAACGCGAATCCAAACCCTCCAAAATTGTTGAATCTTCTGAAGCCGCAAGGGAAAAGTCTCTGAGTTTAAAACTCAATCTAGACTCTAGTGATACCGAATCCGATGAGCTGGCAACTGAGGAGAAGAATGCTGAGTTGAATGAGTCACAAACTGAAGATGATGCAGGACCTGAGCCCGACAAAGCTGAGAAAGAGATTCAAATTCTAGAAGAGGCAGTCACATCGGATCCTCCACTTGAAACACTGCATGATGAGTTCGTATCAACGGCATACCCAGGTGTCCAAGAAAATCTAAAGATGAGAATCGATGATCAGTCTCATTTGGAGGAACCCGTCAGCTCAACGGGTACCCTGTCATCTCTCAAGATTCTGGAACATGACCCTACATTTGGGGATCAATTTATCTCTGACAAGCCTGCTGATGCGGAAACTGATAAGCCAAATGATGAGAAAGAGGTGGTGTCAATGGTGTCCGTCACTATTGAGCAAGACACATCTGCAGTCCCTACAATGGCAATCCCAACACCAACAGTAGAACCAACATCAGCAACTCACTCGTCTGCAGCTACTACAACTGTTACAACAACCACCACCTCGACAACTGCAACTCCTACACCTCCATCCACCTCCCCAACCTTATATTCACAACTTGTTGAAGCTCTTAATCGCATTGCGGTTCTGGAAGGTCACGATTTACCGAAGGTTTTTAAAAATCACGGTTCTCGATTATCCAAACTTGAAAATCTCGACTTCGATCAAAAGGTAATGAGAGCCATCGATGAACATGTAGCAGAGGCTGTAGATTGGGCAATGGAAGCTCCCTTGAGAGCATGTTTCAAAGATCTTCCCACTATTGATATGAAAGAAATTCTGCTACAACGCATGTTTGAGACAGGCCTTGACAAAGAACATGAAGACCACCGGAGATTGTATGAGGCACTGGAGAAATCAATTGATCGTGACAATACTGACCAACTCATGGAGGATCTAGCTGAAACCCGCAGAAAGAAAAAGAAGAGACAGGACAAACCTAAAACACCACCTGGGTCTCCTCCTCCTCCACCATCAGGACCATCTGGAGCTGCAGGATCATCTCACGCACATCCACCACCTCGTCCTCCCTCTTCATCTACAAAGAATGATCAGCCAAGGCACTCTACTGCTCCAAGCTCGTCCAAGACTGTTGCACCTACTACATACACTGCTTGGACAACTACTGACTCAAGATTCAAGCCCTTTGTATCATCTATTCCTGAAGATCTTCTCATGAATAAAGCGTCAGCTCTTGAACAGGAACTCTCTTCAGATGATGAAGATATCTCGAACATGCGTATTCCGAAAGTGAATCCTAGGAGAGATTGGTGGAAGTCCTTCTCAGAGGAAGACATATCTGAAACCCCAGGTTCTACTTGGTCCATTCCCACAAGTGATGAAATGAAAGATTAGTGGAAGCCCTTGACCGAAGAAGAAAGACCTGCTACACCAGAACCAACATGGTCCATCCCCTCATTGGATACACATGTTCCCGAAAATAACTGGGCAGCTGTTATTGCCTCTCACCATGTGTCTCCACCAGAGAACTCGCTACTGGCTCAAACCGGTGACACGGGAACTTTTATGGACTGGTTCTGCAAGTAGAAAGGAATCGCTTCACTTACACCACAAGACTTGGAAGGCCCAGCGTATGAAGTAGTCAAAGTCTTCCATCCTGACGTGATTCATCTTCAATATCAAATGGAGGAATGTCACAAGCTTTTGACAGATCAAGTTGATGACGGGATCCTAAAATACGATATCAGCAAGCCCTTCCCACTGGGTGGTCCACCAGGTCAAGTCACCATTCAAGCAGACTTCTTCTTCAACAATGATCTGGAATACCTTCGTTTCGGCAACAAGGGTAGCAGACATGCATTGTCAATCACCAAGATGAAGGCTGCACATTATCCTGATGTTGGGCTAGAACAAATGGTGCCCGATCAGATGTGGATAGACGAAGAGTGCAAGTATGACGTTGCTACTTCATATGGTATATCTCACTGGTGGTTTCACAGAAAAAGATTCTACATAGAAAGACATGCAGCCGATGGCAATTGTCGGCATGTATGAACACATATGCAAATCCTAAGTGTTGTCAGTGTTGAAATCTTCTCCATGTATGGTTATGATTACTTGAAGAAGATAGTGCTTCGCAGAGCTGATCGTAAAGAACACATCATTGCAGAAAATGACTTTAAGCACTTGTACCCTAGTGATTTTGAGGATCTATACCTGTTAAATCTTCAAGGTCATCTGAACCATCTACATCCACATGAAAAGAAGACTCTCGCTACGGCAGTCAACTTATGGACCAGGGGTTTAGTTATCAGACAGCGTGTAGAAGACTTCCAACTTGGGATTGAGAGCTATCAGACTCAACTCAATCTCACAAAGCCCCGGTGGGAAGCAAAGGGATTAAAGTTCAAGCACGACTACACTGTTATCGACTCTCCAAGAGCTGTCACGTTTAGAGACAAGTATGGAGTTCAGATGATCATGAGGTTCAATGAGATTCAAAAGTTTAGCGATGGAACTCTGCGTCAGATTGATGAAGCGTTGGATTACCGGGTGAAAGAATTTAAGATCAACAAGAGTAATTCGGGGTTGAACACTAGGTTTTGGACTGAAAAGGACGTGATGATGAGTGAAGCGTTTATGTTTGCTATTGATAAAAGGCTGAAGACACGGAGGATCTTCCGCAACTTGGAAAGCTTTGTTGGTGGCAGAGTTCGAGAGGGTGATTACAGACTTCTACAGAGAACCGAATGAGAACATCTTCTCTGTAATAATTAGACCTCTTTTGTTGTTGTGTAATTATGGAATGTTGTAAACTTTGTACTATTTAAGTAGTGATAAACATGTGATATGTGTGTCGTCTTTACCTCCCTCACTAGTTGAGGGGGAGCAGTATGAGGTACGCTTCAGTGCCTCATTCCTGATAAAAGAAGCGAAAGCTTCTTACTGTTGAGTATAATTAATCTAAACTTTTTCAAACGATTTCTTCGAATTCTGCTCAACAGAACAAGTATTCCCTCTCATGAGGGGGAGTATTTGAAACTCTTTGTACAAATCAAAACAATCTTGTGAGTTTCTTCCCGTAAACCTCAAAAAGCATATTTTAATCAAAGTCTTTCAAAAACAACATCAATATGCTATTTTTGAGGGGGAGAAATATAAAAGGTGATTAAAATATTGCTAATTTGATATGGCAACTCATGGGAGCGCGTCTCAGACTTCACCAATTAATTGACGAAACAAAAAATGTCATCAATCGAAAGGACTTGTTCTGGCCGGGTAATAATTTCAAGCTGGTCTAACCAGTGATGTAAGCGTGTCTTGAAGAGGACTTGTCTGAGTAGAGTGTACCATTTCGAGAAACTTTATGTGGACTTGACCAGGCCGGGTAATAATTTCAAGCTAGTCTAACTAGTGATGTAAGCGTGTCTCGAATCGGTCATGTTAACTGAAAGTGGATCAGTTCAAAAAGTGCAAACTCTACCCAACATGTGCAAATTTTAAATTAAAGCATATGAGCACATGTTAAGGGGGAGTATTAGAAAACCACAAAACTCTCAAAGTGTTAGCAAAATGTGTTTCATAATCATAAACACTTTGAGAGATTTTTCAAGGATTTGGTTAACGGCAACATAGGATAGTCATGAAGTTATAAGGTGGCTAAGGTTAGGAAAAATGTCCTATGATCCGCCAGAGCCGGAGGGATCTACCCAAGGACAATACTGAATAGTTAGTATTAGAAAGTCCTTAGGTATGTGTGAAGATCGTTTAGCTCGAGATTGGTTAGATCTCATCTAGGGATAACAATAACAAAAGGCGGAATATTCAATTAAAGAATCAATTGTTATTGATACAAGGTTTCTTCGTCATAATCACTAAACATACAAAACCTAGGCATCTACACTAAGACTTAATGCCTAGACACACACACACCTTTTCCTGGAGTTACATCTTGACTCCTATCTATAAAAACCTACGCCTCTAATCTCTGTATATAATAAAGATTAGGGTTACAAAGACTTTAACATTTAACATAAATAGTCCTTCATCTTTGTCTTCATAAGTTTCCTTCATCTTTCATATTTTGTCAATATCAACTCAAAATGTAATTCTCAACAATCTTCCCCTAGTAGATAATGACAAAACCAACTATATGAAAGATGTCGTCTTCCCCTTAATCCATGCATATCATCAAGGATCTTCAAGCTGCAATCTTCTAAATATTCTTCCCCTTTTTGTCATCATCAATTAGGGGACAAAAGTATGCATCTTTGATCTCCATAACCACGAACTAGTACCATACATCCAATTTAGTCTTCCAATGTCTTGAATCGCCCTCCATGAATGAACACCAAAACGCTTTCTTTTATAAATGAACCCAAGACAGAAAAATCTCAAATCTTCAGTAAAATACCAACGAGCAATCATAAAAACCTTTACCTCGATGTAGCACATAAATGGTTAATCATTTGAACAATAAGCTTCCCCGGAAACCCATATGTTAACCATTTCTGGAATCTTCAATTCTGTAGGTTGTATCTATTAATGAAGAAAACTAACCATTACCAATTCGATGCTGAAGTAGAATAAACCAACCTTGTGTCTTATGTCTTGTACTAAATACGACTTCGAACGTATACTTAACGTATAAGGAGATTGCAATCCCTTGACAATAATCACTGAGCACAATAACGTAACTCCTTCAAGTGTTTGTCAATTCGTAGTCACCTGAACGAACGAACAAGTTATCTTTAAAGTGTAACACCCACCTTAAGATATAATAAGAACACAAATTTGAAAAATTCCACTTCACCGTCAAATAAGTAATAACTAATCCACGTCGGCAATAAGAAAATAAATTTGAGCCATAAATCATTTAACGAACATAAAAACCAAAAACCAAAAATCAAAGAACTCGTGTGTGTATCTTCCCCTGGTGTATGTGTTGGAACCAACCCGTTCCAAATCTCCAATATGCACTTCCCCTCACTTTTATAATCTCATGCCTCCACTGACTTGCTTAAACACCTTTTTGTCGACTTTGCATGAAACATAAAAGTGCTTGGTACCAATATTTTAAGCGAATAAACAAGTTTGTCACCAATATTGTAACGAAAATGAACCGGCCCACGATTGAGCAAAATAGACATCTTACAAATATATCATCAACCCATTATAGATATTAAAGAAAAGATCACTGTCCCATGTCATAGAACTTCAATGCATTAATAGAACAACTCTCGTAGGGTTCACAATGAGAATTTGCCTTGTGGAAAACTAGAAGGGGGGTTGAATAGTTTTTACCGTTTTAAAATTAATTCGCTTTGTATACTTAACGTGATTCCAAAGTAAAGTAAACAATCAAGCACACAAACAAGTAATATAAGTAAAGAAGTAAAGAGAGGAAAGATCAAACCACACAACACAGATGTTTATAGTGGTTCGGCTACAAGGACTCTCTTCCTTGCCCTACTCCACTCCTCGAGCCTCTAACTCAAGAGTTTTTCTTCACTAAGAAACAAGCTCCCTTCTAGGTGGAGAAAACCTTTACACGTCACTTACTCTTTATCCAGTACTAAGCTAAACACCGGGTTCTTTACAAGGGTACAACCACTCCCGTTGGTTCTTTCACAAGGGTACAACCACTCCCGTTGGTTCTTTCACAAGGGTACAACCACTCCCGACACTCTTTGTGTTTTAAGGACTAAAACACTAACCAAACTCTACTGAATAAATGATACAAACAATGATGTGTGAACTAATACAAAATCACACATAGTCTATACTAAAAGGATAACAACAGTAGGTTGATCCTTATATGCTTTGATCTCTTTGCTACAAAAGGAAAGATCAATGAAATAAAAGAATGATATGGGTTAGTGATATGTAAATGAATGAATATATATTTAAGCTATATGAGTGATGAAATGCCCAAATGACCAGCTTGCTATTTATAGGCAAACTGAGTCAACAGTTGGCGGATCCGGCGGATCCCAAAAACTGGATCCGCCCTTGTATGGGTTTGGATCCGCCAGTGCAGGACAGCTAAGAGATCTTCAAATCTTTCCAAATCTTGCCATATCTTTCCATATCTTCAAATGTCAACTCTTTGGCTTGAAGATCTAAACAAAATATCTCAAAATCTTTCTAAGATTATGTTCATGATGCATGCCATGATGTCATCCTAATATTTTAAAAATAAAGTTTCTAATTTAAGAAATAAAGATGTAAATGTACAAAATGTTATTTCTAGTGATCTTGTAATGTGTAGATGTGTTTTAAAAGACTTATTCTATAAATGTAAAAGACTTAATCTTATATTTATGTTTTGCTTAAAGATAAACTTTGTATTTTTCATTAACAAAATTAAGCAAAGATCGTAAAATATAAATAACGTTTTTGGGACGATATTTGTATTAACAATCTCCCCCTTTTTGTTGATGACAAAACATAAGGTGTACTTTTAAGCAAAGGACTAAATAAAGTATAAGACTTTTAAAAATATAGATTAAGTTGGTTTTATGCAAGTTTTAAAAGCTATTTTAAGCATAAACGTATGTACTGTGATGTTTCACAGTAATGAGAACTTAATCCTTTCTCCCCCTTTTTGTCGAAACAAAAAGAAGATATGCTTAGCGGAATGCGATTTTGAGAACTTTAAAGCTCCCCCTTGATGTATACTCCCGCTAAATGGAGTGCCAAGGATATTATGTATGAGCCTACAAAACAAATGGTTAGAATATGATATGCTCCCCCTTGATGTATACTCCCCATTGCTAGGGTACCAACGTATACATTTCAAGGGTATGAAATGCTATAAAAGAAAAGTTAGTAATGAACAACTTCAACCAAGAAGCAAAATGCATATGTAATGGTTAACCAACCAAGAAAGGTCAACCTATTTGACTTTAAGAAGTCAAAATGAAGTGTCTGATCAAAATTAAGTACCTAAGTATATTTGATCAAAGCATTATGTGAAGTTAAAACAACCATACTATGATGTTAGTAATCTAAAATAAGATAATATGCTAAATGTTGATCACCCACAAGCATAAAAACATAACATTCATTACTTGGAAAAAATGATGTTACATTTAAACAAAGAAAATAAATCCTAAAAAGAAAAATTCTAAAACAACATCCTAAAAGTTCCTATAAGAGGAAACTAAAGAGCTCCTATTGAGGAGGATGAGAGATTGCATTGAGACGCTCTAGAATTTGGTTCAAGATGAACATCATTTCATTTTGGAGCTCATGGACTAAAATGTTGGTCCTTTGGGCCAATTGAGCGGTTCTCTCCCAATGCGAGCAATGTCTTGGAAAACCAGGAGGAAGGGTAGGCTCATTGTTTTGTGGTGGTGGTTGTGGGTTATTTGGTAGTGGTGGTGGTGATTGGTTGTTTGATGATGGTGGTGGTTGTTGGTGAGATGATGGTGGAGTTGGGATGGAGTTCATCAAGATGGTTTGGAGATCCATCGCTTCATCAAGGCGAGAATCTACCATATTAGAGAGAGCATGGAGGTGGGCGAGTTCCTCGTTGATCTCTTCTTGGGTTTGTGGCTCATTTATCCACATTACCTCATAAATGGCAATTAGTGTGGATGTGGGTGAGAGAGGTTGTGTTTGAGGTTGAGGTGGCGGTGCATCACGGTATAAAGGATCGTGGATATCCTGATAAAGCGGATGAAAAAGCATGGGTTCTTGACCTTCAAAGCTCATGGGTGGAGGATTGGTTGACCTTGGTGGAAGGTCTTCTAAGTCATCAAGATATGGCTTTGGTGATGTAGGTGGAGTCCTAAATAACTTCATTGGTTGGAGTTTGGGAGTGATGGTGATCTAACAGGTTGTGATGGAGCGGGTGGTGGTGTGGTAGCAATTGGAGTAATTGTTGGTGGTGGAGTATGGATGGCTACATTTGATGGTGTGGGAGTGGAGAGTGTGAGAAAATTTTCATTTGCTATGGGAGATGAGATATTAAGAAGGGATGATTCCTCCTCTGATGAGTTAGCTAAGTCTATGAAGCAACAAGGCTTAACACTAATACGAGCAGTTCTTTTTGGGGGTCTGCTAGTGGATGAGTTACTTGATTTTGTCATGGTTAAGATTGATACTGTAGCTAAGAAGTATAGGAGATATATGAAGAAAAGATGGTGAGTGAGTGAGTTTTGATCATCCTGATCATTCTAATTTATAGACAGTAAGATTGTTGAAAGTTGTGTTTGGATTTGATGTAAATCCAATGGAGAATGTTGGTTCCTAATGATTTGAAACAAAAATTTGTGCTAGTCACATCATTTAAGTCAAACCATAGAGCTCAAGTTGAGTGAATTGTAGAAGATTTGCAGTTAATGCAAAGAGTGAGTGGAAAATCTGTTGATATGATGTTCCCACGGATTTGACGGAACCCATAAAAGGGTTCCTTGCTTGTATTAGAAAGGTAACTTACATGGAAAATTTGAAAATTCAAATTTTGGTGGGAAATTTATTTCTTAAGGTTCGAAGAGTTTCCTAAAACATTCTAAAGAATCTAATGATCAGTGAAGAATATTCTAAAAACTATAATCCAAAATCCAAGTATCGGGATTAGTCGTGATTTTTGAAAAATGTTACTGTTGGTACCTGCTGATCCAATCGACAACAAAGACGGATCCAAAATTTGGGAGCCGTGGAATCCGTAGGTTAAGGAATGGCGGAGCCAAAGGATACACTAGGCGGATCCAAAATTTGGGATCCGCCAAATCCGCCATATGAAAGTGCGAATTCTGAACAGAATGAATGTCAAAATTTTAGTTTCTCGGTCAAAACCCGAAAAATCTCCTAAAACATATGTAATAGCTAATATGTGATACAAATTTACTAAATATATAGATTCTAACACACGTATACACATAAATTAATCCGATCATCATAGCTTACCATAAGAGGAGTTAAGCCAAACAGTGACTTAATCTCAGAAAATTGATAACAACATGTGTTATCGGCCTGCAATGTCAAGTTAGTTTACACACATGTCAAGTACTAACATAATGTCATAAGAAACGTACATGTTCAACACATCATTGTCTAATAAAGTCTAAAACAAAACACTCCTTTCAACTTAACTTCTTGCTCAATTTCTTGTAACCCTTGTGAAGTTTCATGATCCAACGCCCCAAATTCTTCACCATTCCTTTGGTTTGCCGAAATTTCGCTGATTCATTCGGGATCGGTGGAAGATGACTCAAGTACTCCGGTGGAGCGATCCTAGAATTTGGCAAGCGTCATCCTCACTCATTGATGATGATGATGATGATGTAGGAGGATGAGGACGTTTACCTTTTGCTACCGCTACCCTATGATCACTTAGAGGAACAAAAGTGTGTTCTATCTCGGCGTAGTCGGGAACAAAACCTAAAGCATTTCTAGGAATGGGTTCAAAGGCTCTATAGAGACGAGTCAAGAGCATCCCGTAGGGCATTGCGGTGGTACCTTGTACCGGAATATCGGCCATTCGCTTGGCGATATAGTATGCAAGTTTGAAAGGTTGATGGTTTGACACACAATACATCATATAACAAAGACATGCGTTGATATGATCTCGATTCCCGACGGTGCTTATGACATTTTCCCTTAACACTTCTTCAAGCTTTCTAAATTAGGGCCTAAGTTCATTGAGTTCCATGGCAAAATGATCTCTATTTACTTGTCGACCTTGATGCAACCTAGTTGGGTTGTTCCTAGATAAGAAGAGATGCTCCCGAATGGTTTCTTTTGCGGTTAAAGGTATGGCATATGGTACCGTTTGATCAAGGTTTGATTCTAAGATTGTCAATGACCATTTATCCGAATAGACACATGTTCCTTGACTTGGAACTCCTAAGACATCTCCAAATTGATCTAAGGGAATGTTGAATTGGGTTCCATTAACTCTAAAGTGAATGTTCATGTATCCAGATCATTAGAACTAAGTCCTACAGTAGCATAGAACTCGAGAATGAATCTAGGGATGATGGGCTCATCAAAGTCTAGAAGACTATCGAAATGAATCGCAGCTAGTTGCTAGCGAAGAATGGTACCTTCATAGAATGAGGGATCTACAACCCTACCCTCTTGGTCATATCATTTTTCAAGTGCTTTAAAAATATTTACTTGAGCTTCGGTGAGACCTTTGGTTTTGTGGTGTTTGGGAAGGTATTTGATGGTGTTTTTGTGATCATAATTAGTTGCGGGAGGCATAGTTATCCTAGACACGAAAAATATATAGTTTAGTTGAAATTATCGAAAATACGTATAAATGTCTAGTATGTGCCTACATGGGGACTATGTGGAGGTACGGTTATCTCGACTCCTTTTAATGCACGAAAATTTGTTTATGCAAGTTTTATGATAAAACAAGAGATAACCCAAACGCTCCTACTTCAATGTAGCTTCATTTGAATGTACCCGAAAATACATATTAGTTATGTATTCCCTTTAGCATTCAAGAGACATAACATTTTTGTATTTGTATGAACAATGATCAAAAACCGTTTTTCCTAGTCGTGAGAAGATTTTAGCAAAAATTTCTCATGGGGTTTTTGATAAATAATGATAATGTACTACAAGATGCAATTCCTAACTATGAAAAACATGATTTGTTATGCAATTTAGTAAATATGTTTCATGATTTTACAAGAATTATGCATAAACCCCAAGTTTTGATTTTGTGCATGAAATAGAAATCCTAGACGCAGATCAGGAATGCAAACATGATAAGGATACTTACAGTGATGTTTAGAGCTCAATTTGGTTGAAGAAGATAGCCTAAATTGTGAGTTTGGTGAATTATGGGTCGAATTCCAGTAGGTGATATGTTTTTGGGAAGTGTGATGAATAGTACAGGAGTTTATTTAATATATAAAACTGGCTCACCAATGTGACGGGATCCGCCCTTGTTGTCGTTTGGATCCGCAGGATCAGAACACAGGTTTGGTTATTGCCGTGTTTGGTTAATCTAAGGTTCGAGTTAATGTTTAATCTACTCACTAGGTTCCATTAATCCTAAACCAAGTCTAAGATAGTTGAAAGGTTCTCTCTTGAGAGGTTTTGTGAGGATATCGGCAATGTTGTCCTCTGAGGAAACTTTCTCAATTGAGATGTTTCCCTTCTGAACATTGTCACGTAGGAAGTGGTGACGTATTTCTATGTGTTTGGTTCTAGCATGTTGGACTGGATTTTTGCTAAGATCGATAGCTCCTTTGTTGTCACAAAGAATGGGAATGTCGTTGAGTACAATTCCATAGTCGACGAGAGCTTGTTTCATCCACAGTACTTGTTGGCAAGCTTTTCCTGCTGACACGTACTCGGCTTCAGTTGTTGATATGGCGAAGGCTGTTCGTTTCTTAGCAAACCATGAGGTGAGACAATGTCCTACAAAAGTACAAATACCACTTGTACTTTTCCTATCAACATAATCACCAGCATGGTCTGAGTCGGCATACACTATGGTTTCCATTCCCGTCCCTTTGGGATAATCTGTGGTAATGCCTTTTATGTACCTAAATATCCGTTTAACGGCTTCAAGATGGGATATTTTGAGATCTTCTTGAAAGCGTGCACATAGACAGACACTAAACATAATATCCGGTCTACTAGCCGTAAGATAGAGTAAACTACCAATCATCCCTCTATATTTAGTGCTATCTACGGATTCACTTTCATCATCCTTGGTGAGTTTGGTTTCGGAAGACATTGATGTTTTCATGGGTTTGGAGTCTTCAAGACCAAATTTCTTAAGCATATCCTTGATATACTTAGATTGGTTGAAGAATATCCCATCTTCCAATTGTTTAATTTGGAGACCTAAGAAAAAGTTTAGTTCCCCCATCATACACATTTCAAACTCATCATACATGATTTTTGAAAATTCATCGCATAACTCTTGACAAGTTGAACCGAATATAATGTCATCCACATACATCTGGACTATGATAGTATGTGATCCCTTTTTCTTGGTGAAAAGAGTGTTGTCTACTAGGCCCATGGTATACTTATGGTCAACTAGGAAAGTCTTAAGTCGATCATACCAAGCTTTTGGTGCTTGCTTAAGTCCGTATAATGCTTTCTTAGGTTTGTAGACATGATTAGGTTTTTCAAAATCGGCAAAGCCGGGAGGTTGTGCAACGTACACTTCCTCGTTAATAAAACCATTAAGAAATGCACTTTTGACATCCATTTGAAATAGTTTAAAGTCATGTGCACATGCATATGCAAGTAGTATCCTAATTGACTCAAGTCTAGCGACGGGTGCAAATGTTTCATCATAATCTATACCTTCTTGTTGATTGTAGCCTTGTGCTACTAGCCTAGCTTTGTTTCTAGATACTACGCCATTTTCATCCA
Source organism: Artemisia tridentata subsp. tridentata (assembly GCA_021014915.2). Lineage (NCBI taxonomy): Eukaryota > Viridiplantae > Streptophyta > Magnoliopsida > Asterales > Asteraceae > Artemisia > Artemisia tridentata. The sequence goes on from CP139505.1 coordinate 363,704,516, forward strand.
TTTTGTTTCTAAAAACCCATTTTGTACCTATTATGGTTTAATTTTTAGGTTATAAGACTAATGTCCAAACGTCATTTCTAACAAATTGATTTAATTCTTCTTGCATCGCAATGACCCAAGATTCATCTTTTATGGCTTTATTAACATTTTTAGGTTCAATTGTTGAAACAAAACAAAAGAAATTACTTTCATTTTGAGCTTTAGACCTTAATGTTCTTTCATTGATTTTTCCTATGACGTTTTCTAATGGATGACTTTTGGTTTCTTTGATATTAACTATTTCTCTTTTTAACGGTTCATCTTCTTTCTCACTTTCAATATTTTCCTGATTATCAACCATTTGAGTTTCAACTAAGTCATCATCTACCAAAGGTGATGTCTTAGAGGGAGGTGGACTTTCATCGAATGTTACGTTCAATGATTCCTCGACTCTTGAGGTTTCTTTGTTCAAAACTATATATGCTTTACTAGTTTGTGAATATCCTAGAAATACACCTTCATACGACTTTGGGTCGAACTTGGTGAGATAATCCTTTGTGTTTAAAATGAAGCACTTGCTTCCAAAAACTCTAAAATATCCTAAAGTAGGCTTTTTGCCTCGGTATAACTCATATGGAGTCTTTTTCAAGAATGGTCTAATTAGAACTCGATTTAGAATATATGTGGATGTATCTACAGCGTGACACCAAAACTTTTGAGGTATGTTTTATTCATTTAACATGGTTCTACTCATTTCTTGAATTGTCCTATTTTTGCGTTCAACTACACCGTTAGATTGAGGGGTTCGAGGAGCCGAGAAATTATGAGTTATGCCATTGGCATCACAAAAAGCTCCAAATTGGATTTCATTGTCAAATTCACGACCATGGTCGGTTCTTATTGACACTATGTTACTTCCTATTTGATTTTGAATTTTCTTACTTAAGATTTCAAATTTATCAAACGCTTCATTTTTAGTTTTCAAAAACTTAGTCCATGTATACTTAGAGTAATCATCTACTATTACCAAAGTGTATAAGTTTCCCCCATAACTTTGTAAAGCGGATGGTCCAAACAAATCCATATGTAACAATTCTAGACACCTAGATGTAGACACCATGTTTTTAGCCTTATGGCTATTATGAACTTGTTTTCCTATTTTGCAAGCATCACAAAAGTGTTGGTCATATTTCAACTTTGGCAGATTCCTAATGAGTTCCTTAGATGATAAGGATTGAATTAACCTCATATTGGCGTGACCTAAGCGTTGATGCCATAGAGTTGAGTTATCGTCCAAATAAGTGAGAAAAAGTTTGTCTTTAGGTGTTTTATCTAATTTCATAACGTAAACGTTATTCTTCAAAACACCTTTTCCTACGGTTATGCCATCTTTTAGTATTTTACTTCCATTTTCACTGAAAAGGACGTTCTACTTTTTGCGGCATAATTGACTAATACTAAGCAAGTTAAATCCTAAAGTATCTACATGAGCAACATCATCAATAGTGAAAGAGTCATGAGAGATTGTACCTTTTCCAATGATTTTACTTTTAAGCTTGCTACTGAATGTGACATTACCTCCGTCGTACACTTGGTAGGATGAGAAAAGGCTTTTGTTTCCCGTCATGTGTCTTGAACACCCACTATCTTTAATCCACTCATCTGGTTCTAACTCAACTTTCAAGCACACCTAAGTTCAAGAAAAACTCAAGCGTTTGGTCCCCAATATCTCATGGGTCCGTTTGGGTTAAACATAACATTATCATGGTTCATGTAAGGAAATGGTGGACAAGTGTTCCATGGCATATAATTGGGACCTTGAAAGTTTCTAGACATGTTTTGGTTCCAATTATTTTGGTAATGATGTTGCGAGTTGAAGTTACTCTTTGAAAGGTAAGAGTTGGAGTGAAGTACTCTTTGAAAAGAGGTGTTTGGGAAAACTGGTTTTAGGTGTCTGTTGAACCGTTTTAACTCTATACTCATTTCTAACTTGGCCTTTTCCTATAGAGACTGATGGTTATTGTTTGTTAACAGTTGTACTAGTGTTGGGTTTTCTAGTGACCTTAACAAATTCAGTACGATTCGTTTTAAGAACCTTCTGTTCATCAACAGTACCTGCGGATCCCTTGGGTACAACTGGCGGATCCAAAATTTTGGATCCGACAGATCCATGGGTGTCTGACTCAGTTAGAACAGTTTCTTTTTCTTTCACTGTTTGTTTCTTAAACTCACTTAAGCTTCCTAGTTTCATAAAACCTAGTCCGGTTTTATCATGAGGTAATTTTTGCATCTTCATTATCTCATCTATACAACTTATGTTTTTGTCGAACTTTTTAAATTTAGAATTTTGCTTGATAAGTTCTTCCTGTGTTGACTTAAGTGTTTCTAGTTCTAATTTAAGTTCCTGACACGACACACATATTTCTTTAACACTTTTACCTTTTTCTATTCTTATCTCTTTTTCTTTTAACCAATGAACTTCGTTTTCTAAAAGTGTTGTTTTGGTTTTTAAGAACTTATTCTTGTTTATGATTTTAAGGGTAATTTCACACAATTTGTTATATTCTACTTCTAAGGTTTCATCATCTATAGAAGAGTATGACGAGTCAGAATGTACCTCTTCTGTGTCATAAGCCATGAGAGCAACTTCGTCGTTCTTAGGCTCGTCGTCATCTCCTTCACTATCACTCCAAACTCTACTAACAAATGCTCTTTGAGATTTGTTCTTTGGAGGTTTTGGACATTCTCCTATTAGGTGACTAGGATCTCCACACCTATAGCACTTTCTATCTACCTTTCCTTTCCTATCATCACGGTCTTTCCGGAAGGATTTCTTTTCTTCACGAGGTGGTCTTACGAACTTTCCTCGTCTCCTAAAGAATTTCTTGAAATCTCTTACGGCCATGGCATATTCTTCGTCTTCGCTACTAAAACAAGACTCTTCATCATCACTTGACTCAACTCTAGCTATCAAGGCAATGGGCTTCATTTTCTCCTTCTTGCCTTTAACTATTTCTGAGTCTTTTTCCATCACCATTTCGTGAACTTTGAGATTTCCAATGAGCTCGTCCAGTGTCATGCTTGAAAGATCCTTAGATTCTTCAATAGCCGTCACCTTTGCTCTTCACTTCGGATGGAGTGCTCTTAAAATTTTCCTGACAAAATTCTTACTAGAAAAAGATTCATCAAGTGCTTTAAGAGATGTAATAATAGTATTAAACCTAGCAAACGCACTATCAATGGTCTCATCTTCAGAGATAACAAATTGTTCATATTGTTGAACAAGAAGATCAATTTTGTTATCTTTGACTTGTGAGTTCCCTTGATGAGTGATGATTAATGATTGCCAAATATCCTTAGCCGTTTTACACATAAAAACTCTTTCATATTCTTTCTTAGGTAAAGCATTGTAAAGCATCATTTTGGCTTCGTTATTTTTGGCAATCAACTTCTTTTGCTCATCACTGTGACGAGTAAGAGAAGTACCTACATCCCGACCACCTGAAATATCATTACTTATGGGCTTGTAATCACCCTCTACAATTATATACCACATATCTATGTCCTTTGATTTCACATACGTTTCAAAGCGATTTTTCCAATATATGAAACAATCTGGTTCAAATAGTGGTGATCTTTGCATATATTGCCTTTCTTTAAAGTTTTCAAAATCCATTGATCGTTTCAAGTTTTTAAAATACAATATATTTTGAAAATCTTGAGTAACAATGCTCTGGTACCAATTGTGGAAAACTATAAGGGGGGTTGGATAGTTTTTACCATTTTAAAAGTAATTCGCTTTGTATACTTAACGTGATTCCAAAGTAAAGTAAACAATTGATCCGCGTGAAAGTATATATATAAATATCAGACGGATACGCGTGAGACGCGGGAATCGACAAGTCAACCCTTCGAAAAAAAGGACAACGTGCAAAACTCGTGAATACGATATGAGATACCGGGCAAGTGATTACCCGGGTCGTGTCCCAGCGAGGTGTGAATCGAAGATTCCGTGTAAGGTTTGGAATTAAAGTGCTTGAAGGATGGATTTGGATTTTTGTGTTTTTAATATTCTAAATGAGATATGAAAAGCAAACGCTCAAAGAAATTAAAATGAAAACCAAATTATGTTAAAAACGTTAACCGGGAATTCCTAGAACGAGTTTAAAAACTAAAAATCTTTGAAAATTAACCCTACAAGTGCAAATTTATTTTTCCTAAGTTCTAAATGATAAAAGAAAATTTTAGAAAAAAGAATTATATTTTTTTGACTTTTATATTTTTTATTATGAATTAAAAACAGAATTTAAAAGAAAAATAAATTAAAAATACTAAATGAAAATGGAAAAATCTGAAAAATTCCAGAAAACTGCTTAATGATAAGCAGAATCTAGGAAAAATAAAATCAAGCTAACTACTTTTCTGAATAAGCAGTTAATAAGCAAACTGTGGTGATAAGCTAAAGTGGAAAAGCTTGGTTAAATAAAAAAAAGTGCAAGAGTTAACTGAAACAAGACCCTAGGGCAGTTGGTTTGGTGTGTGTGTGGTGAGCAAAGAGACCAGGGTTCGAATCCCTTGGTACTCTTTTTTTTTGTTTTTATTTTATTTTTGGATTTTTCTGATTAAACTCAATAAGCACAAGCTAAAAAGCAAACTTTATAACTAAAACTATTTTTGAAACTTGAAAATAAGCACAGAATAAGGATTGGAATTCAGATCAGTGCTTAAAATAGAAAATGAGGCAACAAGCAAATAAGCTGATAAGCTATAATAAGCTAAGAGAAACTTGAAAAGCTAACCACAAACCAAGTATGAACTTAGTGACTAAATGACTCAGAATAATCCACCAGAAAAAGCAAATAAGCAATTGACCAAAGCAAATAAGCAATCAATGAACACTGATGCACAGAACAATATCAGTCCAACAAGGCAACTTTGGGCTTATTTTTAAGCACTGAAATAGCCACAAAAGACCACAAAAACTTATACCAATTGACACTAACCTAGCAAGGATTTCCTAGACCAAAAATCAGAAAAGGTGAGCTTATTTGCTGCTCAAAAATAAGCTCAGAAGAAGCTCAATTGCACAATTGACCACTGATTACTCAGTGGTTAAATGTGTGATCAGATAGCTTTTTAACTTATTTTTAGGCTAATAAGCTCAGAAAAGGTTGATAATTGACACTTAGCAAACTACAACAAGCAATCTTCTAAAAATTCATCACAATAAGCACTGGGGTCCACTAAATAAGCTAGAAACACACTGATGGTCTGCTGATTCACTTATGCACAGGGCAAAAACAACACTTTTTAAGCCATTAAAAAGCAATTAAAGAAAAATCTTAAAAATCTAAAAAAAATGGGAATGACTTGATTAGCAGCTGAACTTCATTTGTGCAAAAGTTCAGCCAATTCTAACTGAAATTGAGTAAATGAAAAATAAAAGGAATAAGCTAAAAATTGGAAAATCTAAAAATTTGAGTCTGCTTATTAGTTTTGACTGATATGAGAATTCAAAAGGCATAAACCAAAGTCAAACTAATCCAACTTGTGTGTATCAACTAAAAGGAGTCAAAATGACTCAGAAATGCCACAAGAGAAGCCCAAATTAGCTTATTGCTAATTTGAGCTAGTTGACTGAGTTATAGACCTCAGTCCAATACCAATTCACTTTGACCTATGAAAACTATCAAATTACCTCAAATTGATTTAAAAACAGCTTATTCATACCAAATTAAGCTAGATTGAAAATCCCAAAATTGCACATGAACAGTAGTTAACCAATTTGACCCATTTTGACCCTAAATCCAAACACTCTTTTAAGACTTGACTGTCTATATTTTTACTTTGAAAAATGATTTTTAGACCAAACTTTTGAACAAGTAAGCTTAGACTAGGTCTAAGATCACTTAATAAGTAAATTTTAATACAGAAAAAGCAGTCTAAATAAGCCAATTAAGATAAGCACTAAAAGGTAAATGTGACAGTTAAACAAGCAAATACTTATGAAAAGGTATCTAGGCTACCAAATAAGCATAAGACATATCATATAACTAATAAGCATAAACAACCTGAAATAAGCAGTAAATAAGCTATGCTACAGTGAAATTAAAGAAAATACAAAAAAAAAAAAAAAATAGAAATTTCTTACTTGAGAC